>JARWIR010000123.1:600000-881615 GCA_029959085.1 Nemophila menziesii
GGAAAGTACATATGATGGTTAAATCTGTTAGGATTTGGTTTTTGATAAATTAAATGATTATGGACATGGTTTTAGATTTTTTTGCAATAACCGATCTGTTGACATCCCTACATAGGATAGTTGTTAATTAGGATGATTCGAAACGAACCAATTACAAAACAATTTGCCCGATATCTTGTGTTTGGCAACCCAGTCAATTGCACAAATTCCTTCTCAAGAGATAGGAACAAAAGACGGCCTAGACCGTTCAGAAAAACCATAAATACTGTTAGCAATGTAAAAAAATACTCAGTTTATTAACTGGAGAAGATGAGGGAAGAGGAAGAATAATAGAAGAGGAGTCGTTTTCTATAATCACACTTCCCACTAGAAACTCTCCAGCTAATTCTGTCGCTTTCAACACCCCTATAATTTCTGCCCAAGGACTGAATCTGCCACAATAGACCACGCTTTACCTAGGGATGGCAATGGTTACAGTTAAAAACCGAAACCGATGATAACTGAACCGATAAAAAACCGAATTATATAACCGTGGTTAAAACCATTAGATTATGGTTTTGAAAAGTGTAACCGATGGTTAAAAACGTTAGGTTATGGTTTTAGATAAAAATAAAACCGAATAACCGAAAACCGATCATTATCATATATATTTTCATATTTAATAATAATCTAGTTAAAATTAGATATATTTAAATTCTAAAACCAAAATCCAAATACTAGATTTAACCAACTAAAAAATAAATATGTTATTTAATAATAATCCGACACAATATTTTATATACCGAGTAGATTTTTATTATACGTGTGGTTTGATTTTATGAAAATTAATATATTTATTAAATTATCATTTGATTATGGTTAAAAACCGCAAGACCGTTTTAAAAAACCAAAACCGAATAATGCGGTTATGGTTTTGAAATATGTAACCGATGGTTAAAACCGTTAGGATATGGTTTTTAATAAAATAAACGGTTATGGTTATGGTTTTTGATATTCTTACAAAAAACCGATCCATTGCCATCCCTAGCTTTACCTGTCAAACAATGTCCATTAGAGTCTCTTACAATACATGCAACTGCTGCCTTTTGTTTTTTTGTTATAGGATGCATCACAGTTGATCTCAATACAATTATAGGGGGGGGGGGATTCCAACCCTTCTTACTAGGAATTGATTATGAATTATTTCTAGACAAACTACTATTGCCATTGTTAGAGGCAATATTATTATTAAAACCAATTTTATTATTCCCAATGTTTCCTACGTAATCCTTTTCCATAAAGCTGGGGCTATTTAAATATATATTTTTTTAAATTTTTGTCCAATTTCCTATGGCCATATTAAAAGTTTGTAAAGAGTTGCAATTAATATTTGTTATAAGTACAGGTATTCCTGTCTTTCTAAATATGCCAAGACAACGTGCATATAAACGCTAGTATCAAGTCATTTTTATTAAAATTCTCATTAATATTTATAACATGTTTCTTAGCCAGTTATCTAGTAAAGGCACCATGGGCATTCAAGTAAGGATCTGATCAATACCTTGGGTATCATGACATTAATTGATGTCAGGAGCTTTGAGAGGTGACTGGTCACAATTTGGAGTTGAGATGAAAAAGTTAATGATATTACTTTCACGGTTGCTTGAACCAAACAGGTTTTAGTGAAAATGTTTTTGAGTTAAGTTTAGCCACTTAAATGGGCCCCACATTTCCCAAAAGATTTTTGGAGACTTGATATCAGATTTTTTAGTTTGGAAAGAAGTTACACAATTGGATAGCTATTCTGCCTACTTGGAGAAGAGTAGGAAGAAGAAGCAACAATTTCTACACCGTTACACGTCTACCTTTCATCCAATTCGCCGATTTTTAAGGTAAACCTTTATCGTTTTCGATTCTAAACATAATTCTAGCATTTTTATCATTGTTTTTATTGTTTTTATTATGAACTAACTCTTCTCATATCCTATAATTATTTAATCCCTATAATTATTTTGAATTACTAAAAGGCCCCTAAGTTATTATAAAAAATCACTAATTTTCTATATAACTTTTAAAATTACACTTTAACCCTATAATTATTTTAAATTACTAAAATGCCCTATACTTTCTTAAAAAAATCACTAAGGTCCTATATAAGTTGTAAAATTACACTTTAACCCCTATAATTATTTTAAATTACTAAAATACCCTATGTTTTTAAAAAAAAATCATTAAATCCCTATATAACTTTTAAAATTATACTTTAACCCCTATAATTATTATAAATTACAATTTCACCCCTAAAATTATTATAAATTAGATTTCACCCCAAAGTTATCTACAAAGTGTATTAAGACCCTAAATTTTTTCTAACTTACAGTTTCACCCACAAAAACCCATATCATGAAATTTAAACTTTATTACACAAAATAACTATATTAGCCAAAAATTATATTTACTCACATGTTCTCATAAAATTAAACAACTAATTTACAAGCTAAAACTCCCCTAATAATTTGGAAATTCAGTTTTACTTAAAATAGCAACAATTTTTTAATTTCTAGAAATGGAAAAAACATTAGAAAAAACTATTGGTTGGATTACATATCTTATTTGCCGAGATTTTATGTTGTTAAGATGTTATTGAATCTCCACAAAACAAGAACAAAGAAAAAAACAAGTTAGTTTTAAAAATAAAAAAATAGAATTTTTAGTGAAATAATTATTGTTGTTAAGGTTTATACCTTGATTGTTGTTGACAATGGAATCTTGAAACTTGCCTTGGGTCTCCGGAGTGAATGGAGAGAGAATGGCTAAATTTTTGGTGTGGGGTTTGATGGAAATGGAGAAAAAAGTGTGAGTGAAATGGAGAATAGAAGTGTCTTGGCGGTATTTATATTTTTTGGCTTAATCTTTATCGGTGACAAGTGTCCTCGCAAAACAATTTGGAAATGGACAGGCGGGAAGCTACATCGTCAAAACGTGGTATTCAATTTTTGGGTTTAGGCTTTAGCGAGGACAATGTCCTCGCTAATATCTTTTTTTTTTAAATTACAAATCATTGAAATTAATTAAATATACTATTTTTTTAACTATAATTGATTAATAAAACAAAACACAACACAAACTCTAATAATATTCCAACCATTACAATGCAAAACCAGAGTAAAAAAACATTCAAAATATTGATTTTAATTCGATAATATGACAAAATGGTAAAAACTCGCTAAACAACTAATCAGTCTCGTATCCATCAACAACTATTACGATATCATCATCGCTATCGATATATATATATATATATAGTCTCCTCATCAGTCTTGTACTCATCTATCGTGTCATCGACTTCAACAAAGTTCTCTTGTACAAGGTTAAACATGGAAAGATCGATCTCTATCCTTTGTCCAGTAGTCAGTTGTAACAGCGGGTATTTCGTATCCAAGTTCATATCAGCCAACAAAATCGTTATCCGATCTGAACAAGTGGAAATCGCATATGCACTCCATAAATCGGGAGTCCATCCTTGTCGGTCATTCACTTCCCACACAACTTCCTACCCCTTTTCATTCTTACTTGTGTTAATTTAAACGATGTAAAAGAATTTTTTTGCTTGAGTTGCTAAAATGCAGGGTTCTTTAGTCCACCAAAAAGAGATTGGTTTGATCATTGTTGCCCCGTGTTCCGTTTTCCGCTTTTTTTTTGGCCGGTGTGATACCACTTACATTCAAACAACACAACTGAACACCCACAAGTGAATTCAACCTCAACAATCTTGACTAACTCAACGTAAAAAGTAACTCCACATGTGACAGTTTGAATAACCAGTTTACTATCAAACAACCTACTACAAAACATAGAATTGAGGGACATCACAAGTTACATACCTGTGAGGGTACAAACTCCGTAATCTTGAGTTACTCTCTTTTCTCCCTTTTCACGAGTAACCCGTTTGAACCCGTTCACAACACAAGAATCATATCGATATACGACGCCATTAGACATGTTGGACAACAAAACCAATTCAACGGTAGCAAGGGGATCACCAGCTTCGCGTATCAAAAGCAGATATCCACAACATTAGTTATTAAGTTAGAATAAAGTGAATTTAATTGAAAAAAATAAAAACTTATATACAATTCTCATGAACCATCCACGAAAATGCTCTCGATGTTTTTGTCTCTATATTAAGGAGCTAAAGTGAGGACGTGTGTTCCCTAAACGAAAAATCATAGTGTTAACAATAACAAATATGATATTTTGTGAAATGTTTTTAATTAAATTACTTACATCATATAGTCTTGGATCTCGTCGCAATTAAGAAGAATGTACCAATCGATATGTTCATTCTCTTTGAATGGTAAATAACCAAACAGTTTTTTTACCGATCGGCTTGCACTGACTTTTAAACACAGATATTTATTTGGGTTCATGAATCGTCTTACTATATCCACCCAGATTGTTGAATTTCATACTTTCCTCTTGAAGGTACCGAGATGTAAAAGTCAATGTTTCCTCTACAACGTATCCCTCGACGATTGAAACCTCGGCCTTGACCGAATTTCGAATATATTTCTTGAGTTTCTTCAAGTACCTTTCAAACGGGTACATCCAATACATTTGAGCTGGACCTCCTAAGCGAGATTCCTCGTACAAGTGCACAACAAGATGAACCATTATGTCAAACAAACGGGAGGAAAAATCATATACAACTTGCACATAAACTCAACCACTTTAGAGTTTTGAGATTCCAATTCTTTTTTATTTAGGCTCTTCTTACAAACATTTCTGAACATGTTGCATATACCAAAAATCGGATCGCTAATCGATTTATCGTCAATTAACCCTGGAATACTAGCCCCGAATAGAAACTGCATCATAATATGACAATCATGGGATTTTGTACCGATAATCTTCACCAAATCACTCTAAACATTGTTTTTCAAGCTAGAAGCGAAACCATCAAGAAACTTTTGCACTTTCAACCAATATGGAAACACTTGTCGCTTATCCCTTTTCATCGCATAATTTGCACGTGGTAGAATGATTTTACCACGTGGATCCTCAACTAACCACAAATCTTGCTGATACCCATTGCTTCCAGGTCTTTTCTCGCCTTCACGTTATCTTTGTTAATTTTCCCATCTAAACCAACAACTGTACCAAGAAGACTATCACAGACATTATTCTCACAATACATCACATCAATGTTATATTCTAACAAGTGTTCTGACCAAATATACTCTTTTTATTCCAATTGAACTCATGAGGCCTAGTTTTCTTTGCCACCTTGCCATAAAAATCCACGTGTTTACTGGAAAATACAACCAACAATCCATCTAACTGCGTCTGAATATCGGCGGGACAATGTTTCCTAGGCCGGTGCCTTTGATAGACTTTCATGTACGAAGATACACCTCTCCTAAAATGATGGTTTGAAGGTAAATTCCGTCTATGATAAAAATAAACAACTCATTTATTTATCCACACGGACGGAGTGTAATTCATGCATTTAGGACAAGCTAAGTAACCTTGACCCGACCATCCTGAAGTGTACGATCTAGCTGGGTAATCGTTAATCATGAACAATAAACAAACCTTCATTACAAATTCCTCCTTCATATGTGTATCATATGTAACGATTCTCGTGCCCACAACAATTCCAACTCATCTATAAGAGGACAGAGATATACATCCATATCCTTTCCAGCTGAACGAGGACCGGGTATCAACAACGTAAGCATAAAGGTGAATTCTTCCATGCATAACCAAATCGGAAAGTTGTAGATTGTCAATATAACCGACCACATGCTATATGAGTTTTTTTTCATGAAGAAAGGACAAAATCCATCAATGCCCAAACCAAGGCGTAAAATTATTGGTTCACTAGCAAACTCGGGATTCCTCTCGTCAAATGTTTTCAGCTAGAACCATCGACAGGATGACTGATGTCTCCCTAATTGTTCTTATTTTAGACCCTTGGGAGACATCATTTTTGGTGTTTATTTAATTAATTTGATAGACTTTTGGACTTAATATGCAATAATCCGGAATTTCCTTTTTATTTCTAGCATTTTTAATTTATTAAACTTTTGCGCGTAATATTGGTATTTTTAGTGTAAAGTTTACAGGTTTTAGATGTTAGCTAGGAGAGGAATCCGAGGAGAAGGTCAAAGATCGTGAATTAGAGTCAAGACTTGAAGACAAATCCCGAAGATATTATTTTTAGAGCTGAAAATCCACTTTCCAGGCCATAGATTGCTGATTTCGAGGTGCTTAAGCGATGATTTAGCCGCTGACCTTTGAAGAGAAATCATTCCTTATCAAGTTACGGAACTTTAGCAACTAGAATGAGGTCAATCGGAGTTGTAACGCATCGGGAAAAGCTGTTTTAGTGAAGGCCTATCATCAGTTACGGGATTTTGGGCTTAGAAAGTGGGCTTGGACATTTAATTAGGCTTTTATTTTCTGGTCCAAGCCCTAGTCCGAATTTGCACTTATAAAAGGAGGTCTGGACTTCTATTTTTCACACAATTCACTTTCCACAAGATTAAAAACACCAGAGAAGCTACAGCAGGAAGAAAGGAGAAGCTACAAGAGCTGGAGTGGGTCTATAGCTCCGTTCGTAGTCATTCTGATTCCGAAAATTAGGTTCTTTTTATCTTTTAATTTTGTAAACGATATGAATTCCATTTCTTTTAATTTAGTTTTTAATTTTAATATGAGCTAAGCTTTCATTAGTGCTTGAGAACAAACAATGGGTGAATCCTAGTTTTATTTTATAACGAATGTTGAATTTGGGTTTCTGTTAAATTAAATTAAATCAGGTCTTTTACTCTTTTCGACAATTTATGATTATTTACTGATTTTAGAGTCGCGAACTAAAATTAGGTATTAGTATCTAAGCTATTCCACATATGTGGCGTGTGGATCATCTTGACGGGGGGTTTAGGTACAGAATTAATTGTTCAATCTGGGATAAAAACTATTGATTCTGACGAACTTAGTTAATCCTAGGGCCAAAGTGGTAATAAATCTTAATCATCCAACGGTGGATCATACTTACCCTGACGGGACTAGTGACACTTTAGGATTGCCTTATAGTCCACCCTGACGGGGGTATAAGGAATTTAGAATCCCGACCATTGTAATTGACTGATTTAGCCCTTAAACAACATAAGTTAGAAAGTAAAATTAGGAGAATCCTTGCGTTCTCAAGTACTACATCTCATATTGCGTTTTCACTCATTTTACCTGCGTCTTATCTTTTACTTGCATTTAATTATTTGCCTTTCATTCATTAGTTTAAACAACAAAACCAAACAAACAATTTATTGTCTTTTATTTTCATAAGTGCATCAATCACTACTTGCTAAACATTGTGATCAACCATCCGTCCTTGGAACGAATCTGTATTATCATACATACTACTTGGGACAACCGTACACTTGCGGTTGTGGTTCGATTAGCATTTGCATTTATTTTTAGAACACACAAAGGACCACCAATGACACAACACATCTTCGTCTATACTTTTTTTAGGTATGGTGCCAAATCATATCTTTGGCGGTATGCCTCAAAGAAACATTCTCTGCAACCTAGGCGCAATCGGAAAATAACACAGTTTCTTATGTGGTACTTTCTTCCCCTTCATTGGGTCCTACCTTAATTCTCCACAAACTGGATATTTCTCAATAATTTCGTTCTCCTTTTAATACAAAACACAATCATTCAGACAGGCGTCGATCGTGATATATCCTATGCCCAAACTTTTCAACTTTTTATTGCAATCCGCATTAGAACCAGGTAAATTATGACCTTCAGGCAAAATACGACCAACAATTGAAGAAGTTCGGTAAAAGAGGTGTTTGTCCACTTGTTCTTCACTTTCTCGTGCATTAGCTTATCTATGACATCCAAAAACTCATCTTAGTAGAACCGAGATACAAATATGTCTCCATTTCCTTGAACAACGCATCAAAACACCCACGACCCTGTCCATTAAGATTCTCGTCACCCATCTCGGTGTCACCGGAGTGGCCACCAACTTCAATAGTGGGTGTCAAATCATCCAACACATTAAACATTTCATTATCTACGTTTGGTTCATTCACAGGAATTACTACTTCTTCCCCGTGTTTCATCCAAACCTTATATGACGACCAAATACCCTATTTAAAAAGATGCCCTCTGACCTCGTTAATTGGAAATTGTATATTATTGAAACAATGATTACACGGACAAAATATTTTACCGACTGAATCCATTTGTTTGCTCGCAAAATTAATAAATTCTATTATACCTGACATATATTCCCTCGTAACAAAATTATTTGATTTAATCCAACTCTTGTCCATTACCGGGTCCATTATCTAAATTAAATTAAACAATTTATTATAATTATAACAAAATAAAAAAATTAAACAAAATTAATTTAATAACAACTATATCTCAAAAAAATAAAACTCAGTTACTCTAAATTACTAAAATACCCCTAAGTTATCTAAATAGTTCACTAAGGCCGTAAATTATGTTTTAAATTACACTTGAATACCTAAAATTATTCTAAATTATCAAAATGCCTCTAAGTTATTTAAATAGTTCACTAAGACCCTAAATTATGTTTTAGATTACACTTTAACATCTAAAATTATTCTAAATTACTAAAATACCCCTAAGTTATCTAAATAGTTTACTGAGGCCCTAAATTATTTTTTAAATTACACTTTAGCCCCTAAAATTATTCTAAATTACTAAAATACCCATACGTTATCTAAATAGTTTAGTAAAGCACTAAATTATTTTTTAAATTACACTTTAACACCTAAAATTAGTCTAAATTATGACCAAATAAAAATAATAAAACAAAATTCAAAAATAACAATTATATCACAAAAAAAATATCATTATATCACCTAAAAAACACTAAATACCACACATTACATTTATTTAATAAGAAATACAATGACAATTACATAATTTAAACAAAAATAAAAAAAGATTAAAATTTAGAAAATATCAAAATTTTGGGGAATTTAATGGATATTTTGATGGAAAGTGGGACCCACACGTGTTAGATGTAGCGGAGAGGATTCGTTATCAATGGGTCGGAAAATATTTGTGGATTAGGAAAAAAAATAGAGAAATTTGGAGGTTTTAAAGGTTTTTTGGGGGTATAATTCGCATTAATGGAGATATGCCAGCTGGAGGCATTTAATACGACAATTATTTAGCGAGGACAATTTGTCCTTACTAAAAGGTTGGTTTGTCCTCGTGAAAGACACACACTAGCGACAACATTATTTCCTCGCAAAAGATAAGTACACTAGTAACGTCAATATTTTTTTATTTCGCTCGTGCCCTCGCTAAAGACTAACACCAGCGACGACTTCAATGTCCTTGCTAAAGATAAGTCCACTCCCGACGATCGTTTTTTTAAATTATTTTCTTTAATCTGTTTGACCGACAACTTAAAGGCGAGGACATTTTTCCTCGCTAAAACGTTTCCTCGATAAAGATCGATCTTTCGTGACGACTTACGTGTCGTCGCTAAAGGCGTCCTCGCTAATGAGGACACGTGTAATAGTGACTCCTAGACGATCATAACCGTCTTTTATTTAGCAAATGTAGACTGTTTAAAAAAATATGTTACATACTATATATGTGCATGTGCGCGGGTGGGGTTAAGTAGTGTACACTACTACAAATCGGGTATTTACTCACGACAGCTAACTGACGACACGCACGTTCGTCGGTAAATTGTGAAATTTACCGACGACAAGTATTTACCGACGAGATCTCTCGTCGTTAATTCACCGGCGACAGCATCTCGTAGATAAAGAATCAAAACGTCGTCGCTATACGTTTTTCCTTTTTTTTAATTTTTTTTGTTTTGAATTGTCGTTGGTAAATTAGCGAAAACACGGTTGTTGTCGGTATTAGGACCTTTTAGTGATGACTGTGTCTTGTTTACCGACGACACGTATGTTCGTCGGTAAAAAAAACGTTTATATTCTGGGCAGACTGTATTTTTATCACTTAAAAACCCAACCCCATTTTTTCCTCCCCAATTTCTCCAAAAACTTCAATCAAACTCATTCAAATTTTTTGCAATACCTTCTCCAATTCAGTTTTCACCATTTCCAAGCTTATACTCAAGGTGGGTCATCCTCAATACACAATTTCATCCACAAATATTAGGTAATTTCTTGAAATTCTTTTTTTTATTATCATATTAGGTGTAATTTTTGCAATATTATGTGATTAGGTTAAGTAATACATTATCAAGGCGGGACTTCATCATCAATCTCCAATTTCTCCCACCAAAGCAAGGTATTTTTTCTTTAAATTTCAAACTTTTTAAATTTTTTTTATGCATGGATTTTGATTTGTTTATTAGTTGCTATAAGTTATAATTATGTATATTTTTTGATTGTCTAGTTAATTATTAAGTGTAAATCATGCAATCATTCATTTATTTCTATTATGTTTTCATATATTTTTGTATTTGTGTAATTAATTAAAATTGTTTATGTATTTATTGTGCTGTAATTTTATTTATTTATTGTGTAATTTTATTTAATTAGTGTGTTGTAATTTTATTTATTTATTGGTTTGTAATTATATTCGAGCTATTGGTTTGTAATTTGTATTATTTTTATTCATTGTGCTGTAATTTTTATTCATTTTATTAATTGAGTTGTAATAATTATTTATTTTATTTTCATATGAATGTAGTTGTCTAGTTATCTAAAATTGTTGTTAAGAGATGGCTTTGGTTTTGGATAAGAGTTGGATCGATGAGACGGATTATTTCAAGCTAGAATATGTTTTGGGGGTTATGGATTTTATCACATATGCACAACAACAAAAATATTATAGAGATCTTCTTTATTGCCCGTGTAACTATTGTAAAAATTACCGCCGATTACCCACTCAGACGTTTAGGGGCCACCTTTTTAACAATGAGATTATGAATTCGTATCGAGATTGGATAAAACACGGTGAGCAGTTGGTCATTCCCGAAGAAAATCCTATTCCAAATATAGTTAATGAAATGGTTGAGGTTTGTGACGATTTGAGACACAGTTACGATATTGGCGGACATCAGGATGACACCGAGATGAGAGACGCAGAAATTCCAAGTCGTAGCAGTTTTGAAAAACTGTTCGACAAATTGGAGACAAAATTATATCCGGGTTGTACAGCGATGAGTTCATTGAACTTCATTGCCAAGATTATGCACGTAAAAGTAAAGAACAAGTGGACTGACACATCATTCACCGAGCTATTGGAGTTGGTTGGTCGTATTTTGCCCAAACCTCACACTTTGCCCGATTCTTATGATGCATGCAACAAGAAGTTGAAAAGTTTAGGTATGGGGTATATTACTATCGATGTTTGTTTGAACAATTGTGCCATTTTTTACAAAGAGAATAAAGACCTCGACAAGTGTCCAATTTGTAGCGAGTCTAGATGGGACCCAAAGAAGGGTATCAAGTACCACATAAGAAGCTTCGTTACTTTCCGATTGCTCCCAGATTACAGCGACTATGCGCTTCGAAGCACACCGCTGAAGACATGATGTGGCACCATACCGGAAAGAGTGTCAATCCAGATGTGTTGCGTCATCCGGTTGATGGTGATAGTTGGAAGAGATTTGCAGCGCTACATCCTGAGTTTGCTAGCGAACCTCGTAATATATATTTGGGTCTCGGTATCGATGGTTTTTGTCCTTTCTCTATGCAAAACAACTCATACAGCATGTGGCCTGTCATATTGACCGTCTATAACTTGCCACTGTGGGTATGCATGAAGGAAACCACATTTCAGCTTTGTTTGTTGATTCTGGGTCCTCGTTCACCCGGTAAGGACATGGATGTCTACCTCTGCCTTATGATAGATGAGTTGGACGAGTTGTGGGGTAGAGGGATCCTTACGTATGATGCCCATACAAAGCAAGAGTTTACTATGAAGGTTTGTTTGTTGTCCACAACCAATGATTTCCCCGCTCTGTCATACACTTCAGGATGGTCGGGTCAAGGTTACATGGCTTGTCCAGAATGCATGGATTCTACTCCGTCGTTGAAGGTGAAAAAAGGTGTGGTTTACTTTGACCATAGACGTTGTTTACCTACCGGACATCGGTTTAGAAAAGAAAATGTTATGTACCCGAAATCCGATCATAGGGGCCCACCGAGGAAACATAGTCAAGCTAGTATTCAGACACAGTTAGATGGCCTTCCCATTGTGTTTCCCAGTAAACACAAGGATTTTAGGGGCAAGGTGATGAAGAAAACAGGTCCTCGCGAGACCAACTGGAAGAAAAAGAGTATTTTCTATCGTTTACCTTATTGGTCGAAAAATGTGTTAAAACATAACATCGATGTAATGCATTGCGAGAAAAATGTGTGTGATGCTCTTCTCGGTACAGTTATAGCACTTGATGGGAAAGTAAACAAAGATAACGTTAAGGCGTGACAGGATCTTGAGGCTATGAAAATCAGAAAAGAGTTGTGGTTGACATCAAGGGGAGCTAAAACGATTCTAAAACGGGGAAAGTATACGTTGTCAGCGGAGAAGAGGAAGATTTTTCTTGAGTGGTTACAGGCACAGAGGTTTCCCGATGGCTTCGCGTCTAGTATGAGGAATAACGTTCAAGTCGATACGGGGAAGATCATTGGAATGAGATCGCATGATTGTTATGTTATGATGCAGTATCTTTTTGTTTGTTGTCTCCATGGACTTCTAGATGATAAACCGATTAGCGACGCGATTATTGGGTTAGCTAACGTGTTTAGAGTCGTTTGTAACAAGAATCTGAGTAGGAAAGAGTTGGAAGACGGTAAGACAAAAGTGGTTGAAGTGATGTGCAAATTAGAAATGATCTTACCTCCCGCGTTTTTTGATGTAATGATCCACTTAGTGATACACTTATACGATGAAGCGTTGTTAGGGGGCCCGGTTCAAATGCGGTGGATGTACCCATTTGAAAGGTATTTGAAGAAGTTGAAAGAGTATATTCGAAACCCGGATAGGACTGAGGGTTCCATAGCCGAGTGTTACGTGGCGGAAGAGACGTTGACCTTCTTATCACGGTATCTTAGTGAAGAAAAAACAAAGTTCAACGATCTAGGTAGATACAACGAACCACTGCCAGAACCCAAAGAGCTATCCGTTTTCAAGTCTCAGTGTACTCCAATTGGCAAGAAAGAGTCAGGTTCTTTACCAGCTCAGCAGAAGGAGCACGTCAGTTGGTATATTTTGAATAACTGCGACGAACTCGAAACATATAGGACGTAAGTAACGTTTACTTATGTATATTTAATAGTTATATTTATATGTATATGTATATTTATATAAATATAAATATTTATATTTATGTTTATATTCATATGTATATAAATATTTATATTTATATTTATATTTATATTTATATTCATTTATGTTTTTAGTGAACACAAATACACACTTTCGGGAACTAGTAGCCAAATAGAGAATATGCACCGTCAAATGTTTAAGAGATGGTTTTTGGAAAAGGTATGTAACTTTAGACGTTGGTTTAAATATTATCTAATTTTTTTCAAAGTATTAAGTATTATTTTTGCATGACAGGTTCATGGAATGAAAGAGTCAGGTGATGTATTAGCTACCACTGAAATGATATCCTTGGCAAACATGTCTTTTGGTGCGGTGCATAGATACGATTCATGTGCTGTGAATGGTGTCAAGTGGGTAACTAAGGGTAAAGGAGAAAAAAGAGTGACACGAGATTACGGAGTTTGTACCATGTACGATGATAGACCATATTATGGTGAATTATTGAAAATATTGGAGGATAAGTACAATAAAGGGTGCTCAATTGTCTTATTCGTTTGTAAGTGGTACATAATGGGTGATTCAAGGACAGAACACGGGGTAACCTTTATCAACACATCAAACTTTGATTGGAAAAACGAACCATACAGTTTAGCATCGCAGGCCAAGAAAGTGTTCTACATTGACGAGATTAGTGCAAAGAAATCAATGAAGGGTTGGAAAGACGTTTGGGAAATAAATTATCGTCACGGATGGAGTCCCGGGTTATGGGGTTCGGAATCACTACCTACTAACAACGAGAGCATTAGCATACCTTTGGTTAACACTGGGACGGTTTCCAAACCGGTGAACTTGGCAACTACAAAGGAGATCGAGATTGACCCATCTCATTTTCGTATTGATTTGGCTTTTGATATGGTTATTGATGAAAACGAGGAAATTGAAGATGACACGTGGGAAGACTATTGGGATGAAGAAGAACCTATAGAGGTTGATAGCGATGATGAACCTATAGATATTAGTGGATATGAAACTGATTAGGAGATTATTATTTTTTGTTAATTTGTCTTAAAACATTTTGTTGGTTGTTGGAGTTGAATTTGAATTTATTTTGATACACTCAATATTGACTAAATACCCCAAACATTAACATTTGACTCAAATAGTTGACTAAATACCCCCAAACACTCGAGTTTGACTCAAATAGTTGACTAAATACCCCAAACACTAACATTTGACTCTAAATGTTGACTGGATACCCCCAAACACTAACATTGACTCTAAATGTTGATTGAATACCCCCAAACACTAACATTTGACTCTAAATGTTGACTAAATACCCTAAACACTAACATTTGACTCTAAATGTTGACTAAATACCCCAAAACACTCGAGTTTGACTCTAATAGTTGACTAAACACACCAAACACTAACATTTGACTCTAAATGTTGACTAAATACCCCAAACACGCGAGTTTGACTCAAATAGTTGACTTAACACACCAAACACTAACATTTGACTCAAATAGTTGACTAAATACCCCCAAACACTCGAGTTATACTCAAATAGTTGACTAAATACCCCAAACACTAACATTTGACTCTAAAAGTTGACTGAATACCCCCAAACACTAACATTTGACTCTAATAGTTTACTAAATACCCCAAACACTCGAGTTAGACTCAAATAGTTGACTAAATACCCCAAACACTAACATTTGACTCTAAATGTTGACTGAATACCCCCCAAACACTAACATTTGACTCTAATAGTTGACTTAATACCCCTAAACACTCGAGTTAGACTCAAATAGTTAACTAAATACACCAACACTAACATTTGACTCTAAATATTGATTGAATACCCCCAAACACTAACATTTGACTCTAATTGTTGACTAAATACCCCCAAACACTCGAGTTAGACTCAAATAGTTGACTAAATACCCCAAATACTAACATTTGACTCTAAATGTTGACTGAATACCCCCAAACACTAACATTTGACTCTAATAGTTGACTAAATACCCCCAAACACTCGAGTTAGACTCAAATAGTTGACTAAATACCCCAAACACTAACATTTGACTCTAAATGTCGACTGAATAAGCCAAACACTCGAGTTTGACTCAAATAGTTGACTAAACACACCATACACTAACATTTGACTCAAATAGTTGACTAAATACCCCCAAACACTCGAGTTAGACTCAAATAGTTGACTAAATACCCCAAACACTAACATTTGACTCTAAATGATGCATGAATACCCCCAAACACTAACATTTGACTCTAATAGTTGACTAAATACCCCAAACACCCGAGTTAGACTCAAGTAGTTGACTAAATACCCCAAACACTAACATTTGACTCTAAATGTTGACTGAATACCCCCAAACACTAACATTTGACTCTAAATGTTGACTGAATACCCCCAAACACTCGAGTTTGACTCAAATAGTTGACTAAACACACCAAACACTAACATTTGGCTCTAAATGTTGACTGAATACCCCAAACACTCGAGTTTGACTCTAAATGTTGACTGAATACCCCAAACACTCGAGTTAGACTCTAAATGTTGACTGAATACCCCAAACACTCTAGTTAGACTCTAAATGTTGACCGAATATCCTTAACACTCGAGTTAGACTCTAAATGTTGACTGAATACCCCCAAACACTCGAGTTTGACTCTAATTGTTTGAACTTTGGTCGAGGTGTTTATTATAAAGTGAAAGTTTGGATTTCCCGGGCTTTCTGATGATGGTGGATACGAAAGAAAGAAAAAAAAAACAAAGAAGAAAGAAAGAAAAAAGCAAGAAAAAAGAATGAAAAAAGAAAGGAAAAAAAAATTTAAAAAAAAATTACCGGCGAAATTGAAGAGTTTACCGACGACATTATTGAAATGAATGTCGTCGGAAAAAAATTAGCGACGACATTCTTCCTATTTGTCGTCGCTAACGAAAAACCAAAAATTCATTGGTCAGATTGGGCGGTCCATTTTCCCGCCCAAGGGATTTACCGACGACATCTGAAAAGTAGTTGTCGGTAAATAGGGACACGCAACAGTCGTGCGTACAACTGGTTGACGCACCCTATTTACCGACAACAAGCGTGTCGCCGGTAAACTTTTAATCTATTAAACCCTACCGAGCTCATTTCTGAAACACAAAATCATCAAAACACTCTCAAAAAATTCCATTCCGAGCAAGAAAGAGGTATTCCGAGGCATCCCAACACTCAAACAACATCAAATGTAAGTGATTTCATGCCAAAAATCTAGTGTTTATACAATTTTTTTCTTTTTTTTTTAAAAATCAAATCCTAACTTTTTTGTTGTTTGTGTTCTTCCTCTCTACTTGCGTGGCATGGATTCCTGGACATCTTCAACACAGATTCCACGTAAAAGGTACACGAAATCCGATTCCAATCCTACTTTTATTTATTTAAGAATTGATTTTTTTTGGCTTTGTATTTGATTATTTTTGAATTCCGAATTATTGTGTTAGTATTAGGGATTGTTTAAATGTGTTTGGTAGTTAAATACAACATGTAAATTGACTTTTCTGTAATTTTTAGAAAAATTAGGGTTTTGAAGGATTTTTGGAATTTTTGATAATTTATGGATGTTATTGGATTAAATTGTAAATATGTGGTGTTAAATGTAGGTTTTTAGAATTTGTGTATGTGAAGAATTTTGATGTTGTGAAATTTAGGGACTTTGTGAAAATAAATATGTTCATTTTTGTAAATATGAAACATTTGAGGACTAAAATGCAATTTAAAAAACTTTAATTTTTTAATGAATTTAAGGGTATGTTGGCATATAGCCTCCCTTAATAGGTTGTTTTAATGTAACAAATCCTCTTATGATTAGTGTGCTAATTACTCGTGTTATATTCATCCTAACTTACACTATCATTCATCAAAAACACTTTTCATACCATTCTTATTATATCTCATTGCATTCACTTTTATTCATATCTTTATGTACTTTGAGATATAGCTTTAATGATCAACTACAATGTTTATAAGAATGATGTTATCTACAACTTTCGTGAAGAAGATTTATTGATCCGAGCATCATAGCATAAGTCAAATTCCTTCAAAGATGCTTGTTGCGGTACACCGGACAAATGGCGCGGTACACCGGACCAAGAATGCGGACCAGGGCGCGGTGCATTGGCTAGCCCGTCAGAGAGTTAGAAAATCTAACCGTTGAGGTGCGGTACACCGCACGATACTTGCGGTACACCGCAAGAAAGGTTTTTCTGCACAAAAGTTAAGTCATAAGGAATATATCCGTTGGGAGATTAATAGATCCGTTGGACTCAAACCTTATGACCGTTGGAAGCTATTTTCTGCTATAAATTGAAGCTCTTTGAAGGCTACAACCACACCAACTAATTACAAACATCAAGGGGCTTAATTGTTATCATTCAAGAAGGTGTCAAGAGCTATACATAGTCAAAATCAATCTTAGTGAGCTTATAAGTCCATTCAAGGAGTTAATCAAATAAGCCACAGAGGTTCTATCTACTCAAGAGGAGTTTACATGCTTATAGTTATATCCACTCTTTTAGGAGTTTAGTTACAAGCTTTTATAAGCACCCCTTTAAACACTTTGTTCCTATCCTCTTAAGTCTAGGTCTTGTAATAGATAGATTAAGAGAGAATTCAAGTATAGGGAGTATACTTGGTATCCTTGTGTTGTGATTACACAAGTGTTTGTCCTTCGTATTATCAAAGAGGTTGTAAGGGTTATTGTGTTCTCGACCCGGTTAAGAGAGACACGGGAGCTTAGTGAAAAGCTTGAAATCCTAAGGAGGCTTCCTTAGGTAGTGGATGTAGGGAAACCGAACCACTATAAATCGCGTGTATCTTTCTATCCCTACTCTATTTACTTTCTGCACTTTATATGATTGATAATATGCTAGCATGAATATTGTGATATTAATTATCTAGTTTATCTATCATATAGTTTTCTAGAGTAGTAAGAAATTGGATTGTCGATTTACTTGTTATACTTATATATCGAACCTCTAACTTATCCTTTGCATGATCCTATAAGTGCTTGATATATTAAGTTGACTTAGAAGTTTTCTCTTAAACTTATAATTGTCCAAAATATTTTTAATTAGGCATTAATCTTATTAGTAATCCTATTCACCCCCCCCCCTCTAGGACTATCAATTGGTATCAGAGCCTAACTCTACGTGAATAGCTTAATCGTTAGTAGAGTAAACGATATGGAATTTAATCTTTTGGAAAAGTCGTCTTCTACTCGACCTCCACTTTTTGTATGTACTTATTATTTTGCTTGGAGAACAAAAATGGAGGAATTTATCAAAGCCGAAGATCCCGATCAATGGAGAATTGTTATGGAAGGTCCATTCGTTCCATATAAAGAGGAATTAAATGAAGCGGGAGTTCTTAAGCTAAATCAAGAAGAAAAAGATTTTGATGAACTCACCATTGAGGAAAAGGCTAAGCTCACTCAAAATGCAAAACCAATGTACACTCTAATTCGTGGAATTTCCGAAGAAATTTTCTCACAAATGTTAGATTGTAAATCCGCAAAAGAGCTTTGGAATCGTTTGGAGTTTCTATATGGAATTGTCGAAAATGATGAAGAAAAAGAAATCTTAATCCATGATGAATCTCATGACAATCCTAAACCAAACCATGAGGTAGCCATCTATCCTAACTCTTTATCTCTTCCTTGTAATTATGATGATATTAGGCAAATATCATCCCTTCTCAAAATTCTTGATTCTCAAATCCATTTGAATAACCTCATGTTAAAAAGGGCTAAAGTTGAGCAAAAGAATTGTTTTAAATGTTGTATCACTTTAGATGACATTCTTGGTAATACTAAAAACCCTTGTTTTGAAAACATTTTTTCTTCAAATAAAAGTCAACATCCTATGAAGAAAAATATAGAAGGTTTGAAAAATTTGGATGAAACTTTTTCCCTTGCTCTTAAAACTCTAAAAAATCATCCCTTTTCAAATGTCACTCCTTTTGATCCAAATGGCTTTTTTAAAGAAAAATTATATTTAAGTGATAATTTGGATATTGAAAAGAATGAGGAAACTTCGTGTTCAAAACTCTCACATGATAGCTCAATTCGAAAAAGAAGTTCTTGTAATTATTGTGGTAAACCCGGTCATCATGCTTCTACATGCCATTACCACGAACAACTTGAAAGTGGATCTTTGATACCCTCGTGGGAAAAACCAATATGGATCGTGACAAATACTAATAACATTTCCGGATCCATTCTACCTCGGTTACCATAGTAATATTCATTGAAGGTGTTGAGCGTCAAGAAAATGGAATTATATGCAAAAGGACGTTCAAACCTCGTAAAAGGAAAATACGGTGAATTCTTTCCTTTCTTCTTTTTATTTTTATTATTATGTGTTTTATCCTCTATGTGCTATTATCTTGTGTTTCTTGACCTTTTCATGCTTTATATTGCTTTGTTTTTACTTTGGGTCTTTTTGCACTTTTAGAAAATATAGGGGTATTTGTGAAATAAACTGTTTTATGCGTTTTTGGAATTTCTTTGCTGTTTCTTTTCAAAACAAAAATTCTCTTACTTGTTTTATACCATTCCGAATCTTTTGGGGAAGTTTCGAATGTGTTTTGGGTGTTTTCAAAAGAACCAAAAAATTCCTTCTTAGTGTCTAAGTCGAGCACTTTTGCGGTGCACCGGACCACTCCGCGGTACACCGCAACTTAGGGTTTCAGCGTTTCTATTTTTTCTTTATTTTTTGCCCAGTTTATTTTTGCAGTGCGGTACACCGCACGGTTTCCGCGGTACACCGCGAGTTAGGTTTTTGTCAGCATTTTAAACCCGTTTGTCTTCATTTCCTCCTCATTCCACCATTAAAACATAAACCCTCCACCACTGCTGCGATTTCCGGCCACTGCTACAACCTTTTCCGCCGCCTAGAAACACTATCTTCTCCACCAAATCTTTCTCTCTCTCTCTCTCTCTCTCCTTCATTACCCACTTCCTTTTCACCATGAGAGAAAATAAATCTACTCCAAAGAAGAAAGCCACCACCGGAGCCTCCTCCAGCCGCCACTGTGCGCCATCTCCGGCGAGGTCACCAACACCGCCTCCACTCCGGCCATTTGATCCTCTCCCGGGTAGAACCTTTAGTGCTTCAGCTTTTCCATCGGGTGAAGATTCTCTCTTTGAACTACTTTCATTTCAAGGTTGTGATCAAATCTTTCTTTTTACGGGTAGTCATTTAGCAAGCGGTTTAATTGAAGAGTTTTACTCTAATTTTGAATATAATTGTGCTAATAATTTGATTAAATCATTAGTTTCGGGTACTCCTTTACGATTAAAGCAAGATGTTTTGTGTGGACGTTATAATATTCCTTCGGATAGCTTTAGTGGTTTTTGGTCAAGTGGTTGGGATGGTTCTAGTATCGATGTGGTTGCTCAAAACGATGTTATTGAATTTGTTAATAGTAGGATGCTTATTCGTGACGGAAATTGGAATTTACGTAACTTTGATCCGGAATTCATTGTGGCTCATAAGTTTCTTATTTCGGCCGTGATTCCAAAGGATAAGCATGATGCTAAACTAATCCCTTATGAAGCTTATCTACTATATTTGATCTTCGCTAAACAACGGATTAACATTATTGCGATAATGTTTAAATGGATGAACCATGCTAGAGCATCTCGGGATAAAGTCCCTTACGGTATTTTTCTTACTAAAATCTTTGATGCTAGTGGAATTTCTTTAGGAGGAACAAATGTGAAACCAATAGATAGAGCTTGGTGCTTCGATTATAGCACGATTAAGAGGATGAAATTTGCTATCTATAATAACACCTATGTTTCGCATTCTCATATTAATCGTATTGCGGATATTTCAATTCGTAATCGCATCTTACAAGCTAAAGAAGAAACTTTCGGTCCGGAGCTTAACTCTCTTGAATTATTGGATAACCCGACCCATCAAAATCCTATCCCAAATGAGCCCACTCAAAACCAACCCACTCATGAGAATCCTCCTAATCCATCAAATTTCGAAAGCACTATATCTCGTTTTATGGATTATATAGGAAGAAAATTCGAGGTTTTGGAAGAAAAATTAGAAAGAAAATTTGGGGTGTTCGAAGAGAAATTAGGTCATCTTGCTAGTGAGTTATCTTGTGTGAAGAACGATGTCTCGTGTATCAAAGATGATGTGTCACATCCTCGAAGCCGTTCTAGAAGCCGCTCTCCCCGGGAAAATCGTTAATTGGTCGTATTGGGTGTTTGGTTTTAAATCTTCTTTTTATCCCACTTGGTTTTTTATGTGTTTTTGTTATGGTTGTTTTGGACTAAGTTTGTGGTGTTTATGCTTTAAATTTTTATGGGTCCGTGTTTTGGACATTTAGGATATTATTGCTATTTGGTTTTATTTGGATAATGTTTTAGAATGCTATGTGTTTTATTTGGTTATTTGGTTATTTGGTTAAGTTTGCTTTGTTTTAATTTGAATGTTAGATGCTTAATTTTTATGCTTCGGATATTGATATTGCTAACATTTTCTTCAATGATAGGTACTATTGCATCTCTAAATCCTTGATCCTTTCATTATTGCTCTTTAGTCCCTTAAGCTAATATTGTTGAAAATTGCACTTTGGTCCCTAAAAGTTTTAAAAATTATCTTTTAGTCCCTAAACTTTGTGAAAATGATTTTTGTCCCTATACTTTTCAAAAATTTCATTTTACCCCTAACTTTCTTAAAAATGATTTCAAATATTCTTTATTAGGGAGAAATTCTAGATCAAACTTTTACTAAATTGAAACAAACTCTATGCATTTTGTAAGGGGGAGTTTTTGTTAAAACTCTAATGCTTTGGCTAATCATTTGTCTCATATGTTGCTACTAATCATTTGTGTCATTAGAAAGCATATGAAATGAAAATCTTTCGATCAAGGAGTTGGTAAAATTTCTCTATCTCTTAGCTCTTGTCTTTTATTACTTTGTGCATCTCTTACAACTCTCTTAAAATCGTTGTTTAAAATCTATTCACTTGAGTTTTTTGCTCTTCTATCTTTAGTTGTTTTTATTGAACCCGTCTTTTTGATGAAGACAAAGGGGGAGAAATATGTGCACTAAAGCACTAAAACTTTCAAAAAATTGCACTTTTAAAATCTCACAAATGCATCTCAAAACTTATATGCTTATTGTGAGGGGGAGCTTAATTTCATTTGTGCTTTAACTTTCATATCATTCCTAAGGTGTTTTAGTGAAGGATTTGTCAACATCAAAAAGAGGGAGATTGTTGGCATATAGCCTCCCTTAATAGGTTGTTTTAATGTGACAAATCCTCTTATGATTAGTGTGCTAATTACTCGTGTTATATTCATCCTAACTTACACTATCATTCATCAAAAACACTTTTCATACCATTCTTATTATATCTCATTGCATTCACTTTTATTCATATCTTTATGTACTTTGAGATATAGCTTTAATGATCAACTACAATGTTTATAAGAATGATGTTATCTACAACTTTCGTGAAGAAGATTTATTGATCCGAGCATCATAGCATAAGTCAAATTCCTTCAAAGATGCTTGTTGCGGTACACCGGACAAATGGCGCGGTACACCGGACCAAGAATGCGGACCAGGGCGCGGTGCATTGGCTAGCCCGTCAGAGAGTTAGAAAATCTAACCGTTGAGGTGCGGTACACCGCAAGAAAGGTTTTTCTGCACAAAAGTTAAGTCATAAGGAATATATCCGTTGGGAGATTAATAGATCCGTTGGACTCAAACCTTATGACCGTTGGAAGCTATTTTCTGCTATAAATTGAAGCTCTTTGAAGGCTACAACCACACCAACTAATTACAAACATCAAGGGGCTTAATTGTTATCATTCAAGAAGGTGTCAAGAGCTATACATAGTCAAAATCAATCTTAGTGAGCTTATAAGTCCATTCAAGGAGTTAATCAAATAAGCCACAAAGGTTCTATCTACTCAAGAGGAGTTTACATGCTTATAGTTATATCCACTCTTTTAGGAGTTTAGTTACAAGCTTTTATAAGCACCCCTTTAAACACTTTGTTCCTATCCTCTTAAGTCTAGGTCTTGTAATAGATAGATTAAGAGAGAATTCAAGTATAGGGAGTATACTTGGTATCCTTGTGTTGTGATTACACAAGTGTTTGTCCTTCGTATTATCAAAGAGGTTGTAAGGGTTATTGTGTTCTCGACCCGGTTAAGAGAGACACGGGAGCTTAGTGAAAAGCTTGAAATCCTAAGGAGGCTTCCTTAGGTAGTGGATGTAGGGAAACCGAACCACTATAAATCGCGTGTATCTTTCTATCCCTACTCTATTTACTTTCCGCACTTTATATGATTGATAATATGCTAGCATGAATATTGTGATATTAATTATCTAGTTTATCTATCATATAGTTTTCTAGAGTAGTAAGAAATTGGATTGTCGATTTACTTGTTATACTTATATATCGAACCTCTAACTTATCCTTTGCATGATCCTATAAGTGCTTGATATATTAAGTTGACTTAGAAGTTTTCTCTTAAACTTATAATTGTCCAAAATATTTTTAATTAGGCATTAATCTTATTAGTAATCCTATTCACCCCCCTCTAGGACTATCAAGGTATTTTTGTAATTTTTAAAAATATGAGGACTAAAATGCAATTTATAATATATAGACTTTAAAAATCAATTTATATTTATTTTTGTAAATATAAAAATTATAAGGACTAAAATGCAATTTAAACAACTTTTAAAAAAAATATTATAGACTTTAAGGGTATTTTTATAAATTTTAAAAATATGAGGACTAAAATGATATTTATAATATATAGACTTTAAAAATTAATTTATATTTATTTTTGTAAATATAAAAATTATAAGGACTAAAATGCTAATTAAAAATCTTCAAAAAAATTATTACAGAATTTAAGGGTATTTTTGTAAATTTTAAAAATATAAGGACTAAAATGCAATTTATAATATATGGACTTTAAAAATTAATTTATATTTATTTTTGTAAATATAAAATAAAAACTTATTTAATAATTTTATTTAAATTATAGATGGCCGCTGTGATGCCTAATTATCATCGGGGTGCTGGTAACGGTGAGGATCCGCCTAGGAATCCGAACCACAACCTACAAGACTGTAACCAACCGTCCGGTAATATAAAATAATATATAAAATTCAATTAATATAAATTAATAATTTAATTGATACTATTTCATTAAACAGTTAGGAGAAATAGGAAAACCGAGAACCATATCGACCTTAAAAACCTCCCAAAAGACGAAACATAAATTAGGTGGGCCCTTACCAGTCGACTTCTGTATCCTCGATGATACGTGGAACCCCTACGGTGAATATGGGAAGCATGTGGCCCAAGTAGTGGGGTCCGCGGTCCGAGACACAGTCCCTTCTTACTATGACCGATATAGTGAAGTCCCGAGGACACTCAAAGCCACGATTCTTGAAAAACTCGAGGAGTTTTTCGACCTTGAGAAGTGGAGGGCCCGAAAGGATTGGAACTATATTAGCGGTAAGCTACAATCGTCTCTGGCCACTGCCTACAGGCGGTGGAAGTATGACCTGAAGTCCGATTACTTGGATACAGATGAGTGTCCTCCAGAGGTGCTTCCCGAGGATTGGAGGAGAACCGTTGAGATGCTCAATAACCCGAACAAAAAGGTAATATTATATTTTATTTATTTTATTATTAAATTAGTATTTAATTATTTTTTTAACTTGAATTGTAACAGGCTCAGTCGGAGATTAATAAAAAGAATAGGAAGCTGCAGAAGAAGCCGAACAAGTCAGGTTCTAGGAACCAATCACAGACTCGACACGGAATTATCGAGGTATAATTTCTTATAGTAAAAATAAAATTTATTAGTTATTTAATTTAATTTTTTAATAATTGTAATTTTTTATTGTATAATTTTGTAGGGGAGGCTGAAGATTGACACTAAGGATCCCCTGAGCTTTTTGGACGAGCAGACCCAAGAGGAGGTCCCTCTTCCACCGATAGGCGGTTATTTCGAGTATTTGGGCTATGACGGGGAAAAGGGAAGCTGACGGGACGAGAGATGGGAGCAGGCTAGTGTAAGTGGTCTATTTTCCTTTTTATTGCTTAAAATTAATTATTTAACTTTAAATTTAATTTTTTGTTAGTTTTATTAATTATTTATTTGAAATTTTATTACAGGGCGTTTATAGGGAGAAGTTTAAAGATCGGGTTATCGAGTCGGGGTCCCAATCAGCTGAAGATGTTCCGGTGGAGGATCAAATAGGAGCGATGAAGGAGACGGTACAGAAGGTGATGAAACCGTCGAAGAGTAGACACTGGATCCCGGGAATTGGAGCAGTCTGGAAGACACCAAAGGCACCAAAGCTGTCTGTTCTAGACAAGACTGCACAAAAAAACGCGGTGCTACTCCAGCGGATACTCGAGGGTATGAACGAGCTCCGCCAACATCAAGGATTTCCTCCTATACCGGGTGAAGCTACTCCATCAAGCGCCTCCGGATCTTCTGAAGATTTTATCGAGAAGATGCTCCGAGGCCTGAACGAATCTAGATCTGCCAATGGTCTCCCTCCGATTGAGAATGAAGATTCCGAAGATGAAGATGACGAAGATGATGAGAATTTATCCGATCCTTGATTTATTTGTTATGTATTAAGACTTTTATTCTATTACTTTTATTATGATATGTAATATTTTGACTTTATTCCCGGAGTTTGACTTTATTTCACGGGGTTTGACTACACGAGTTTATTTATATTTATGGATATATGTCAAATAAAAGTTTAAAAAAATAAAAAATAAATAAAAATAAAAATTAAATAAAAATAAAAAATTCAAAAAATAATTTAAAAAATAAAAAAATAAAATCGATACCAACGACATTCTTGACATGAATGTCGTCGGTAAACGCGTAGACGGCATTCAAAAAAAAAGAATATATACCGACGATATTCAAGATAGGAATGTCGTCGGTAAAAGATGAATTAAAAAAAAGGGTTAGCGAATTAAAAATAGAATAATTAAATACTGACAACCAGTTGGTCGGTAATGTCTACGGATACCGACGAAAGCAGTCGTCGGTAAAATTATACCCTTTAGCGGCGAACCAGAACAAAGTCGCCGGTAAGGATCAAACTTTACCGACGACAGCGTTCGTCGGTAAAAAAATCCCGTTTAGGGACGAGAGACCAAGAAGACGTCGGCAAGTCTTCAGTTTACCGACCGATTACTAGGGACGAGAAGCTACCGTTGAGTAGTCGTCCGTAAGCTCTTTTACTGACGAAACGCGGGGTTTTACCGACTACACGTGTCGTCGGTAAACAGCCGCGCTGTTGTAGTGGTATAGAAATAGCAGATTTCAATTAAGATTTGTTTGAACTTGACTCTGTGCATAAAATAACAAGTGCCTTCATATCTTGCAGATTAATTTGATTTGATGACGTATAAAATTTGGTAGTTTATAGGAGTAAACTTTGATGTTACTATTTTGGTCAAAAACTTGAAAAGGCTATATGGTACACTTTGTACTTTTATTAACTAAGAATAGAACTCAAACAATATACATAAACCTGAAAATACGCTTCATAGGCCACATACCACTAAAAAACACTTATATATCCAAAAACATGCCCCCAACCTAAGATTCACTGCCAAAAGTTAGATTGTGGGTAATATTGAAACATATTAACTCCCATAAGGGGCTCAACTGAAATTTCTTACAATGAGAAAAAAAGTCTAAACACCAAAGGAGAAAGGTTGCAATGGAATGTTCTGAATCTTCGAAAGATAAGCATGATAAATATTGGGTACGAGGTTGCAAGGTTTTGAAGGAGAAACGAGCAAAGTTGTACATTATTCGACAATGTGTTTATATGTTGCTTTGCTGGAGGGATCGTAGAGATTAAAATTACTTAATTGTAAGTATTAATGTATGTTAGTGTTACATTCTATGTCAAAGTCTGAAGAGAAAGACTAATACTTTTTGCGATTCGTCATTTACACTTAGTTTAATGTAATGTTTGCTTTAGGAGATTACTATTTGTTAATTAATATTTTTGTTAGCTTTTCTGTCAGTAAGATATGTTATATTGTTAATGTTTGTTTTATTTCTCTCTATATATATGAGATAATCTAGAAATATGTTACGTAATTAAAAAAAGAAAGTTGCATAATCGTGATCATTCTTGGTTCCACTGTTTAGAACTTTACTTTCTGTGAAGACTTAAGAGAGCGAAACACAAATTTTATCGATCAGTAAAGATGTTCGAGAACTAGTTAATAAGCATTTCCAAATACATATAATTAAGTAAGGTAAGAAAGCAGTAAATAATGGATAAACGATTATTTTCCATGTCATATCTTTATATCGTGTATCTTTGTCTAATGTTGGTCTTAATTTCTTTGGTTCAAGTGTGAAGTGACCATTTTTTTTTTTTTGTTCTAAATAGGATTTTATTAATACGAATAAAATAGTTTAAACCAATGCCCGAGGGCATCGCTTCTTCATACAATATTAAAGCTAATTCACTAGGAATACTATCTAGGCTAAGGCTAAACATGTTGCCATTAAGCTTATATTTAGCTAACCAATCCGCAGCTCTATTACATTCTCGCTTACACCATCTAAAAGATGGTTTACAAAATTCCGAGTTATAATAGATACTATTAACTACATTACTAATAGAAGGACAAGAAAATTGCAAAGACTTCTCAAGAGATTTCATCACTAGGAGACTATCACTTTCAATGACTACTTTAGCTTCTTCTTCTCGCGCCAAAAAACATGCTTTAAGCACTCCTAATGCTTCAGCTTCTAGAGGTGACCATATGTGCATGCTTTTAATGTATTTTGTAATTTTTCTATTAAGAAAAAAAAAATCATTTTACGGACAAGGTTAGAAGAGGGAAATTTATTAGAACTAGTTAGTTGTTATAGTTTACTTTCCAAAAAGAAAAAAAGTTGTCATAGTTTATTAGGTAATAAAGCGAAGTATCAATTACATCTAGTATAAAAGTGTAAATAAACCTAATAAGAATAAATCATGTTTAAAAAGGTTTGGAAATAATTTTCTTAGTACAATTAGCACATTAAAAAAAAAAGAAAAAAAGGTACTAGTAGTTTATTAAAAAAAAAAAAGAGAAGTGAAGTTTCGACCTACCCGTACTCCCGGATATTCCAATAGAGGCTCAAATTTTCCAGTATTAAATCGTTTCTCCATTTTACTCTTCTTGGTAGGTGTAATACACTAATTAAACTCTGCACTATTAAAAACATTATACACTAATTCAAGAGAACCAATAAAAAGTGTGGGTTTTACCCCCTTTGATTATAGGGTTGCCTTCCAAAACACGTTTTTTTTTCACGTCGTTAAATTCGACATGAAACCTTCTCCGAAAATTTTCTTAAGGTCAGTACTCCTCCGTTTAAACTCGCCTCCTCCCAGGAATAGTAGTTTGGTGTCGGTCACCTATTTTTCTTGATTGATATTTATATGGAATCGGGTAGGTTTCTCTTTTCGTCGTCTTGTTCTCACGACAAATTACAACTTTCTCACACGGTCAGGGCCGGCCCGAGCATCTCGGGTACCTAAGGCAAAAAAAGAAAATGGGGCCTTTTCTAATATAATAATAAAAATTATCTAGTTTTGACCAAACAAACTATATATAAATAATTTAATAATAAAATTACGAAATAAACATTTATTTAAGTAGAATCGTGATACTATATCCAAACAATTATATAAAAATCGTGTTAATAAAAAAGTTCATCTAAAATCTGTTGAATTAACTTTAAAAACATCTTCCTTACTTTTTGATATATAAAGTTATTCATCGAACTTTTGTATTTGAGTTCGTCTAATATATCTTGTTCAATAGACAATACAACCAATCTATTCAATTTTCTTGTAACACTGTTGATCGGAGGTAATTCTTAATCAACTTCAATTTTGAAAAACTTCTTTCAGCTTCAACAGTGGCGGATATTGTTAACAAAACTCTATAAGCAATCCAACCATTAGGAAAATTTATTCTCTAGAGTAAGAACTGATAAAATCAAGCACTTGAATTGTTTTTCTCATGTCATCTAGTAAAACTACTTTCAACACCTTTAATTCTAACAACTCAATTTCGTTAAAATCTGATTCGTGCCTTGTTCTAAATAAGTTTCAAGCAAAAAAAATTCAATTCTTTTTCTATGGTACAATTAAACATTTCCACATCAAACAAAAATCTAAATTTTCAGTGTGTTCAAGAAATTGTGAAATCTTACCTTGAGAAACAGAAGAGTTTGATCAACAATAAAGAAGAAGTAATTGATCCTAAAAGATTCTTCAAGCGTTGTGACATACGTTTTTCATCATTGACATCCATCAAAATTTCTTTTCTTTTGAATAATCAGTTTCTTATGAAATATTAGAAGGGTCTTTACAATCACTTTAGCATCAACCATGATAGAGATAACTCTATTTTTTCTAATAATTTTGTTTTATTTTCCAAATCCGTTGATATTTTCAACTGGATTTAATTAAATTTGTGACATATATATACAAATAATATAAAGTTTTATAAGAATTATGTATAAATAATTAATTATATAGAAAATTAAAACATGTATAAGAATTAAATATATAAACAAATCTTACTTTTCTCTATGGGAGAATCAAAGGATGAAGACACTCCAGAAATATTGAAAGCAGAAAACTTTTCTCTCAGGCACAATCCCCGAGGATAGCTGAGTTTTACTTTGCCACCACACTACCACCACTAAACCACCACCAAACCACCACCATAAACATCTAAATCCTTTACTTTCAATGTCATTTACTATCATCTACCTTCACATTGCAAAAATACATTATATTTACATCAATCTTTTCTGTTTCATCAAATTCTCTTTCACATTTATTTTCTAAAACCTAACTTTCTACACTGCATTTACAACACTACTCTCACCTATCTTTACTACCTCATTAACTACATTCTCATGGAATTCTACACAAAAAATCACCCAAACAACACTGAGGAAGCCTTTACTCTCACTGCAGATCCCAACTCAGTTTATGCTCAGTTTGAAGGGCCCAAACTTTTCGCAAAAATCATCAGTAATGAAGGTATTAGCTTTAACTACCTCAGAAAAAACATCAACTCTTCTTGGGGTATATCTGGAAAATGCCACACTGAAAAGAAAGGCTTCAACTCTTGCCTCATCACTTTTGAAAATGCTGATGATTTGGAAACAGTATGGAAGAATAGGCCTTGGAATGTTGTTGGTAAACATGTCTTACTTCAGAAATGGGACTCATCAAAAGGCCTCACTGACAAACAGCTCAATACTACCTCTTTTGTTGCTCAGATTCATGGAATACCACCAACCTTGATCAATACTGATAATGCTACCAAAATAGCAGCTCAATTAGGTGAAGTTGAGTATGTTATTCTTCCACCTGTCAACACATTCAAAGAATTCGGAGCAGTCAGAGCGAGAATCAACTGGAATATATTCAAACCACTATCAAACAACTACTCAATCCATCTTGAAGATGGTCACGCTATAAAAGGGCAACTCAAGTTTGAAAAATTATGCGATTTTTGTGCTATTTGTGGTCTTTTAGATCATGATGATCAAAGTGCACAAACAAAACAAAGCTCAGATACAAACTCTCTAAAGCCATCAACGGATTCGAACCAAAAATCAGTGAAACAAAAGAGAAATCAAAAATTTTCTACAAAGCTACACAAAACCCTAACTCAGACACTCAACCACCGAGTCAACTCAATCAAAACCCAAATTCAAATTACAAAAACCAAGAAATGCCTACTTTCGAGGCTCAGTCTTCAGCAGTCAACACAGCTATGAAAACAACTCGTTCTTCACGAATGAGGAATGTTACCTCTGCTACGCAAAACTCACCTCTGACAAATACCCGTTTTAGAATAGAAAAAGCTGAAGACTTATCCACAAAAAGGCCAGCTGAAATTGGACCAATAAAAAATTGGGCCGATATAATTATTGAAGCCCAAACCAGTATTTACACCACACCTATTAAAACCGGCCCAAACAATACTACTCAATCCATCTCATTCGGATCCTTAGAAAAGCCCACAGAAATTAAAGAGCATCATTATTCGCCCATTAACAATAACAATCCACAAACAATAAACCCCCAAATCCTATCCGATCAAAACAAGACAAACAACCCTAACCATACTGAATCTTCAACCAACAACGAAATCAACAATGAAATCGATAATCCCACCCAATACTACTCTCCACCAAACTCACCAAACTTCAGAGCTATTGATTACAAGCCACAATTCAATGTTCAATATCCAAAAGAAATCGGAGACTCGAAGACGATTGCGAAGCACGACAAGCTTTGGGCAAGAAGATGGGAACAATCTACTCAAACTGAAACAACAGCTGAGCTTCAACAACTTATCAATCAACAAGAAATCAACACTGAAGCCAAAAATATTATCGAGATTAATGATGATGAAGCCATGGAATCAGCAGAGAATCAAATCACTGAAGAGGTTTGCGGGTTTGTCCCAGAACAAACCTAAAACCCTCAATGATACACTTCAGTTGGAATTGTCAAGGGATTGGTACCCCCTTGACAATTCTAACACTCAAGGATGCGGTGAAATCACACCATCCAGAGGTAATCTTCTTGTGTGAAACTCTTAATTGCTAATCTAAAACTGATGAACTTTGCAATACTCTGAATATGAAAAATGTCTGCACTATTGAACCTTTAGGTAAATCGGGTGGTCTTACTCTTATGGCCAAACAAGACCTTCCTATTAAAATTCTTATAAAAAACAAAAACTTCATACATTGCCTTATCACTGACCCTCTTGGAAACGAATTTTTTGCCACCTATGTCTATATTTCCCCATATGAAGATGAAAAGGATGAAAATATTATTGCTATTAATAATATTATGAAAAATAATCAGCATGCCCCTTGGTTTATTATTGTAGACCTCAATATGTCTAGATACAACTATGAAAAAATCTGGAGGAAATGAAAAAACTGAAACAACAAAATTGAACAATTTTATTGACACAAACAATCTTATTGAAATAAACTCAAAGGGCTGTTACTTCACTTGGAGTAACAGAAGAAGTGGTAATAAGCTAATCAAAAAGAAACTTGATAGGGGTCTTGCTAACTCAAGCTGGGATTCTATTTACCCAAATGCTTGGATAGCAATTCTTCCAGCTATTGGCTCAGACCACAGCCTCCTTATTCTTAACACTTAAAAAAATTCCAAAAAAGTGAATTCCAGATTTATTTATAAAAAAAGCTGGAATAATGAACAAGAGGTGGATAATATTATCCATACTCACTGGAATTCTTATATTCATAACATTTATAGAGGGATTGTGAAATTTGGCTCCAAATTAAACAATATATCCTCTATAATTACTAAATGGAGCAAAACTAAAAGAATGAATAACAGGAACATTATTAGAGAAATAATGATCAAACTTGAAGCTTTATACAACTCCAATTCATCTAGTTGGGATGAATTTAATTTTCTAACCTCCCAACTTGAATCTCACTGGAATAAAGAAGAGATGTACTGGAGGGAAAAATCAAGAATCCAGTGGATTCAATTAGGGGATAAAAACACAACTTACTTCCATAATACCACTAAAACAAGAAGAAAATTCAATAAAATTCTTAGAATCATGAACAAAGATGGTAACTGGATAGATGATAACAAATCTATTATTCAAACTATCACTGAACATTATAAGAACCAATATACTACAAATGGCCCTAGAAATTACAGTCCTAATATTGATAGGATTAAACCTACTGTCACTGATAATATTAATAAAATTCTTGAAGAACCTATCACTTTTCAGGAGGTTAAAGATGCAGTTTGGACCCTTGGGGCTAATAAATCCCCGGGTCCAGATGGTTTTACTGATAGCTTTTTCAAAAAACATTGGCACACCATTAAAGGTGATCTCATGAGGTGTATTACAGATTTCCTTTATAATAAAGGGAATCTCACCTCAATCAACAAAACATATATCACTTTAATACCTAAAGTACCCTCTCCTACTCAAATTGGAGACTATAGACCTATTAGTTGCCCAAACTTCATATATAAAATCATTGCTACCATCTTAGTTAAAAAACATAAACCCTTTATGAATACCATTATCTCTCATGACCAATCTGCCTTTATCCAAAATAGAAACATCTCTGATAATTTATTAGTGGCCCATGAGGCTGTCCACTACTTAAAAAATAAAAGATACACAAAAAACTACTCAGCAGCTATAAAAGCGGATATGTCTAAAGCTTTTGAAAACATAGAATGAGACTTTTTGTTTGATACAATGGAAGCTATGGGTTTCTCCAAGGTGTGGATTTCTTGGATTAAACAGTGTGTTATCACTGTTACTTATTCAATACTTATCAATGGAGAACCAAATGATATACAACCTCCTACTAAAGGCTTGAGACAAGGGGACCCTTTGTCCCCTTTTCTCTTTTGTATTGTAACTCAGACCTTAACTGCTCTTATAAATGATAAAGTTGAAAGAAAACTTTTAAAAGGCATAAAAATAACTCGAAATTGCCCAAAACTCACCCATATTCTATTTGCTGATGACTCCCTCTTTTTCTTGAAAGGTAATATTGAGGAATTTGAGCAATTTAAAGATGTCTTAAATAAATATTGTTATGCCTCGGGACAATCCATTAATTTAAACAAAAGTGGCCTCATTTTTAGTAAAAACACACCACCTAACATTGCCTCTGAACTCACAAACATCTTGAATATAAAACAACTTCCCAACTTAGGGACCTACTTAGGACTTCCCTCTGATTGGGGAAGATCCAAAGTTAAATCACTTGATTGGCTCATTGAAAAAGTGGTTACTAAACTCAATAATTGGAACACAAAATTCCTAACTGAGGAAGGTAAGGAAACTCTAATTAAAGCTGTTATTCAATCAATACCTGTCTACCTTATGAATATTTTCCATATTCCTGACACTATATGCAATAAATTATCCTCTTTAATTGCTACTTTTTGGTGGGGAAATAATGGGAAGGATAGAATTCATTGGAAAAATTGGGCCCACATGGAATTACCTAAAACCTTAGGGGGTCTTAATTTCAAAAATTTCACAAATATGAATCTTGCTCTATTAACTTCCTCAGCCTGGAAATTCAATTTGAACAAAAACACGATTGCTTATAAAATTGTAAAAGCAATTTACTTCCCAAATAGCTCTTTTCATGAAGCTAACCTAGGCTATAACCCATCTTGGGGTTGGAGAAGTTTATTACTTGGTAGAAATAACTATATAAAAGATATTCATTACACGGTGGGAAATGGAAAAAGCATAAGAATTTGGGAAGATAATTGGCTCCCAAAATCTGTTCATAATAATCAACAAGCCCCTTTGTTAAATTCTTCAAATAGCAAGCTAAAAAGTGTTTCAGAGTTCATAAACCCTGATAACACCTGGAACACTAATCTTCTTAACAATACATTGCCCCTAAATATTGTTAAAAGCATAACTGATTTAAATATCAGTACCACAGGCGCAAATGATTCCATTACATGGAACCTTGATCCCAAAGGAAATCTAAATGCTAAAAAGGTTTACCAAAATATTAGCAAAGTAAAGCCTGATCAAAGTAATGATAATTTACAAAAAGACCCCTCTACTTCCTTTAAATTAGAAGATATAAATCTCCCTCCAAAACTCAAGAATTTTGTTTGGAGAATTATCTCTGATGCTATACCTACTAAAGTCAATAAATACAATAGAAAATGTGCCCTTAATAGTTATTGCAAAATTTGTAACACAGAGCATGAAAACACTGAACATTTATTCTTTAATTGCTCACATGCGAGGGCTACTTGGTTTGCAACTCCCTGGGCTTTTAGAGCCTCAAATGATTTAAACCTTAATCTTGATCAATGGCTGCAAAATCTTATCTTAATTGATCATAAAGATGATGATAGAGGTCTTAACCAGGTTGAGATGGCAATTTGGACTCTTTGGTCCATTTGGAAGGCTAGAAACAAAAAGATATTTGAAAATGTGGAAATTTGTCCAAAAATCACTTGTAAAAATGCAACTCAGGCTTATGATGAGTTCAAAAAACTTAATAGTTATGACTCTGAAGCCATTTTACTGGAAAAAAATCACAAAAACAAGAATCCTTGAATTACAGGAAGAAAACACTAACTCCCCATCCTATATTTATAACAGTAGATGCTTCTTATCTTATTGAATCTAATGATACAGCCATTGGATGTATTTTCAGTAATTCACAGGGCCAACTTTTGAAAGGGAAAACATGGAAATTCAAGTCTAATTCAGCTGAAGAAGCAGAGGCACTAGGAATTCGTCAAGCAATAATTGAAGCCTCTACTCAACCAAATCAACATATTGTCCTTTTGAATGATTGCCAATCTCTTATGAAGTCGCTTATGAGGTGTCAAGCATTTGCAAATCGTCATTTACAACATGTATATGAAGATATACAAACACTCTCTAGCACAATGAGCATTGATTTCCAATTCACCTCTCGGGAATCAACCAAAGTCGCAGATTGGATTGCTAGGAAGGCAAACTCTCAAAACCTTCCAAGCAATTGGGTGTCTTCACCCCCAGCTTTTCTTTCAGAGCTGCTTATTAGTGACTTTACTTCATTATGCATTGGTTAAATACATTATAACTTAACTTATTGTAATTTATTTCGTACGTTTTTAATTAATTTAAATTGAGTTTTAACGTCAAAAAAAAATATGCCTTGAACAAAAAAAAAGTGCACATATACTACATGATAGAAAATAGAAATTGCCGTGATGTTACTTAAAAATGTAATACACGGTGTGAGTTTCGAACACAAGACCCCATGATTTGAGTTCCTAAGCAGTTTACAACTAAGCTAAGTGTTTGTTTGGGATGGTTTTTCAAAATAATCATTTAAAGTGAATTTATATCCATAACAATATTTTAGACTCTTAAAGTCACTTTTAGGAAAAACACTAGATTAGTGATTTTATTAAAATAATCACTTAAAGTGATTTTAGATGTCAAAATATTTTTTAATAATTTTTTACAAATATTTTAATTTTAATCAAAAAGCACTTTTAGCTTCAAAATAATAAATCCCAAACGGGCTCTAACTTTATAACAGTGCTACAATTCTAAGTCTTACATAGTATATATCATATACAATACTATATCTTTTTCGGGGGCCCTCCAAATTTTGGGGCCCAAGGCGACCGCCTTGGTTGCCTTGGGCCCGAGCCGGCCCTGCACACGGTGATAGTTAATGTCCTTCTTGGACGGTATAATCCTCTTCAATTACATGTTCATCTTTGTAAGGAGGTAGGTATTTTTCTCCTTGCTGCCTTACTTTCGCGATGGGACACCTTGCTCTTAAGACATTTATTGACCGTATTTGACGGTGGAGGTGGCCACGGTTCTTCAAATAGTTGTTGATCTTCAACGATTTTCGCTCTAGCTTCCTTCACAACTTTAGATTTGAATGGTGGTGGACGAACTTCTTGTAGTGAAGGTTTAACTTTCGGTTTCTCTTACACCCTAGGTGCTTCTACTAGCTTCTCGACCACTTCCTCTTCCACTTCTTTGTCAACCCAGTCTTCCACTATCACCTTATCCAATTTATGCCTAGGAAGATCTTTACCCTTGGTAACCACTTCTTTAAACTCGAACTCTCATGATGATATCCAAACTCCATGGGGATAACATTTTATACTATATTATTTGTATAAGTTAACCTAGCAATTTATCCACCATGTTAACAAAAGGAATACCCACATTTAACCAAATCTTGGCATCACCTACTCAAGTGTCTTATATCACCAAATCTTCCTCAATTACTTCTTTTGGTTAATATATTTCATGTATCTATTGAGGATGAGTGTCATCCCTCGAAAGAGTGGAATAATTATAGGGATCTTTACAATTCTTGGCGAAGCTATAAGCTTGATTTTAGGCATTCAGAAGTTTAAAAGTTTGTGTTAGTTTCCCTTGTATTAATTCTAACATGGTCTCAAATTCGGACTTGTTTTCCTCTTGTCTTGTGCCTCTCTCTTTGCAACTCCGTATGAATTTTGTAAGAGAATCTTCCACTAATTGGTAAGCGCACTCCTCTGGTATTGTATGTGGTAAGCTAGCGGATTGCATGAAGTTTGCTTATGTGTCTCCTGATTGGGATGCTCGAGCTCTTCTAGGAAGTTGTTGAATATTTCCGATACACTGGTTGTTCCATCATTGCTCTTGCGGGTGTTGATAAGTTGTTTGGTAGGAGTTACTACCCCATTGTTGATAACCCAAAGAGTCTTCCACATAGTTTAGTAGACCAGGATTCAAATAATACCCATCATACACATTCAAAGAACTAGGAGACCATGATCTGTTACTTTAATAGTACATGCGAAGAACAAAGCAAAGAACAAGCGTAAAATTTAATAGTGGAAATCTAAAGCAAAACTAAAACTACAATTAACTAACTAGTCCCCGACAATGACACCAAAAACTTGTTGTCCCTTAAGGTGTGATATAAAATCAACTCTTGGAGTATGATAACTCGCAAGCTTACAAGCCATCCCAAGTAATAAAAGTTTAAGTAAAGTTTGTTCTCCACGGGGAATAAGAATTTAAAAACGTAATTTTAGTCTAATCTAGATATTCGATGACATCAATACTAAAACTGGAAGAAAATAAATATTTATTTGATTTTTGATTTAATTAACAACCAAAACTATAAAGTAATGACTAAAAATTAAATACAATATACGATGGAGAGAGTACAGAGCTCATTATTGCGTACTTATCACTAGCATGACAAGGGACTATTCATGATATAGGGGTAATTTAGGAATTTTACTTGTTAATCAAGATTCTAAAGTCACCCTAAGTTCCTCCCAAATAAGTAGGGGTTACTATCTAATTATTGGACCCTATCGTGAGGGGAAAATTATCTAACACCTAAAGTTCTAAGCCTAAGTGGTTATCTAGTTAGTTTAGATCTTCCGATTCTCAAACTCAACTAAACAACTATACATTTATTTTCCAAATATTAAACCCATGCCTCCTGGGCGTATTTTAATCCATAACACAACTTAATATATGATCAAGATAAATAACTTCACTAAGCACAAGAGTTATAATAAATGAGCAATCCACAATTAAATTAAATTAGCATGTACTCCCAAATTTCATAGAAAACTAATCCCAAATCATAGGTAGCGTACATACATATGCAATATCAAGATAAAGATGTTTAGTTCATGCTTGGATAACAAAAAAAACATAATATGGAGTTTAAGAGAAGAAGAATTACAAAAGATGTTAATTTCTTTGATCTCTTTGCTTTTCTCTTGCTCCCCTAACTAATTATATGAAGTGTCATGATGTGTGTATAAAACTCTAAAAAACTACTAATATATAATAGATAATTGGAGGTTTAAGTCATGTGCCCAGAATTAGGTCAAAAGTGGCATGTTGACTTCTTTATTAAATTTGGTCTGCTCAAGTCAGTTTACCAAAACATCCATAACTTCCCCGTCTCATCTCGGAATTAGTTGTTGTTTATTCTCACGTGTACTATACTACAAAATCTACCTTGATCCGAAATATCATAATCAATTTCGTGACCTACTTTTTGTTGTGATGTTTGCAAGTTGATGAATCAGTTTTTCTAGATTTTGTACTTTGACTTCTAATGATATTCTTGACTCCTTGGCTTGTCTCTTTCTCGTTTCCACTCATCTTGGGTGTATCCTTAGATTTTTTACTCCTAATATTGTCCTTTTGATTCTTGGATCCTCCATGTTCTAAGAGCTACATAATTGAAAACAAAACTACCTCAAATTGCTCTAAAACACGAATGACCTCATATAATAGCTAAGAATTCAATATGCTAAATCAAGGAAAATACAATTTTTTCAATCATAAAGTAACACAAAATGATATATCTAAAGTATTAAATTATATCATAAAAGACCAGACATCAATTATTAAGCACAAAAGAGTGTTGAGGTCGCAATGTAAATGGAGGCGATAGAGAGGATCTAACAAGTGAGATATAGGGTGGTTCTAGGTACGACATTGATGCTACATATGGTGTTCACCTTGTAACTCTCCACTAATATCTTTTTTAACCACACACTTGTGTATGTTTGTGGTAATTCGATCATGTAGTCTAAATCCCCTTCCTTCCCCCTAACAAACCATATAGCCTATATGAGTTTAAGTACACTCATTTACTACACCTTACTCAACCTATATAAACTCAATTTACATATGTTTCTCCTTTTCTTTATTTTATGCAAATGGACTCATACATATGTGGGTTCCAGATATTATTTATTTTTCTTTTTCTATTCTTTTGATCAAGGTTGATTTTTTTATGTTTCCTTTGCATTTGATTTTGATTATCAGACCTTGATCAATAACTTTCTTTATTTTCCTTGTTTCGTCCTAACAGAATCTATTTACAAATTCTTGGCATCATACAATTTATGAAACCCCAACTGTTCTTAATCACTTGAAACCCAACACAGAGACATGTAACACATCCAAGGAACCCCAAACTTACGCTCATATGACACATATTCTATTTAAATATAAGAAAGTAAGCAGGTCACTTCATATATCCTACATATGGCTTTTAGATAAATAATGTAGCTAGCCAAAGAAAATGATAAATGATCAAGGGGGTTAAGAGTGGTAAGCATAATGTAGGTTAAGACAAGGATTAAAGGTCTTACAAAGAACCATCTTAGTCCTCTCCCTAATGTGTTGTCTATAAAATGAAATTTTGTCTCGAGGTCTTTAGTCGTACAATTATAGAACTATTGACCTCACATTCTATAAACTCAAATAGTTTTCACAATGACTATTGCCTCAACCTCATACATTGTTATTCAACACTCTATCACAAGACGTAAGTTTGAGAATGCAAACGATTATACATATTAACTCAACATGAACAATCAGTCATATAATAACATAATATACCTAAAACATACTCAAAAAAAGATAAAAATGAAAATATTTTTGGATTATTTTTTTGATAAAATTAAAAAAAGACGAGGGAAACAAGCCCCCACCCCAAACTATAAAAGCAAGTAGTTCTCCACCAACTCAAATAAAATACACACAAAAGTTACACTAATAGTTTATTAAAAGCATTTGCATTAAAAACCTTTAGGACAAATAAAAAATGGTTGCATTTGCGGGATACACGCAAACTTCCAAGCTTAGGGTCGGTTTTCTTAAATCTTCAGTTGATATGAAAGTGGTGACTAGCAAGTCCATATCCTCCCAGATTGTTCTAAGAAGCATAGATATTGTCCTTCTATGTCTTGTAAAAATGATCATCGAGAAGCAAGTTGGATCATAATCCATGAATATTAACCCATATGGATTGTTTATTACCTCAAGTAATTTGTCATGCTCATAATAAATTGCTAATATATTATTGTGGAAAGAAAAACATACAAAAAGGTGATCTAAGATTTAAACTACCCAGCTATATTATTAAAAATAATTAAAAGAATGGGATGGGCTCCTTATTTTGGGATAACATAGGAAGTGGTAGATCACCAAACTACCTACACATGCTTCACTTTTACGCCTAATGGTGAACTCCATAATCTAGTACGCTAATTGGACACGGGTCTCCTTCTCGGTTATTGTTGTATAATTTGGAGGCTACAATGCTCCTACCTATCATTACTAAGGTTCCATCGTAAACATAGGTCATAATAAACGAGAAGATGCAAAATTAAATTTACATTCCACTAATACACTAACTACAAATCCCTAGCTCATAATCTAACACATATGCATAAGAAACGAGTCTTAAAATCATAACCTAATCTAGATAGAACAAGATCCAAAATAAAGAAATCCTAAGAAAATTATATACTAAATTACAAGAAAGAGAAAATTATACCATCTTTTTGTAACTAGGACTTACTACTCCATGGAGGAAAGCTTGATCCAAATTACTTGTAAAGAATGGGAATATATGAGAGAGAAAGTAGATATGAGGATTCTCAACTCTCCTCTAAACTAATACCATGAAAAAAAATATAATGAAGTATGAAATAATGTAAAAGATAATGTTTACATGGGTGAATCTAGCATAAACAGACTCCAACTTACAGGTCAAAAATATGGTCAAATAGTTATAAACGATTTAACTACTGCATAATTTTATGCCTAGGGAGACACACCTTACTGCGGCGAACCATTCCACGTGGCAACCTTCATGTGGTCCTCTGATCAGGTTCATGGAGTCCATGCATTGGGGAAGAGTGGTTAACTCCTATCCTTTTCTCTCGATATTCCAAGCTTTGACTCGACTTTCCTACGATCAATATGAGCTTGTTCATCCACCATTATTTGTACATTATCTCCTTTAGCATCTTGTACCTAAGATGATAAAAAATTATACAAAAAGTGCATGAGGTTTACCAAAACTTGATAAAGGCTCTCTAGACCAAGAAATACATAAATGTAAACAAATGGGGCATACAAATGTATAACTAGCCCAGAATGACACCCACAATAATGTCCTAAACATATGCAAAAATTTTACACAAATAGTTATGTCAATTATTCAACCTGGAAAATATTAAAGGGCTAAAATTTGGCTTACATGATCGTAGAATCCAACATCAAGTCAATCTGACCATAAATTTGAGGCTTGTAAGTTGCATGGTTGTTTGGATTGATGAAAAACATAAGAAGACTCAAGAATAATGACAATGTATGACCATTCTATCTAAAATATATAATCATTCATCGAAGTTGTTGAGGGACCAAACAAGGGTTGATTGAAAACGGGTCTTAGGGGGAAGGGAAAAAATCTAGAATGATTGGTGGGGTTCATGGAGGGCTTGGGGGTAAATTTTAGGGTTTTACCCCTCCTCTAGATTCGTCCCTAGATCCAAACCGTCACATGTCTCTTAATATTCAGATTCACTTAGCCAAGGGTTTGTGCTTGTTCTCTGATACCGATCCATTTCACTTATCGTGGCCCGCAACTGTCGCATGTTGATTCTTCTTTCTTGAATTAAACGAGGTAAGAATTTATTTACAACCAACTATCGAAATCGTAGTTGAAAAAATAAAAACAAAGAATTAATCATCAAAGAAAAAAATATTTACGATTTGGGAATAAAACCTTCGAAATCTGAAGGAATAGAAACGATACTACTATCAGCATAAAACAAAAAAATAGTAGAGGATATGAGATTTACTACTACCACCTTAATTTATGGATGGTTGTGGAGATACCTCAAAAACATTTCTCTCTCAGGATGAATGAACTAACTTTAGATATAATCCGGAATCGATAGCTTCCCAATGCAAAAATTCCTCTACATCGAATGATGCCCAGACTATAGAAAACTTTTTGTAATTAACCATGTACTTGAGAGGTAAATGAGAAAAATATTTATCACAAGGGCATCTCCCACTCAATGCAAATTAACCAATCATTCTTCTTTCTTTAGAAAAAAGATATTGTCATACCACCCTCGATGGATTGACAAGAAATTCTCTAGGATATGAGAAATGGTATAAGGTTAAGGGGTAATATTGTACCACCCATATACCCTAAACATATATATCTTTTGGATTGCATAAAAAACTCTAAACATCCATACTGAAGGTGTACAACTTCTGCTCCATGCAATGAAGAAACATACAATCACTTACCATATGTTCGGTACCAGTGGGTTGGGTCAGAGTTTATAAACCTCTAATAAACCAATAAAAAAAGAAGGAGTGGTTCTTTGGAACCAAAGTGTCCCTACAAAAATACATAAACTTCAAACTCATTTAAAGATATTTAATCAGACACCTCTATATCTACGACTCGACACGTCCCAATGTCGTCTACCCTTACATAAATGTTTTTCATCATCATAGTACCCAAAATCAGCCTGACCACCCAGTTAAAGAATACCTAACACTCTACATAAATTTAGGGTAGTAGACATTCACCGAGATGTGGATGAATTTTTGATAATCTAGCCTTAAAAATGTTCCACTGGGGATGAATTTTTATTGGGGCAAGATTTGAATATAACCCCAAGAGCAGTTTAGCCTATGCATTGGGCTTTCCATAAGAATAGGCGTCATTGGAGAAGCAAATAAAGTTCTCGTCCTGGTCGCACTTGTTATAAAAGTAATATAAATGATTCAGTTTTTTTTATTCTAATGGTATAAGAAATCCAAAACGACATATGACGTGTCAGTGTCTCCATATGAATTTCTACATTATACTAGATGTAGCATATGGAATAGCTCGATCCTCCACTCATTAGTTGAAATAATAAACAACAACATGAATAACTTTTGCTTTACTTGTTTTATATGCAAAAGGATCAAAGAGGTCGAGACCCATTTGATATAATGGCAAAGGATAGAAACTGGAGTCATTTATAATGCTGATTTTCATTGTCGTGTGGAGAATAGCTGAGATGTATCACAACTTTGAACCAATTTTTTTGTGTCTTTCATGTAATATGGATATAAATAGCCATGCATGTGTACATTATGTACAAGTGGTTGATGACCAATATGATTGCTACATCATCCTTCATGGGTGCATATACAACAAAACAATGGGCCTCAATTTAACTGAAGATAAAGCTTGTTCACCATTAAGACATATAGATATACACATGTTTGTCGTTTGAGAGCGTTCTGAGGATATTTTGGTCATGTGCCATCGAACAGATACTGGCATATGGGAGTTACCCATCTCAGTTACACCTCGCCAATGTCTACCATTAGTCTAGTCTCATAGTTAATGCTTGTTTCTTCTACTTATTGATTACTGATACCTTTGGAGAATCGGTGCTAAATGGTCATCCTTGCCAGCACTACCACTTAGATGTTATATTCTAGAGGAACATGGGATAGAAAGATGGAAAAATTCCTTGAGACCGACGATCTTATCAATATAGAAAGTCGTAATATCTTTCATGGCCACAATTTATTTTTAAATTGTCCAAAAATAAGTTAGGAGTAAGGATTTACCTAACCATGGAAATTCAATGGATATGGTAGTCTTTAGCCAAATAGTAAGTGTTTCATACTCAACTTATTTTTAGGGCTTTGAAGTTGAGACAAATTATAAACAAGATATTCTCACGTCTTAAACTCGTAAGAACGAGGTTGGCCTCATTCCTAGCATTCCCTAATGTTATTTATACTTTATACTTTAATAAAATGACATAACGAGGGATACCCCCTTCACCTAGTCGCATCCTTGGAACATGCATGGGTGGATGTTCTCTTAATGATAATATTTTTCAGAGCTTGTGCTTTGAGGGTTGTGCAAGATTCACAGTGACACCAAAGTGGATGAGCTCTACAAACCATTTGAATGGTCAACCCAAGACTCCAGGCTTGACTAGTCCTTGTTGTAGGGGCATCTATATAAATTTTCTCCTTCTTTGCCACAAAGTAAGGCTTTATTTTATCTAGTGGTATTTACAAGAGAAAGGTTCATCCTCTCGATATGAGTGTATGCCATTTTTACACTCTATAAACATTAAATGATGTAGTTAACCAGGACTTGAACCTTTATGATCTCCTAAACAAGGACATGGGCAACAACTTTGGTGGGGGCAAAGGTGTGATAAATAAACAAATAAGTAAGATAATAATAAAGGACACACACCCTTGGCTACCACGACTCACTGCAAGTATTACAGATCACTTGCAAGTTTAGTTAGTAAATAAAGTCCGTTCGTAGGGACTTAATCCATTAGATCTATTTGTATTCAATAAGCATAGATGAATTTAGATATTTATATTAAAGCATATACTAGATGAATAATTATCTGATGTGAATAAATAAATAAATAAGAATACATATAAATATGAATGTAAGTCAGATAAATTAGGGTTACTAGTATGAGCCTATCTTACTAAGTTGTTATTCTAATCATTAGGGTGAATAGAGTATTGTATATTAAACGGGATTCTAAATTATTCCTAACCCCCGTCAGGGTGGACTTAGGAGCAACCACTCCACTACCAGGGACTTGGGTAAGGGGACCTTACGTAATGATTTGTGGTTAAATCAAACCTATATGGCTATCTAGCTAGGCAAACCCGTTAGGATCACTACCGCACACTAGACGATTATGTGGTGTTGTCAATAATTGAATCCCCCTTCCGGGTGTTAACTCAGTTACTAAGGATAGTCCTAAGATTGGACAAATCTAGGGATGGAACAATAAGTCAAAGCACATAATACAGATATACGCCAAGCTCAAATCAATTAAAATAACAAATAGTATTATGGAATGTAAGACAAAATAATAACCCAACAATTAAGAATTAACTTACAAAATAAAAGCTTAGAAATAAGGTTAAGCCACAAATCTATAGCTAATTACCCTCAGTATAGAGAAGGAGAGATGTAGAAGAGGAGTTTGCCACTCTCCTTCTTCTTGCTTTTAGTCTTCCTCTACAGGTCAGCTTGCTTCTTTGGATAATAAACTTGATACTAAGGATTAATATCATAAACTTGATACTAAGGATTAATATTCAAGCAAGGACATGTTTACATTGATAAGAGGGTGTATTTCTTGTTTTGCCGACCCTAGGTCAAAATCTTGGAGTAGAAGGCAAGTAATTGAAATAATTTTCCAATTCAAATTCGTTTCCTAAAATATAGGAGATTATTAACACTGCTCATTGTTTTGGTCATATTTTCTTCGTTACTCGGCCAAATCTTTCCCACTTTATATCAAAACGACCAAAACAAAAAGATCTATATAACCCTTTATAGGCTCGTCCAAAATCGCTACCGATTTGGAGTTATATTCATTTTAGTAGACGTAGCTGCAGAATTGGAAGATTTGTTTGGCAACTTTTCTTTTCCTGATTTAACTTTGCTTCCTTTTATATTCTGATTTCTCATGAATCTTCTTTCCTGAACTCCTTAGAATTGTTTTGTCATCTAAATATATTCAATTAACCTTAAGAGCTTCACATTAACACACAAATTAAACCAAATATGATAAAAAAAGTAATAAATCATCAAATTAAGACATGAATTAATAAATTATCTAATATTGGGGGAAAATCCCTAACTAACTAATCAAATACACCTAAAATAATGTCTCAAACCTAGATTAATATATCACAAATATGGAGACATCAAACTTCTTGTGTGGTTAAGAGATATAGATAACGTGTACTATCTGTTTGGGCTTCACCAACTTCATTAGGAAGGCCATATACATATCTAGAGCCTCAAATTCTTGTTGATGTTGTTATATTGAAGGGAAGTATTTTGGTTTACGCATGAATTTTTTTATAGATTTTGATATGAATATTCTTAGTCTACCAAGAATTGGACTTCTTTGACGGGTCTCGGTCATGGTCGATTGAGAATCAAATGGATCTTGTAAAGGCTGATCTTGATTACTCACTTTCAAATTAGAAACTTAGAAACTTACTCAAGGTCACATCAACATCATATTTCCTTGGGTTTAAGAGGCTACCTACCTTCCTTATGCCGAAAACTATTCTGGCTAGATCCTCTAGATGTATCTCGAAGGTATGAGCATTTCGCTGATGTAGATTTACATGTTGAGTTCGATTTGATCCTTGACAACATCATTGGCCGTGTCTTGATAGGTGACTCCGACATTCTTAATATCGAAGGGTATGACGCAATAAAAGTATAAGGCATGTTTTTCTCCTCATACTCTAGAGTCATAAGGATCTGGTTGTATCTTTTAAAAGCTTCCATAAAGGTGAAAAACTAATAGCTGACGATGAGATAGACTAATTGAGCAATCTTGCGCAATGAAAAACAAGTCCCTTTGCACCACCGAAGTAAAAGAATCCCGATGGCACTCTGATACTCTAGTCAATAAGTGGTTAATATGGAGCCCCCATGATAAAATTTTGTGATTATAAATTATAGGAATTGCAAATTAGGGTAGAGAAAACCCATCCATAAAATAACCTACATGCCCTACCCATAAGCCAAAAAGAAGGATATTCTTTTTCAATCTCATAGGGATCGACCTAAAAGTCCAAACATTTTTTTAAATTATTGGCCCAATATAATTAATAAAGCCAACCCATAATATCCAACCCTTCTCCATTCCATTTTATAATCCTTATTTTTTATTGTTGTTGATATTCTACTAATATAGGATAATCAGTGAGAAATATGTTCTCATTTCAGGCACAAGCTCGTGCATGAGCTATTTGAGTGCCAATGCGGTATTCATATGCAAAGCTTACGCATTGCAAGCATAAAATTGAGCATTGCGTAGTCATAATGCAAAATTTAAGCACACCAAGTTGGTTTTCACATTACTTTTATCCCACATAGAAATATTATGTGGTTTATGCCCAAATATTTTCTATAAATACAAGCACTGACATATTCAATTTTTATTATCTTACCAGACCCACCCATATTTGTTGGTTATTTCCCTTTGTTGGGTATATCTGTCTTAGCTCATGTTTCTTAGGCTTTGACCTTTGTTATGTGGGTAGTGAAATTTTTGTCGCCCTTATGGTATTTTGGCCCATTTTTGAGTTTTGACCTTCGTTGGGTGTGTGGTATATTTTTTTTCATTTCAAGTTAATACTAGAATCCCGCGTACCTGATCAGAACCTGTTGTCCCCAATGGACAATGATTCTTTCAATAAGAAATCTTGTTTTTCTTAGCCAACATGCCTTACCTCGCGTTGGGGTGATTATTTTGCATGTGGTTTGGTTTATCGACACACGAACACCCCTCGCGTAAATATAGATTACGAATAAATCATTTGTCTCAAATGATTCAGAACAAGGTTTATGTAGTTTAAGAACCGTCTGACACTTGCAAAAGTAATTTACGCTAAAATAGAGATCAAGGTTGTTAAAGTGCACCCCAATTATATAATGAATTGCGTATAATCACATATAGTGAATCTAATCTTATTGTCTAGGCAATTGAGATAGTAATAGTAGGAGATCATGTAAAGATATTTATAACATGGAAAATTACTTCTTTTTTTTAGTACATGAGAGAGCCATTTTGAACTCGGAATAAATGACTCGAATGAGATTCGATCCTAGGAGGAAAATTACTTTTAGTGAACTAAAATTCTACTTGATGTCAAGATTTATTGTCCTAGTCGGTAATGAACGGTACTAAACGTGAGTTGTTTTACTCACGATTTATGCCTGAAAATTGGGGAATGGGGCGTTTATAAGCCTATCACTAGTTTGTTGCTCTAATAAAACTATGTCATCACTTAAATCCACCTCAATACTTAAGTCTTCTACCCCTAACACTTCCATCAACACCCGAAATTGTGCAAGGCCATGCGATCGACGACTGTCACCCCCATATTGCATGAATTTTATATTATTAGCTAAGTGAGAGCTCTAAATTTTTTTTTTTGTTCCAATAACTTCCAACTTTAAAATTTTATTGGAAACAACTAATTCTTTTAAGAATTCGCACAAAATTAGGAAAAAAATTTAAGAAAAGAAATATGAGACAGCCTCATCAGAACAAAAAATAAAATATAACAAATTAAGTTCACAATTCTCACAAATCAATCTATTTTTCTAAAAAATGACTGGCCATTTAGATTTAGAATTTGAATTTAAGCTACAAGAGTAAGGCTATATACCAACTTTTTTTTATAGCATGCCTAGAATTAGTCTAATTTTCTAAAAGATTTTAGACAACCTCGTTAGAACAAAAAACCGTTTAGGTTCCATAAAGAAAAGTTTGGTCCCTGTCACTGAAAATTCCATTTCACCCGCTAATGTCAACGGAGTCCATACCAAATAGACAATCTATACATACGTGTTGTGATGGTTTCAATTTCTTCGGAGGAATATATATATATGAGAGACGGTAGTGATCATTCACTCACCTTATAGACAAATTTATTTTCAATAATGGAGTCTATTACGAGATTTTTAAGACATTCAAAGCCTTACTTGGTTGTGATTCTATTGCAGCTAGGTCGTGCAGGAAATTCCATAATCGCAAAGTATGCACTTAACCGTGGAATGAACCATTACACTTATGCTGTCTACAGAAATGCATCTGCTAGTATCGTTTTTGCTCCTCTTGCTCTTTATTTCGAAAGGTCTTTCTCCTTCTCCATCTCCATGCCCCTGTGTTATAGTTTAGCGCTTAGGGTTTGTTCGAGGTAAAAACTAATAAAATCTCTCACGTTTCAACAGGAATTTACGGCCACAAATGACCTTTTCGGTCATGTGGAAAATCGCATTGATGGCTTTATTAGGGTGAGTATTCTAACTCATAAGTGACGACGTCAGATAGTTGCTTTAATGGTGTTAGAAATATTTTACGTATACGACTATTATGATATTTTAGAAGCGAACAACTCTTTGACATGTGATTTGGTGGACAGACCTGTTATTGACCTGAACTTGACCTATGCGGGTATGCAATATGCAACAGCAACCTATGCAACAGCGTTGACCAATCTTCTTCCGGTTCTAACATTTTTATTAGCTTGGCTCTTAAGGTAATATTATTATAATTTTTGTACTATAAGTCACTTCTATAGATTCTTGTATATCAATTATCTGTTTTTTCTATCATAATTTTATCAAATTAATATTGCTCATCAATATGTAATACTATCCAATATACCAACTTCGCCAATATATTTATTTTTTTCAATTTATAGATGATTTACTTTTTTTAACTAATCTTTTAACAAAATATTCATATTATACCCAAATTTCACATTCCTTTTTTATTTTACTAAACCATTAAAAGGTAAATTACAAAGAAGCTATTTCTTTTTATCTAGTATAAATAAGTAAGACAACGTGATGGTTTATTTATATATATATATATATAGTGACTTGATAAGGTTGCTATAATAAATAAGTAAACTGCAACCCATCATTTAACGTTATCTAAAAAGTACTAGACAATCTTATTACAATTTAGATACACAATTTAAAATGTTTGACAAAAAAAAAAATAGACAATTTAAATCTATTAACCATGACTACGTGTAAACATTTGGAAAAAATAAAAAACGACTCTGTCACTTCCACTAGTTGCTAAAAATTGCACCGGTTTTTGCCTTCTGTGGAAGAAATCACTTTCTCCTTCATGATATGATTGAGTTTTTTTTAAGGCTTGAGAAGGTGAGCATCAAAAGATTGCATGGACAAGCCAAAATTTTTGGGACGTTGATCACAGTTGGGGGAGCAATGATTATGACAGTTGTCACCGGACCTCTCATTGAATTTCCCTGGACCAAAAACACAGGATCATATGTGCAATCTGCTGATAAAGACGAGGAGCATCTAATCAAGGGTGCTCTCATGATGATCACAGGATGTTTCTGTTGGTCCTGTTTTTACATTCTACAGGTAATTTTTTTTTTACAATGTTGTATGAGTATGAATCTATATAATAGTGTAGATTCCCAAAATAAAAAGAGGTTTAAATTGATCTAGAGTCACAATATTTGGGTCAAATCTATATTATGGTGCGAATTAAGTTATGTGTAAGTGTAACAATGTTAATTTTAATTATTTAAAAAAAAGATAGTTTGTACGATTATATCGTGAAACTAAATTGTGTCTTACAAAATGAAACTGTATCATAGGTATATAGAGTAAAAAAAAAAAAAGGATAAACGTATAATTTTATCATGCACAAAAAATAACCAACTTGTAATTTCTTTGAATACTATCTTTATTTTTTTCTTTATTTTAAAAAAATATCATTATTATTGAAAATAATTATTTATAAAAAATAATACACTGTATCAATGTGTATTAGTTATATCACTTGATAAATTATACTTATACCTCTAAAGGATCAACTAAAAGATAATGGTTTTAATGGTAAAAATATTATTACATTACTTTTAATTCAAAAATATTTTCCTTTTTTTTAATTTTCTTCACCTCATTCGATCCCCATCTCTCATCCAACCATTCCCCACCCATCACGAATTAGATAGGATGGCGTTGGAGAAGGGAAAAAGTTATTGTATTAAAAACAAAAATTACTCTTACAATTTATGTTTTTTAACATAATATTGGAATAAAAAGATCTATGTCAGATCATATGTATTGTTAAAGATTGGTTTACACTTTTTTTTTGTCAAAACTAGTTTACCCTTTTGATTTAATTTAGTTATATTTACTATTGTTTATGGTAAGATAATAGCAACTAATTCTCTTAAAAGTTTAAAAGTTAGGAATAGGTATCTTATATATTATATATATATATATATATATAAGTTTCATATGTAATAGAACATTATAAGTCTGTTCTAAATTTGTTTAAAAAATAATTTTTGAATGAATAACAAATGCATAGTAAAAATTGTGATCATTTTAAAAGTTTGTGATTTTTAGACCCAACCTTTAAGAATAGTGACCCTTTAAACATTTTTTTCTTTTTAATTTGGAACTATCTATCCTAATAAAATAAAAATACAATACATTAGTTTGATGTTTACATATTGTCTCTTTTTTTGTGAAGATTTTTTTTCAAGACATAATGTTTCTTAACATAAATTTATTTTATATTTATACAAATTGAATCACTATTTTTCCAAACAAAAAAAGAATATCTACATTCAAACTTCAAAATGTATCGATAACTTAAAACAATTTTTTCACAAGCAGGCCGTAACCGTAACAGCGTACCCAGCAGGACTCTCTCTTACAACACTAATATGCATAGTTGGTACAATTCAAGGCACAATACTCACATTCATTGCTGAAAGAGGCAATACGGTGATTTGGGCATTACACTGGGATTCAAAATTATTATCTTATACTTACAGTGTAAGAGCTTTAAATTAATTTTAATATTAATTAAGTAAATAATTGAAATACTTAATTAGTTATTATAGTTAGTGATAGCAATCTTCTATTTATTTTATGTAGGGAGTAATTTGCTCTGGAGCTACATATTATATTTCAGGGATTATAATGAAGGAAAGAGGACCTGTTTTTGTCACCGCTTTTAGTCCATTAACAATGGTGATTGTTGCAGCCTTGGGTTCAGTTATTTTAGCTGAGCAATTGTACTTTGGAAGGTATGGATTTATTTTTACTTGAAATGTGACCCGTGAGACAATAAATTATACTTAAATTAATGTAATGACAATAAATGAATTAAAGTTATAATTTTACTATTTTTGTAGGGTTTTGGGAGCAGCAATTATCGTGATTGGTCTATACATTTTCATATGGGGTAAAAGCAAGGATCCATTAATTTCATCAACATTAAAAGGTGATCAGATCATACCAATAGACCAACAACTACCAATGACCATTGAACCAACTCCAAAGAATTCGTACAAGGAGAATATTGAACAAGTTTCTTTCAAAATACCTGTATAAATCAAAACATGATGATTTTTTTAGTAGAAGCATGAATTTCATTGAAAAGGCAGAAATGCTTAAGATGTTACAAAAAATCAGTCAATACAGGATGATTAGCTAAGGAGCAAATTGTAGAAAATAAACAGTTATCCGAGTTGATTAGGCTATTTCAACTTGTGATAGACTAATATGATTTTCATGTTATGAAATCATTAAAGAATTAGGTTATTCTTTTGCTCTTCAGCATGACAACTTTAAGATGTATATTATTTTTTATTTTTCATAAAACAAGTTTTTCTTATCTATTTCAACACCCAAAACATATTTTATGAATAAAGTACTTCCATGAAATAAAATAAAAAAACTAATATATATTCAAATTAGGATCAAGACCAAATATCACAGCTAGATTTTGCGCGTTCAGTGATGCAACCTCTAGCGATTGCAATCTGTGGTCGCTAAAGCACACGTACTAGCGTTCGCTAGTAGTCGTTAGAAGAAACGTGGTATTAACAAAAAGTAAAATAAAAAATGATATTCAGCGACCAAAGAATCTTGCATTAGCGACCATTTAATTGTTACTAGTGGCCTAACACTTCTAGCGATGGTCTACGTACTCGAGTGCGCATATTTGACTATCGATTTAGCAGTCGCTAGTTTTATCTATTTTTATAAAACCCACCTAGAAAGTGATGAAATACATTTCATTTTTTTCTTTTTTTTATGTTGATCTAAATCATTTTTCTATCCCTCCTCCACAAATCAAAAACCCTACCCTTGTTGTTTTTAACCTCTAAACCTCGACCAAATTCCCTAAGCGTTTTCATCGTCTTCCGTCGCCTCTTTACTATTCCAGTCGTCGTCATAGTAATTTCGTTGTTGTCCCGACGCTCTTCCGCAACCATCAACTTTCCATTAACCCAATATCAGGTAAGTTTATGATTTTGTGTTTTTAATTACTTTTGTTTTTTTTCTTATTATATCAGTAATTTTTATTTTAATTCATAATTGTTTAGTTTGTTAGTTTAGAAATTGTTAGTTGATTGTGTTTGTTAGGTTTTATATGTATTGAATTAGGAAAATTAGTTGGAGTTTTTGTGAAAATGCGTAGCATTTGGGTCTTTTTAGCTGTATTTTTTAAAATCTGTGATGCTAAAATGTTGTTTTAAAATTTGGAGGAGAGGGAGTATCCTTTTCCGCAAAATTGGGGGCAATCATTTTTATTAAATTTAAGGGCTCTGGGTTCGCATTCTTTGGAATAATATAAGGGCCAGGGTGCAATTTTTGTCTAATATAGGATTCGGTGTGCAAATTATAGAGTCTGGGGTGCAAACTTTGATTAATTAGGGATTTTTGTGCAAATTGTTAACACTCTATATATGGCACAACATTAGTAATGACGTGAAAAGTTGACGTGGTGACACAATACCAACGGGTACGAGCAAGTTAAAAGGATTCATTTAGTAGTTCTGTAAATTTGATAGGTTAAAATTCAAATAAAGTTTTTGGTTAGAGATTTAAATACAATTTACTTAATTATTGATAAATTTAATGGGTGTAACGACCAAAACATCTTAGTTAAGACTACAATTATTTTAAGTATATACTGTTTTATTTAAAATATATACTATTTTATCTAAAATATATATTATTTTATTTAAAATATATATTATTTTATTTTAAACATAATATTTTTTATACCCAGGTTAAGACCCATGATTAATTATGTATCCCTATACGTTTTAATATTACCTAAAATCCCCATTGAACTATATAATTCTCAATAATATCCTACATATTTTTTTTATATCTAAAAAAAGTAAATGCTATTTTATTTTAATATATAATATTTATCCATTTTTTGATATCAAACAAATAGTTTACCACGGCCTCCAGCCTCCGAGCCAGAAGCACCTCTAACCACCCAATTCCTATCACCACCTCCTGGCAGATTTTAAAAAAATCATAATTAATTTCAAAAAATGAAAAACTAAATATTTTTTACGAGGTTGAACTCATGACTCTCGTATCAGTCAAGCGTAAAAAATGATGCTTTTTTAGAAATAACTAAATTTCTGGTCTGATATTTGGTCAACAACCCTGCAAAACATAAACTTTTATGTTCAAAATATGAAATTTAATGTTTACAAAACACAACTTGAACCATTTTTTCTATGTTAGGTAAATTGTATCACTAGTTCCTACAATTTAAAAGAATACACACACACACAATATATATACACTCACACATATACATATACAAGTTCTGAAGCTCATACACATAAAAAGTGTACTTATTGAGATCCTTAAGACAAAAGAAAATAAAAAAATATCCTTAATTAATTCTATTTGAAGATCTCTATATTATGTTTGCACGTATTTCGAATTCCATCCCGGATCTTTTGCAATCAACACATCCTTTACGAGGCTACCTCTATTTTCAACACTTAACAAAGGATAAATTAAGGTTTTATTTGCCTTTAACCACCATAAAAGAAAGATTTGTCAATAAAATATAATTTCACATATGAAAATATGATTACACGAATGATTATGTTAAGTACATGTGACAGTTGAATTGAAGCATCACTAACATTTTGTTGGCCTTCTCTAGTATTACCGTAAGAATATAGGACCATCGAAACAAGATCAACTTAGATGTCGGGTTTACTATAGTCTAATATCTTTGTGATCCACTCATTTTTTTCATATTTATCTGCAACTTCTCTAGTTTTTATTAGTGATAAAAATGTGTCATCTCATTAGTTAGAGTAGAAGCTACTTATTGTTTTAAACTCATTAAATATTATTTAAACCCAAAGATGAATAGTTTTCTTAAGTAGTTATAATATAAGGGATTATTGAATCATACCTTGGTTTTGATCAATAAAAACTCAATTAAGTATGCAACTCATTCACATCTAGTTGTCCTACACGTATCATTATTGAAACATACAGAGATAGGAGGAAGATTTTTAAAAGTTAATGTACATGATAATTTACAAATATGATACTTAGTTGTCCTACATGTATCACAATCCACATGATGTTGAGCTTCTTTTGTGCACTGTCAAGATAAGCCACAACTTTATAGACAATTGCAATAAATTAAATCCAATACCGCTAGGAAAAGGAAAAGTAAAAGAAAATATGAAAAGTATTGGTTATTACTGTTAACACCACAACCATCTCCACTGAGAAATTCACCATCGTGAGGAAATGGTGGTGGCAGACGATATCGGGATAGTAAAACATTCTGACGCACATCATGTTATCGAGGTAGTACATGTATTGGGGAGTCACTGTGATCTAATGATAGAGTAGAAGATTAGTTGGTGAATATCGACGTGGTGGCAGTGGCTTCCTAGTGGTAGATGGGAGGGCACGACTGCTTGCTATGGTGGTATAAGAGATAGATAGAGAGAGAGGGAGGGAGAGAGAGAGAGAGAGAGAGAGAGAGAGAGAGAGAGAGAGAGAGAGAGAGAGAGAGAGAGAGAGAGAGAGAGAGAGAGAGAGAGAGAGAGAGAGAGAGAGAGAGAGAGAGAGAGAGAGAGAGAGAGAGGGAGGGAGGGAGGGAGGGAGGGAGGGAGGGAGGGAGAGGTAGAGAGGGAGGGAGGGAGGGAGAGGGAGAGAGGGAGAGGGAGAGAGAGAGAGAGAGAGAGAGAGAGAGAGAGAGAGAGAGAGAGTATAATTTTTTATTTTTAAAATAAGTTTTCATATTATTAACTATTTATCATAGGGTAGGACAATAAGAGTAGTTTAGTCTTTTGTTAATTATGTTATTTCCGGATATTGTTTTATTTAATGGGTGTTTTTATTCAATATATATTAATAAATTTTATTGGTTATTGACTCCTATTTAATTAAATAAATTTCATACTAGTTTAATAAATTAAAATTCCATAAACTTAGGGCTCGTTTGGAACTGCTTATTTTAGAGTAAAATACACTTTTAGAATGAAATTTACAATTTTAAAAAGATATTAAAAATAATTTTGAAATCTAAAATTATTTTAAGTGTTTTTTTAAGAAGCACCAATTTGGTGCTTCTCAAAAAAATGTTTTTCAGTATAAAAAAACTCTTAAAATGCTAGAATCACTTTTAAGTGCTTTTCCGAAAAAACACTTCCAAACGGGCACTTATTTTCGTTAAGAAATTTAGACTAAAAAAATTATAATTAATTCTATTAATGACCCTTCTTAGAATTTCTTAGAGTAAATCTTAAATTCATCCTTGGGCATGAAGGTTCTTTCATATATCATTTAGTGATTAGTTCATGTTAGATTAATCTATCAAGATGAAGGTTAGTCTGAACTAGATGTGTATTTTAATTTAAATTAGATTTAGGAGGTTAGGAGTCCTACTATACGTCTTCAAAGTGACATATTTTTGAGAAAGTAAGTGAATGAAAAAAATATTTGATAGGTTATACTGGTGGTCCTTTGTGTGTTCTAAATAAATGCAAATAATAATCGAACCACAACCGCAAGTGTACGGTTGTCCCAAGTAATATAGTTGATAAAACAGATTCGTTCCAAGGACGGGATGGTTGACTACAATGCTTATCTATTAATGATTGATTGCACTTATGAAAGTAAGTAAAAGATATATTGATTGTTTGTTTGTTTTTATTATTCTAAGTAATGAAAGACTAAATGGAAAATGCAATTAAATACTAAAATGCAAGTAAATAAATGTGAAACGCAAGTATGAGAAGGTAGTACTTGAGAACGCAAGGATCCTCCCAATCTTATTTCCTAACTTATGTTGTTTAAGGGCTAAATTGGTCAATTACAATGGTCGGGATTCTAAATTCCTTATACCCCCGTCAGGGTGGACTATAAGGCGATCCTAAAGTGTCACTAGTCCCGTCAGGGTAAATATGATCCACCGTTGGATGTTTAAGTTTTCTTACCTCATTGGCCCTAGAATTAGCTAAGTTCGTCAGAATCAATAGTTTCTATCCTAGATTGAATAAATGGTTCTGTATTTAAACCCTCCGTCAGGATGATCCAATCGCCACTAATTGGAATAGCCTAAATACTAATACCTGTTCTTAGTTCATGACTCCAAAAACAGTAAATACTCATAATTTATTGAAAAGAATAAAAGACACAATCTAGTTTAATTTAACAGAAACCCAAATTCAGGACATGGAATTTATTAAGTTTAGGAATCACCCATATAGCATTCTCAAGCACTAAAATGTGTTTAGCTCATATTAATTGAAAACAAAACTAAATTAAAAATAATAAAATTCATATTGTTTACAGAAAGAAAATACAGAGAAACCTAATTTCGGAATTGGGTTGGCTGCGAATTGGAGATAAAGACCGTCTCCAGCTCTTGGCTTCTTCTTTTCCTTGTTTCTGCTTCTTCTCCGGACACTCTCTTCTAAGGATGATTTTGATTTGAAGAATAAATTGAGAGGTACTGAATAATCATAAAATCGGATTAGGGCTTTTACTTAAGGATTAAGTAAAAATTAGAAAAGCCCAAGTCCACTAATTAAGCCCAAATCCCGTAACTGCTGATACACCTTCACTAAAACGGCTTTTCCCGCTTCGTTATGACCCCGATTGACCTCATTCCAGTTGCTAAAGTTCCGTAACTCGATAAGGAACATAATCTCTTCAAGGGTCAGCGGCTAAATCATCTCTTAAGCACCTCGAAATCAGCAATCTATGTCCTGGAAAATAGATTTTCAGCTCTAAAAATAATATCTTCGGGATTTATCTTTAAGTCTTGACTCCATATCATGATCTTTGACTTTCTCCTCGGATTCCTCTTCTAGCTAACATCTAAAACCTGTAAACTTTACACTAAAAATACCAATATTACGCGCAAAAGTTTAATAAATCAAAATTACTAGAAATAAAATGGAAATTCCAAATTATTGCATATTAGCACCAAAAGTCTATCTAAATAATCAAATAAACACCAAAAATGATGTCTCCCAATGGCATAAAATTAGAACATTTAGGGAGACATCATATACTAACTGAGAGTAATCAACCTAAAGAAAGGTTGTTCTTGACAAGTTTAACCGTGGCCATGTGTAGCGTAAATATAGATAGGTTATGAGTTAATTTTATATAGTTTTACGTTGGTCCAAAAGAAGGTCAACACGACCCGATTTTTGACTTGTTATTATCTTGGTGTGTCACGTTATATGAAAGGTAGGTGTGACTTGATCTGACTTTGACATATTACATTTGTGGTGTCATAGAGTGTCAAGCGATTAATCTATAGTTCTTTTTTGTGATGATAGGAAATTGAAAATGATTCTACTATATATAATTTAGGACTAAATCTTTAGTTGTTGTTTTCTATTTGTCGTGATGTAATTGTCGAGTTTATTCACTTTAGAATTAAGTCAAGTTTTGAATACATTCTAGTTGAATTTATTTATATTAATTATCTCATAGTACTAATGAAAAAATATATATATATATATATATATATATATATATATATATATATATATATATATATATATATATATACTAGGTATGAACCCGTGCCTGAAGGCACTCTAACAATATTAATTTAGAAAAATAAATATAAAACATGATTATGAAGCAATGTTTTTAGAAAATAAATATATGCATGCTAATCGATATCTCCAAGATCAAATATTTGTTTTCCATCACTCATCTGTTACAACACGTGATTTGGCCTTAACTAAGTGTCTATAGTTTCTTAGCATGTGTACCTATGTATTCAAATACACGATCTTTAAGGAGGACGAATAGAAACCACTCCAGATTTCTACAATGCTTACTATTGATCTAAACCTTGTATCAATCGGATTGAGAGTTAGATAATCATGTGCTCGAGGTTCAATTATGCAAACTTGAATATAAATTATAATAGGACGGTTCCAAGAATTGAGTCAAGGGTTGATGGAGTTGGGACATAACATATCTAGTGATAAGATTGTTGTTCAATGCGCATGTGTATATACATCTCACCTTCTCAGTCAATTTTCTACTTGGTTACATTTTGTAGACATTGTGTCACTTTGCACTGTTGATTCTCCATAAATCCTTAACCGTATTTTAAGTTCAACCATTAGGGCTCGTTAAATGTAGGTCTAAGTGATTCATATTGTAAATCACATGCTTTTATAAAGCATTCAAGTGCATATTACATGCCCTTTCCCTTTCCTAATTTTTTTTTCAATATCTTCATATAGGAATAAATTTGAGAACTATCTCAAGACATGAATCATTTCGGTTCTGAGATAAATTTCATGATTCCATTTACTTGACTTGGTCATGAATATAATCTTGTTTATTTATTTGGTCAATGGTTACCGTAATCATAATAGAAAAATTCAAATTATTACCAGTTTCAGATTCTATTATAAGTTTTTGCCTTCTTCTACCCATCACAACTAAATATTTTTTTCTTTCTTCATTCTCCTTCTTCTATTATAAGACACGATATATACCAAAGTGTAAGAATGAGGAATATAAAAAATGTATGAAAACTCAAACTCCTTGAATGCATTTCAATAAAAAATTGTATTCTTTTAGATAGAGGGATTAAAAGGGAGAGAAAAGATTATAAAGGATATATTGTAAAAAACTTGGAAGGTTAGGTTACTAAAGAATTATAAGTATACCTTCTAATCCTTTATACTGTATCCCTTCAATGTCTTCATTACCCTTATGTTCTTTGTACAAAAATTAATTCTTTCCATTACTTATAGAATCCAGACACATATTTCAAAGAATTCTTTACTATACTATCCATCTATATAAAAGAAAATAATAACGAACTTGCATTGTCGGAAGCCAACCAGAAGACAATTCAAAAGTTTCACTATAAATGATCAATCAACTTAATGAATCAAAGAAAACCCTCTATGATTATGTCACAAAATAAAATAAAAAAACTGAACTTGATCATTTGATTACATTCTTTAATTAAGAGAATGAAGAATTACATTGTCGGAAAAAGTTTTGTTACTCCCGGCTTTCATATCCTGACAACACATCTATTCTATAGTTTATTAGCATTTGTATCAATGTATTCAAGCACACGATCTGTGAGGAGGTCGGATAAAACTGCTTCAGATCTCTACGGAGCTTAATATTGATCAAAAACCTGTATGCAAAGTTAAAAAGCAATTATGATAGGACGGCTCCAGAATTGAGGATTGAGTCAAGCGTTGATGAAGTTGTAACTCCTCCAGTGATATAAAAAAAACTTCTCTAGTGATGATAAGCTTGTTGCAAGTAGTTGTAAATATAGAGTTCAGTAGTTGTTGCATTAAGAAATGTCTTAATGCAAGAGGATGGTACAATTTTTGTCACCTGTAATAGAAGACATGGATTAAGGACTTATAGTGCAATTTTTTCACATAATATAGGGATCTGTAATGCAATTTTTGTATAATAGTAGTGCGAATACGTCTGGCGAAATTTCGTGGGCATGCCGGTGAACCGTATAGAGACTTATAGTGCAGTTATCACATAATTTGGGGAATTATAATGCAAGTTTTACATAAATTAGGGACATATTGTGCAATTAAGTCCGGAATTAAAATCGCAAAAAATTATAGGGACCCTTGAATGTCAGTAAAAGAAACTAATACATCGCAACTGAACTTGACACAAAATACCCTGTACAATAAATTAATGTAGGGACCTTTAGTGCAATTTTTAATAATATAAGGACCAAGACTGTAATTAAACTCAAAAAGTACTTCATGGAATTTGATTTGGGGACTGAAAATGGTATAAAAACAAAGTCCAGGGATTATTATGACGTTCTATGACTAAACTGCAAATATCCTATAGTTCAGGGACCATTTAGCAAACATGAGGAAAAATTAACCTTTGCATTCTCTTGGTGTGATAAATCTCCCTGCTATGACCTCCATTATACGGGAGTATTCTCACATGTACAGATAAAAAAATTATACCATTATAGGAAATTTATTTAAACTGGGCGGAATTATTGTAGTCTGACTGCAAACGCCTAGAAAATCGGTGAACCTATTAACTTTTATAATAGATATATAAATTTGATATGTAAAAAAGCTAATTACCTGCTCAAAATTCGCCACTGATCTTCCAAAGCTTTTTGCAGAGATATAATTGTTTTCGATGTAAAAAACCTGGGTTTTTCTCGATAAAATTTGAACAAAATTAAGGTAATTGATTATATGATTCTTCAGTTGTACCTTGAAGCTGTTCTTTAGCATCTTCCATAGCTCGCCAAATCTGTGTAACTTAATTCCACTCCGTATTCTCGTAAAATATCATTTGCTATATCTTTCGGTTTTTGATTCGGTAAATCTTGCAATTTATCTTTGATTACACTTAAAAGCCAGCTTTTTGAAGGGTGTGATGTCTTTACTGTATTTCCAGGGGGCAAGTGTGTAAATTGTTAAACTTTTTGATCTTGAAAGATCGAGAAGAAGGAACAAACGAAGCGTGTATTCTCCATGAACAGTTTTCTTGTCCGCACCTTCCGCTAGCTCGAACTGTATCGTTTTTTTTAATTTGTATACGAATCTATGGGCAATTGTGTACTTTTGTAAAGCTTCACGAAACTCTTTAACGCTTTTAAACTCTTGACCTACTCTAAGTATTCCGATTTTCCATGATTAGATTACTTTTTCAGGCCATTCTTCGTAAGACATAGCGTAACCTGAAGGTGTTTCGAGACTATCCGCCCATGGTACGTTTACTAAATTTTGGTCAGTTGATTCGAGTGGGTCCAGCTTTTTTAATGGCTTTGTTTCGTCAGCGAGGGCTACTATTGTGGGCCCGTTTTTACCGACTTTCCATGAGGCGGTGCGTTGTCTCTTTTTAACTGTGTCTCCGCCGGAGTTCACTACCCCTATAGATAAAAACAGAGGATTAAACACCAAACATATAATATATACAAAAAGTAAAAAATAATTCTGTCGGTAACATCTCCAACTGACCAAATAGATGGAACTGATGATCGCGAATATTCATCAACCTGAGAATCATATAAAAAATTACTATCAAGCCCTTGTGCAACATTCTCATAGACAACAAATGTTCAATACCTCTATTGCCTCATTCTTCTCCATTTTCACTCCTACTTCCTCCAATCCTAAATTCTGTCATAAAAATTACACAAATTCAAAGCTTGATGAGAATAAATTTATAAGAAAGGGAGTATTTAACCTTTGTATTTGGTCTACGTCCAGTAGCAAACATTATATGAGAGAAGCCTCCAATTGTTCCTTTATTAGTCTTTAAAGAGAGGGACCCATCTGATGATTTCACAATAGCTTGAGGTGATTCTTTTGAATGAAATCCAACAAAATCCCTAACCTTCAATAAATTCAAAAGAAGATATGTTTTAACTTTTAAGTGAACAATGACACAACATGATTCTTTACAGTCCCTTTACCTCTTCATCAAAGCCTCGTAAAACCTGTTTTTGTCTTATAAACACATGAACATCACTTTTTAATCCATTAAAGATCCCAGCAAACTCTACTGCAATATATCCACCTCCAACTATCGCAATTTTCTTTGGCTCATATACTTACCCACCAAAAGATGGTTTTTGTGTTGTGCTTAATAGACATTCGTTCTACTGTTGTGCTTCAGAAATCTCAAACTCTAAAAACACACCAAAAAAGGAGAAATTTTAGAGCCATACTCTGCAAACATGAGAATTATAGCCAGAATTTAAGATTACGAAGGTCGAATTTTCAATATATGTTACAATTTCTTTTTGTTTTTGTTACTGCAGAACAATTCAAAAAATGTAGTATTAAATTAACCTGAAATCTGAACCGATGAGAATAGGATTAAATTAAACAAAGGTTTTAGAGATTCAATGGATATTTACTGCAAAACAATTCGAAAAATACAGATAAGACCAAATTAGCGCATCGCCTCCTCCTCAGATACAGTATTATCTGTAGAATCTGAATTAGAAGTTTCATGTTAGTAAGCTTAAATCTACTCCGGTTTTTCTTACTCAGTTCCATTCAGCAGGTTTATAGAGATTAGGTTAAAAATTAAATTTTTACCTTAATTTGGGTTCTTTGCCAAGCCGGTTGATAATGGCCGTGGAAATGGTGGCGGATTTCTTGTGCAGGAGAGTGGCTTGGTGGGAAGGTGAGACCTGAGTGTGAAGAGATTTGTGAGCGGCTTGTTGATGGAGCAACCAAGCCGGTTTGATGATGTTGATGATGGCGGAGAATGGTCCCGAGTTGCTAGCGGCTTGGTGGGAAGGTTAGTGTTTCCAAGCCGGGTTGATGATGATGGTGGAGGTTTCTTCGATTGTTGATGGCGTAGCAAAGCCTGGTTGTGGCGGTTTGGAAAGGAGAGAGAGAGAGAGAGAGTAGATGGAAAGGTGAGACCTGAGTGCGAAGTGAATCCTTTTCGTTTAATCCCTAAATTTTGAAAAAAAATAATAAATAAAATTATAATAAAATGGCCACATATAATCTAACGGCTGAAAAATATAGAAGAGACATCAAGACATTTTAAACCGGAGATCGAATTTATATAATCTGGACCATTAATTATAATTGATCTAAAGGTCGAAAATGATAGAAATTTGATCTGATGGCTTAAAAATATGGAGAAAAACAGGAGACATTTCGGGCCGTTGGCCCTTCTCCAATATTATATAGATATAGATATATATATATATATATATATATATATATATATATATAATTAAATTTCTTGTACTAACTACATAATTATTCCTTCTCATCTCTTATTTTAGCATTATAAACTTCTTCTTTTCACATTATTAATATAAAGTCTATTATTAAGGTAGTTGGTGTACCATTATATTTTGTTTGGTTTGAGGTTAACATGATATACTTAGATGATGATAATTGGTGGGCAGATATTGTTGTGATTTTTCTCTAAACGCGAGTTTCTAAAAATTAAATCATAGTTTATTTATATGCAAAATATATAACTAAATATGCAACATGAATCGTGCATCAAAATTAATCAAATAATAAACATAAAAAAGGGCACAAAAGGTATCAAATAGTGATAAAATTAAATACATATACTCATGATTCATGTTATTAATCTAAACCATTGCATAAGTTTAGGATTACTAATCCCTTCATGAAATCATAACCGTAGACTCGTTGTTGAAGCGTTTGATCTGATTTTATAGTTGCTCCTAAGATTTCTTGTCAAAAAAAATCGATTACCAAGAGGAAGTGATGAATTTTGAATATGGGTGCTGGGAGGAGTTATAAGTGGGCTGAATTTTGTATTTCTTTTAAGGAAGTGAGTATTTCAGGTTCTTGATTTTTTAAAAGAAAAAATACATGTCATTCTAGAGAGTATAAGATTCGAAGATCCTATCAAAGTCCAACTCTTATCATATTAAAACCTACAATACTGTATTGAATATGTTTTGCTTTATTGAAATAATGTATTAATTATCCCTATTATTTAGGAATTCATTAATCAAATAATAATGACTAATTATGACTTTATCATGAGTCAAGTTAGGGATAAAAGAGGGAAAGACCTTAAGCTTAACTTACAAATGTAGACTATGTCCCATATAGAAAATAAGGAATTTTCTTTACAATATCTTGTTGGACATATCTTACTTATTGGTCGGCCATATTGTGCGCTCTCTTCGTTCCTCAATATAATTGACATTTGGTCCATAAACATATAGATTAGAAAAATACCACGGGTGTTAAAAACATATTATGATGCTTCCTAGACTCCTGGTAACAAATCTACCTTTGATGACTAGCACAATCTACCCCTCTCCCCTCCTATCGCGACCTGATAGGCTGATTTGGCCTCATTATTGGAACGAGATATATTCGTGGGTATTACCAAGCACTAAATTTCCTAGCTTTGCCAAATGGTTTAGTAAGAGCACCTCCTACCTCTATGGTGGAGATTTAGGATAAGATATGTAAGTGTACACTACATATGAAGCTAAAAAACTTCCTTTAGAAAATATGTCTCAATGCTCTCCCTATGCAACAAAATAGATTTTGCAGGAAGTGTTTGATATCCCTAACCGTAGCATCCTCGTTGACGAGTCAGTTAAACATATGCACAACCACGAGTACCACCAGCCTCATGCTCCAAAGCTATGGAGGCTCCAAGCCCTCCACCGAAGAAGAAGAAATTTTCCTTCGCCCCTGGTTTGGATTCCTCAAAGATTCCCCTATCTAGTGATGCTTACAAGAAGATCTGTCTTGAGAAACCGTGTATATCAGAGTTTATCCCCTATCCCTTATCATTTGTAACTGTTGCTACAAACACTAGGAGATTTAGTGGTAGTGTTTTCCTTATCTTCAAGTGACTACCTTCTTTATACTGTTAGTTGAAATTTTCTCAAGGTATTTTTGATATTCCGGATGGGTTAAGGTTTTACCTTCATTCGCTTTGGATAGATCATCGTATTTGGGACCAGTGTATTTTTATTGTTCAAACGGGTGTATAGTTTTTAGTTCAAGTTGTGGTTTTGTTTCAAAAAGTGGTAGGAGATTAGTGCGTAAATATAAAGTGATGTCTAGCATTGGTCTTATCCAATCTAAGGATGAAGTTGTCGAACTCTGGGTTGTTCATTATCTAGAATGCTTCTAATCAGACCTCTTTTTTTTTGTTCATCCGGTTATTGGATGTTTGGTGCAGAAATATTAAACGTGAATTCGAAGCATGGATCTTAAAGAAACTCAATGGTTGTTACAAGGGGATGAATGATATTCTCCGTTTTAGGGGAATGACTGGAGTTGTTCAAGCTTAAAGTGCGGAATTTTATCATGGAGTAATCAGCAAGTTTGGTTGCAATAGGTTCATTGCTATGTTATTGAACTCGTATAGGTCTGCAACCTAAGTATTTCAAGTTGGGTTGATTCGTAATATTAGCTTTAATCTATGCATCTTGGATTTTTGGAAATTGTAGCCCATTTCTCCATTATATCGAAACCCTTGCTCAGTCTTGCATCTTGATCATAGCAAGTCTCATGATTCTGGCTACGCTAAGAGCTATTCTAGGTTTAAGTTCTGTGTTATTAGCAATATTTGCAACATGAATGTTATCGGTTTTCTTTAGAAGAGTAAGAATAGACTTTTTGTTACATGTGCTTAGGAGTTTAAATTAAACTATTGACTCACTTGGTGTTAAGGGATGCGTCAAATGTATTATACAAGACATGCTTGCAATTTACCCTGTAGCAGGAACCTGTTTTAGAAATTTGTAATTTTAAGAGTGCCTTATACCGCTAATTTTAGAAGTGGTTTCTGATGTGGATAAAGTCTTTGTATAAACTATTCTTACTTTTCCTGATCATAATTGGATCATGTATACTAAAAAATAAATTCTGAGTTACTAAGTTTGTGTGCTATAAGAAGCTGAATTTTGGTTTGTTCTGGTGGAATAGATGTGGATATATGATATTTGGAGTTGCCCTCCAATTTCTCTTGAACGAGGAATCACCTTCTTGATCAGACAAGTTGTCCCTCGATAGATACTTCCCGGTGAACAAAACTTTCTTTAAGAATTTGTTTCAAGAAGTTTCTTACTTTTTCTATACCAAATGCAAGATTTTTTCTTTGACATTAGAAGCTACGTAAACCTGCTTTTATATTCTTTGTTTGGAGACTTTAGATAAAATCTACATAGATATCTTTTATATTTGGGATATCCAGACTTATGAGTTGTGGCTTAAGCATTATATTGTATTTTGCAAGAATAATTATTCGTGGATTTCTGTGTTGCCATTTGGGCTTAGCAATTCTGGCCAATGATCTGATCATGTTTTCCTTTATAAGTGCTCTCTCAGGTTTTGTTTTGGAGAGCTTTAGCCAACGACCCGATCATGTCTATCTTTTTGTGGGCTCTCTTAGGTCTGGTTTTGAGATCAACAACTTTGGTCAACGATCTGATATTGTCTACCTTTATGTGTTCTCTCTCAACTCTGGTTTAAAGATTAGGAAGAATGAAACTATATCAAATTATAACCTTGGAAAACTTAAATGGGGGTATAAGCCACGACATCATACATAACTTAGGTATAGGACGTCTAGTGGTTCCATAGGTCATTCTATTATTGACGATCCTGGCTTATGGATGGTTGTGACGAATATGGCGGAGAAACAACGAATAATTCTCCATTTCAACATCTCAACTGGTCTGAATGGGTTAGATATTATTCATGATTCTACAGTTCAGAAATCTCAAGAATCCAATTCGCAAACAAGGAGGGAAATAGCATGTGGGAATATTTTTTTTTACTTTTTAAATTCACCATTCATATACAGTATGTATTTATCGTTCTAATATCTTGGTGGGATATCTAGACTGTCCCTAAGACATTCAAAGACTGGAAATGAGATACGCCTGCTAGAACTGTCATTGGAAGGGGGGCCCGTTGACGAACCGTAGTTTGTCTAATTTTATTACTCGCTTTAGTCCAAATATGTTGCGTTTGTTTGGGTCTAAGTTAAAAGATTGTAATGTTGATGAATTTTTTATGTCCTTAGGGTGTTTTGATCATTGGAGTGATGTTGCTCCAGTTGAAGTGTGTGGTCTTTCTAGGGGGTCTTTTGCTTGTTTGGAGGGATATTATTCATCTATCAGTCTTGTATCTGTGTAAAAAAAAATTCTGTCTTATTAATGAACCTAATGGTAATCTCCGGTTAATGGTCTTTGTTCATGCGCACAACAATTTTGAGGAACGAGCTCAACTTTGGGAGGATATCTTGGATTGGAACTATAACAACCATACTAAGGTTGGTAACTTTCGACTTATCTCTTATACTAATTTCAATTACAAAATCATTTCATATGTCCTAGATAATAGAATGAAACCTTTTATGAATGATCTTGCGTCTCCTACCCAATTTGCTAATATCAAAGGAAGATCTACTCAGGATAATATTATTTTGGCACACGATGTTTCGTATTTATTTAGTATAAATAGATATTGCAACAAGCATTATGCCGCAGTTAAGCTTGATATGTCAAAATCATATGAACAGTAAGGTGGGACTTTCTAGAAAGAGTTTTGGAAAAGTTGGGTATTCATAAAACTTGGATTGATCTGGTGATGAATCAGTGTATTACCAAAATGCTATAAATAGAGCAATTAAGGGAAATATTACTCCTTAAAATGGTATTCAGTAGGGTGACCCTCTTTTCCCTTACCTATTATTTCTATTAATTAACACCCTTGTTGGTCTCATTAACTTTGAATCTAGAGAAGGTAACATCAAAGGTATTAAACTTGCAAGGGAATGTCCTCCGCTGTCTCATCTTTTATTTGTAGATGACTCTCTCTTTTGGGTAAGCTTAAATGATATCGATATTGATGCCTTTAGTAGATTTATTCATTGGTATTGCAAAGGACCGGGACATATAGCTAACCTAGGCAAGTCCAACATCTTCTTTAGCGGAGGTACGCAAACCACTATGGTATAACAAACAATCTGAGTATTCAACAAGCAGAATCTATTGGGAAATATATGGGTACTCTCATTGTTCAGATAATAGACTGATCAAAAAGGCCAATGGATGGAAAGAAAATTTTCTTTTAGATAAAGGTAAAGAAGTTATGATCAAGTGTGTCTTACAGTCTATCCTGAACTGTAGGATGTCCACCCTTCTTTTCTTCAAAACTTTCTCCAAACAACTATTAGCGGTGGTTGCTAACTTCTGGTGGGATCGGGGGAATAAAAGGCGCATTCATTGGAAAGCTTGAGACAAAATAGTGATTTCAAAAGAGCTAGGAGGAACTGAATTTGGTGACTTTGAGAAGATGAACCTCGCCTTACTCTCCTATACGACATGTAGACTTCTCCATAATCAATATTATAAAGTGTTTAAACCCCATTTAGGGATATATTTATACTCATATTTGTTTTTGGAATGTAAGCCAAAAACTGTTAAATCTTGGGCGTGGACAAGTATGTTTGCAGGAAGAGATGTTTTAAAAAAATGGTGTTTAATGAAAATTGAAAATTAGGGGAATACAAATATCTGTAAGGTTAAATGGTTGCTTAAGTACATCGCATCTCCAAGCCTGAGGGGTTCCATCTTGAGTCGGTTAAGGATTCTATTAATCATGATGAGTAGGAATGGCATATGAACCTTGTTTATAATACTTTCCATCCAATGGTAGTTGAATTTATTTGCAGGTTCCCTCTTCATATCTATGATGAAGAGGACAAGCTTATTTAGACCTATGCTAAGAAGGGGAGTTATACTACAAAGTTAGGTTATCATATGATTCATTCCTTTCATGTAGCTTCTAATATTGAACAATTTCATCTAGTTCTTGCAATAACCCAAAGACGTGGAAAATTGTTTGTCATGTGAAAGCACCAACTAAGGTAAGAGATTTTATAAGGAAATGTTGTAATGAGCTCATTCTGTGTGGTGCGACTCTTTTTAAGAGCAACTGTGCGGATACTTCGAGGTGTAGCTTTTGCAACGACCCCCTGGAAAATATTGAACACGTCGTTTTCATCTACAATCAGAGTATAGAAGTGTGGAATAGTATGGATACAATGCTTGGAGAACTTATTAAAGGAATAGAAGGATTTGAGTACGAATTGGAACACACAACTCGTTATTATGTAAAAAAATTATCTCATGGCTAGTTTCCATTGGAATAAATGGAATAGTAAATTGCGGTTTTTGACTCACATGATACTACAGGGATCACATCTATCATGTTTGATAAGGAGAAAAATCCTACTTGTTGCAAGGGGATAATATATTTTGCAGCTCAGCTTTGGAAAAGGAAGTCCTCGCAGTTCTTCTAGCATGCAATACAGCGACTGCTACAAAGGATAAGAGTTTCGTAATTCATATTGCTTTCGTCGGCATTACCCAAGGCCTAAAAAACACATTTGAAGTATGCTAGAGATCTCAGCATTTTATGCGAATGATCAAAAACCTCATCTCCCCGAGATCCAGTATCTGCATTCGCCATGTTTCTAGAAATAGAAATGAGGAGGATGTCATTTTAGCTATAATTTCTAGATGTAATCTTCACCCTACGAACTGGTCGTCGCTTCCTATTCCCAACTTGATCAGGAGTTTGGGGGTGTAGGCACTAGGACTGTCATAGGCTAATCCTTCCTCTTTTTGTAATTTTATTTTATTTTATATTAATTATGCTTTCGACCAAAATAAAAGTTGAACATATGCTATTTCAATGCACTTGGAACAGAGAACTTTGGTGTAAGGTCTCTCTACCTAATAGTGTGTCTTTCTTTGAGAAGTCTCAATTTGACCGGTGGCTCGTGGATTTTTCATCCAATTGCGCAAAGTATGGAGTTAAGACAAAGGAAATAATACCTAAAATAGATTTTACATGTTGGTATATCTGGTTGGCACAAAAAAAAATTATGGGACAAAAAACTATACGTGTGATTGTTCTCATTCAGTTGAATAATAGTCTAGAAGTTTTCTTTACTCATGTTTTACATGCCCCCTTTCTCCATATTACTTCCCGTGATGCTTTAGTTATAACTGACATCTTTTTTGGACGTTTCCCTTGTAGGATACTATTAAACTCAACACAATAGCAGTCATGAGCCCTCATGGAGCTGTTACAGGTTCCATTGGTAGAGACCATGAGGGAGTTGGTGTATGTGGGAAAATTAGTCGTAGCTCTTTATGCCATTTTTAATACTAAGTGTTTATCCATGAAGAGTGTTATTTTTATTCCATACAATCGTCCTTTATTTATTTCACCGTCAAAAGTGATGCTTTAGCTGGGTTCCAATCCATCAAGTCTCACACAAACGTAACTGACTGGAGATCTCTATCGATCCTAGAAGATATCATATTGTTGGTTGATGAGATATCTCAAATTTCTATTAGGTGGATCATGAGATCGTAAAATTGTGCCATTGATTGGCTTGCTAAGATTGTTGACATGTCTACTTTAACTTTTAATTAGGTGTTTTTTCTCCTTTTGAACTTCGATCTATTTTGTATTCTAATCTCTCCCTTTCAGGAATTGGGTAACACTGTTATTTTTAATAATATTTGATGCTACGTGTTTTAGAAAGAAAAGTTGTTTCATATCTTAGTAGTATACATTAATTTACGATCATCATACTATACCGTACATGATCGATCTATTTAGGTCACCATGACTCCCATGAGCCAAACTTTCCTTGCATCAAATATTAATATATAGAACTTTTATATGTACTGAGATAAATGTAGGTCATTAAACAAAAATCATAATACAACGTCTTTTAAATAGGATATTAGGAAATTTAAAAAGGTTTTTATTTGATAATCACAATAATTAGATAGAATGGGAATAACTCACCTTAATTCCCATACCAAACCTCCTCTTAGATACCTATTTTCACTGCCAAGTGTTCAAACAACGAGGGAGAAAATACTTTCATAAGTGGTGGTCATCGATATTTGAGTATGATTGGATGTGCTTTATTTCTATTTTTCGATGATGCCCCCTCTCTTTTATGGTAATATATTTGATGCCATTGTGATTAAACTTTTATGATTACTTTTCGTTTCTTTAATTCATCTCTACCACTTTGTTGTCGCAATAAATAATCAAAGGTCTTTCCATGTGGGGAAGTACTTTCCTTTTGGTATCTAAATATGTGAAAAAGTTACTCAACCATACGATGCGATTCAATGCCTCACATCATTGCCACAAACTCAACCTTCGTAGTTGGATATGACCATATAAGTTCGTTTAATACTTTTCCAACTTATAAATTCACCTGCAAGTATGAACACGTATTCATATATATATTTGTCTCTACCCATAAAACCAACAATATTTGAATCCTTGGAACCTTATAGTTCCAACATAAATACTTGTACATGTAAGCTTGTAGTCTCCAGTCCTCTTTAGATACCTCAATACTCTTTCAAGGACTTTCCAGTGTGTAACCACAAGGCTTCTCACGTATCGAGCAAGCATGCCAACAACAAATATTATGTCTGGCCTTGTACAAACATAATGGTACATAAGACTCTTGATGTATGACGAGTATGACATCTATTTCATTTTTTCCTTCCTAGGTGCAATGCAAAACACTTCGACAAATCAAACCTATCTCTTCTGCCTGATGTTGTGTTGCATTTGTCGCTACAATCAAGAATTCAATAGTGTCGGAGTATTTTGTTGGCATATGGAGATGATTTGCAAAGTAGTGGTAGTGTTGATGGTTTTTCATGGTAATTGTAGATAAAGAAGGAGTGGTGGTGGTGGTGCTTATCGACTATTTCTTATAACATATGCATCAATGTTGTAATTTATCCTTAAAATAAAATTATAATTTCAGTGTTATATTGATTTTAAGAAATAACCTAAATAAGAAAATATACAATTATGATCTATGTTAGAAATTTTATTTAAAATACCTAAATTGTCCTTTAATTCTATTAAATTTCTAATAGAGTTGGTCAAATGGATAAAAAGCACAAAGAAATGGAATGTACAACCCAAAATGGTATACTCTATAAATGTGGCATATTTATGCACTAACACTATATCTATTAGGCATATTTTGGGAAGTCACCCAATGATAAAGGATGTCATAAAATAACATTTAAGTTAATAAACTAAGTCTACATGTCAAACAAGAAGAATAGTGTCATGGACCACTCGTCATATAATCAATCAAAGGTTTTGTATGAGTGTGAACATACCATCATATAATCACATTGTGCATCATATACACTCAGCCTACAAAAAATATTATAATCTTTGGCATATGCATGAAAGAGAGGGTTAGGTTGTGAAATTCTGAAAGTACTCAAGTAAATTTGGACAATCTTCAACCTCTAAACTGTCCCGCCCTAGCTTATCTACCAAATGAAGTCTCGTCTAATACGACAATTATTACATACGCCATGAATTATATTTCTTATTTATACACTAGCGACCAAAACAGATATCATTGATTAAACCACCATCAGAGCTCAACCTAATATCTTCTTAAAACGACAATCAACATTTAATACACCAAAGAATACAACTTCTCCTTACACGTCCACACAATAGTGCAATGTGAACAATATTATCTTCAAAATTACACAACATGCATCTTACATAATCTATTACAAACTGAACTCATACATACTCGTAAAATCTCAATACCACCATATATTACGACTGTGTCTCTTATTTTCTATTCAAACCCCTCATAAATATATTCTATTCCAATGTTTGCCATTTTTAGCTGGTTTTATTTTACAACAAGAGCAATCACACATATACATACACATATGTATATTAAAACCAAGTTAGCCAGCACTTGAAAAATCAAGAGTATTACTAAAGCAATTTGATTGATCGATACCGGGATATCAGACTACAATGACGATCACCCATAGATGAAGTAACAAAAATAACCACTTCACCGAAGACTCAAATCATGTTATTGAAAAGGTAAATTAAACCATCATATTATCCTCAAAACATTGTTATAATCTATATTAAAAGAAATATTTCAAGACTGGTAAAAAGATACTAAGTGTATTTTATTCTTTTGGAAAATACACTAATGGGTTGATAAAGTAAAATTAAGGATTAATACCCAAATCAAGAAATAGAAAAAAGAAAAAGTTTCAATGTTTTTGTCTGTTATAACTAATTCGAAGTGACGTACCTACACCTATATAAACACACACAGGTTTCACAATACCTCTCTATGAGAGAGAGCTGTTGATATCGAATTGAGACGCAACACAACGCACACATTTCTTCTACTTAAACATACACACATATCGATATAATCAATTTTACCTAAACCCTAACTTTGAGCTACTCTAATGGCGATCGCATCGCCATATCCAGCAACAATTTCACCTTCCTCTTTTACCTGCATTCGCTCCGAGTCAACTCGCCGTACTCAATTGACTCCTTTTCTCCGATTACCACAAACTCGCCGTTTCTCACTCATTTCTCATCTCAAGAATTACGAATCGTCAGCGTGTGATAGCAGATGTGAAGAAGAAGAGGAGGAAGAAGAGGAGGAAGAAGAAGAGGTGAAGAAGGAGGAGCAGGAGGAGGTTTATTACGAACTTCACCACGACTTATCAACAAATTACAACCGGCGAGGTCCACGAGGTGTCTCTCCAGTATTCGTTACACTTCCCGTTGACGCCGTGAGCTCTACCACGGTGGCGATGACTAGGAAGAAAACTATGGTGCAGTCATTTCGTGCACTAGCGGCGGCGGATGTCACGGGAGTGGTGATGGAAGTGTGGTGGGGTTTAGTTGAGCGTGATTCACCTGGGGTTTATAATTGGAATGGATATTTAGATATTGTTAAAATAGCTCAACAGTATGGATTAAAAGTTAGGGCTGTGTTTGGGTTTCATCAGAATGGTAAAGGCCCCGAAGATCCATCCTGGTCAGTAATTCAATTCAATTCAATTCAATTTAATTTTCTAATAATTCATATTCAATTATGCATGCATGAGATTAAATTTGTATCTGCATGTGTAAGAATCACCTTCTAATTAAATGTATCGATCATTAAACCTTGATCAAATGCAATTTTAGTAAAGAACTTCAAGATTTAGCTTCAATCAATAATAAAAACTCAATCTAGAGATGTGAATTGTTTAATTTCAGCTGATTTATAATGTAATTCAATTGGAGATATCCTAAACTAACAGATTTTCTGTAATAAATTCACATTCCATGTAATCAAAGTAAATTGAATATCTGTTTTGAAGGTTTCCTTTACCTAAATGGGTCCGTGAAACAATGTCTAAAGATGAAGACATAGCATTTTGCGATAGGTATGGTGTAAAAAACAGAGAATACATCTCCATAGGATGTGATACAGTACCTGTTCTTCATGGACGCTCACCAATTCAAGCATATGCTGATCTTATGAGATCTTTCAGAGACACATTCGAACCCTTTCTTGGTGATGTTATAACTGTAAGATAATTATTATAACATAACAACAACTTTCTATACATGATTATTAAGTATTTACTCTCAATCAAGCACTACGTGTTGTGTGTGTATTTTACAGGGTATTCAAGTTGGAATGGGTCCCGCTGGTGAATTACGTTACCCTCTCTCTAAATTTCACCCTCTTGAAGTCGGTGAATTCCAATGCTATGATAAGGTATTCAAAACTCTTCTTCATATTATAACCTTTTTTCTTTTTTCTTTTTGCATTTTACATCCAAGAGTGTAGTTTAATTGCAGTGTTAGTCCCTGTAGTCTCTCCGAAATAACAGTCGTATATAGTCCCCTGTGCTACAAAAATAACACAAAAGATCCGTATAATTGATATTTATATGCACGACACCACTGTAATGCTCATAGATATCAACAATAGGGACTTTTCGTGGCATTTTTGGGTCAGAACAGGGACTAACATTGCAATTTTAATGGAAGAGAATTTTTCGTGAGTTTTTGATTTGTTTAATATAATATAACAGTATATGATAGCTTCGCTAAACGCATACGCGAAAGAGAAAGAAGAGATGTGGGAGAATTTAGATAAAACCGAGTTAATAAAAGTATTAACATTTGATTGGAACACACAATACGGAGCATTGTTTCTTAAATGGTATTCAGAAATGCTGATACAACACGGAGAAAGAATATGCAGAGAAGTGGAAACAATCTTTTCAAAAATAGATATTTCCACGTCAGCAAAAATCCCTAGTATTGATAACCGTAACAATATAATATCTCAGCCATCAGAATTAACAGCTGGATATTACAACACATACATGGCTATTGCTCGTATGTTTGCTAAATATAGATTGAGTATGTGTTTTGGAATAGAGGCTATGGATGAAGGTAATAATAATGCGGAGAGGTTTTTTTATAAGCTTTTAAGAGCTGCTAAGATTTGTGGGTTAGAGTTAATTGGTGAGAATTATGGGGGTAATAATATGGACGATGTATTGTATGATAAAGTGTTGAAAAGAGGAAAGGAGTATTCGAATGATCCGAAATTGAGTGGTTTTTCGTTTAATTTTGTGAGGATGGATAAACATATGTTTGAGTCTAATAATTGGTATAGGTTTACTAAGTTTGTGAGACAGATGACGAGTGTACGTGCTAAGATGGAACCTTCTTCTGCTTTTATGTCTGCTTTTGTGTATTAACTTGTGAATGTGGTGGTGTTGTGAATTTAGGAATAATTTCTCTTTGGTAACAACTTGTGTTGAAAGAAAGAGAGAGAGAGAGAGATACAAAAAAGGTGCCATCTTGTGTTTTGGGAAAGGATGGTTTTTAATGAATTGTTTGAGAGTTGAGAGAGATATTGACTAGTTATGTAAATGATGTGACGGTTTAGTTTGTATGTAGAAACTCTTTTCTTTTTTCTTTACTTTGAAACTGTGTGTATTATGTTTGATGTTTCATATAGTTTTTCTATACTTGTTTTTTGTGTGTGTGTGGGTCCGTTTTGATCATTTGAAAGCCTGGGATGGGCCCATGTATTGATTTTTAATGCATCTAATCGGATTTTTTACCGAATGAGTGTAGAGATCTGGTGTTTTTCGAACAGGAATATTAGAAGATATCATGAAAGCAATATACCAAACTAAGTGGAAAATCTAGTATCTTGTTTTGAAGCAATATCCAAAACTAGTTGTAAAGTTGGTCTAACCCCCTTTAGTTTCCAAAAATAATTTCTACCTTCTTTTCAAACACTAATTCCTAATATCTCCTAATTGAAATTGGACAATAGAGCATCATAGACTAATAGGCTAATTACCACATTGGGGAACGCTAAGTGTCACTGCATTAAGGAACTTTGCACTTTATGATGGTTTGTTGCTGGTAGAATAAGAATTGGAGGCTAATCAACTGTCAGTCAAGGTGGTAACCTTTTTGGAGCAACAACATGCTTTGCCTTGGGTGGAGCAACTGGTAGAAAAATGCCTTAAAACCGCAATAATCATTATCCGGTTGAACAAATTTATCAACGGATTGGTTAGTGAAAAGGGGTATAACGTCATATTCATCATAGTATCCCTAACTATCCTGGCCTTTTGAGATAAAATTGGTTGGAAGTTGTTGGAAGACATCCGGAGTTATTTTACTACGCTTAGGGCTACGGTTATTTATCTTAGAAGTATTAAAAATATAGAAAATATTGTGGGTTCTAAAGTTCAGGTGGCCTTGTTTGGATCACTCGTAAGCTCGCAAATTAGTTTTTAAGAGTTTTAGTGATTCTCAAGATACGGTTTAGTAAAACGCATTTGGTGTTAGAATTTGACAAATATTATGTCTTTTTAGTGCGACGAGTTAGGATGTCAATGGGGTGCGAATTTATAGATAATGAGGATTTAGAATATGCGGTAGGGCAATGGGAGGGAATAAAATAGTTAAAGATGAGTCGACCTAAATAGTGCCATTGGTGGAGTATGATAAGCGAGGCGGACGAATAAAGCCGTTAAAGACAAGTCGATGTGTCTAAATAGTATATGTGGAATATGTAAACTAGAATCTAGGATAAAAACATGGTTTTGTAAACTATGACAAGTTTTGTACCTGATAACTTTAAACTTGCCTGTTATTAGAGAAAGAGAACTCCAAAATGAAAAATGTATAGAATAGAATTACGTGGGGATGGAACGAGTTGTGGTTTTATTTTTTCTTCTTTTGCGCAACTCTTCCATTTACATTACTATGTGACAGATTTTCCAGAATCATTGAAATGGTCGCTTCGCCATTCCTATTTTAAGTGAATTTTGGCCTCGTTTTAGGCTATTTTTAAATCTTATTTATGCAGTACTTTTTAGCGCGTAAAGGTATAAAAACGAATTGAACAATTTGTTCTCTATATTGTTTTCTGCCTCTGCATAAAAGCTCTTCATCAAAAGCCCTCTTTTGACCAAAAAAATCAAAAGCCCGTAAAATTTATATAAAAATTAAATTAAGAGCCATTGATTGAAAACTAATTCAGAAAAATTTATTTGTCAAAAATAATTCCTAATGAAATATTTTATTAAAAAAAGTCTTTGACAAAATTATTTTTATATAGGTTTTCTAATTATTTATTATTTATCATTTAAATTTAACAACCCTATTACAACCTCCTACCACCACCTCACCACTACCACAACCACAACCATCCTATTACTACTATTACCACAACCACTACCACTATCCCACACTACTAACCTATTACCACCACCACAACCATAACCTCATACTACTAATTTCATCACACGGATTTTTTTTAAATCGTCAATAATTAATTTTTTTTTAAAAATTATTTCTGGACGAGTCAAATTAATATTTACGTCTGTGATTTTTTTTTTAAATTTTTTCCGCATATATGAAATTCATTGTTTCAGACAATGAATTTATTGTCCGAACAATGAGTTTTTTTCAAACAATGAATTTTTCCAAAAATGTAATTCATTGTTCTAAAAAATAAATTCATTCTTATATATTTTGACACTATTCCGCGTACATGAATTTTATTATTCGGAATAAGAAATTCATTTTTTAAAACAAGAATTTCATTTTTAAAACTTAAAAACAAAAAATTCAATGTTTCGAACAATGAATTTTTTGTTTAACTAAACAACGAATTTCATGTTTGCGAAAATAATTCAAAATAATACTTAAAAATGATAGACATAAATATTAATTTGTCTCGTGCAAACATGCAAATTTTTTATTTTTTTGATTTTTCTAGAACTATTTATTAATTTTTTTTTAAAAATTATCGAACGTGCGCGTGTGATAAAATTAGTATTAGTAGGTGGTGGTGTTGATGGTTGTGGTCTTTGTGGTGGTAGTGGTGGTTGGGTGGTCGAAATTTTTTACATGGTGGTGGTGGTTGTAGTGGTGGTGGCGATAGTAATGATGGTGAGGTGTCCTATTATTTATTTAATATTAAAAAATATTAAAGATAAAATAATATATTTAATAATAATGATAGTATAGATATTAAAAGATTAAGGAGTTGTTTTCTATAAATATTTATTTTATTAGGTATTTTTTTTTAAAATAAATTATTAGATGTTGTTTTTAATTGTTAATTACTTTTATTAGATACTTTAAAAAAAATACTCTTAAATTAAACTAAAAGCCTTTAACACATGCAAGGAAATACGTATATTTGGGTTAAGGCTCATAGCACAATAAGTAAACAAACCAGATTAGGCCAGGCCCAAGATCCTTCAACCAACTAAACTAAGAGGTTTGACTCAAACAGGGGCAGAGCTATGCCTATCGCAAGGGGTCCATGGCCTTCTTGAATTTTTGAAAAAGAAATTATAACTTAAAAAAACAAAATTATATGTAAATAACCTTTAAATTTTTAAGAAATTTTTATTTGGCTTCTTGACTTTTAAATTTTTTATTAAGCTTTAAATTATTTTATTTATAAGATTTTTTTATTTTTTATAATAAAATATATGTTATTTTATATTAAAAAAAGAATCTTATAGAACAATTAATTAGAAAAATTAATATCGAGATTTATATTGTAATATTTACACATTATAAGGACGTTTTAAGCAATTTCTCCTAATATAGGGACCTATTTTACGATTTTTGTACGATATTTAGACTTATAGTGCAAATATTGGCGGAAAAAAAAATTTCGGGGCCGTTGTCTTCAAACCCTATTAGTCTCCTTTTACAAAAATTCTTTGCTCCGTCCCTGGTCACTCAAAAGCCATCTTCCAAAGCAAAATCGAGAACCAAAAATTAATTCGTGAAGATTGAGGATTTTGTAGCCATATGCAATTTGGTAGGGTATATAGGCAAAACTCTGCAAAATGTTGTGGGGTAAAATTACAAATTCTGATCCCTGATATGCACAAGTTACAATTTTAGAAAAAGCATGGGTCTAACTTTGACCAAATCTTTCTCATAACCGTTGGATTTACGGTTCGTCAACTATATCACAAGATCCAACGAATCTGACAGCTTGCACTCTTATCACGGAAACTCATTACACCTTTTCCTTATCTAATCATCATATCATATTAATCATACATCATCATAGTCACTTATTCTAGTACTCTTTTTTTGGTTGGAACTTTATTCTATATTCATCATCCCAAAAATATCATTGTCTCAAACAACTCATACCACCTTAGGCTAATATTCCTTCATCTCTACAAATAATTCCATATTATGAAATCTGGCCCACCTATGGCTCGATCTACACATTTTACCTATTATTCTCCTTATACCCTTGAAATTTAAGAAATTTGAAACTTAGGTGCAAGAAGATTTTTACTTTTTCTTTTTTTGTCATTAGCAAGAAGATTTTTACACAAATGATAGATGGTGTCTTTGTATGTTGAAGTTTTGCGAGATAATTCTCTACTGTATGGTTGTCCACTAATATTGGTGATTTACCTTATAAAAAAAATAGATTCTATTTTCTTTTATTTTCATTAAAAACATATTTTAAAATAGATAGACAAAATTTCCAACATACAAACATTTTATGTATTAAAAAAAAAATACTAGGTAAATAATTTACTCAATATATATTTTTATGATACCTTATGATTTAAGGTATCTTCTTTATATAATACATCTGAATTTCATATTTAAAATAATGTCATATATTTTTATGTACTATAATACTATATTAGTGTTTCGATAAATTTAGTATTTGTACGGAAATATTGTTTTTCTAAAGCACTTCAAATGTTTTTACATTTAAAAAAAATAGACCTTTAAAAGTATTTTTAGAAGAAACACTATATATTTATTTTTATTTTTTAGAAACAAGCTAAAGTGATTCTAATTATTTTTCCAGGTGAGATCCTAATGGTAAGACAATTGCCTCAGGAGCGGGGATGTGTAAGGATAAGTATGGCTCAGTTTTATCCGTCTTTTGTTGAGAATGGTCTGCTGACTCATATTCATTGATGCTGCATTACCAGTGAAAAGCAACATTCCTGATAAGTAACCCGAGATCTTTCCTTGATAAAAGAACTCGGTGAACGTCTTTCCATTTTCATTTCTTCACTGGGCTTGGACCATGTCTCCCGAACAATCTACGAAAGCAAAATCCACTCCTGAAGCAAGGTCTTTCAGTACTGGGACTCAAGTCAAGTACTTTCGAGTTGCTATTTGCCCAAAGCCCTCCTTAAACAAGCTTTTAAGCTTCCATATGTTACATCCATCTCAGAGCTCGTCGGTGACTTCCTCTCCTCGTCAAGAGCTCCCCGGCGTTCAAAAGAGAAATAAGTGGGTTGAGTGTACTTTAATGCAAAAAAAGAAAGAGAACATCAAAGAACTTAGTCTTAAACGTGTAACTAAGGTGTGAAAAAAAAGGTCCTTTAAACAAGGTCTGATCAATAGAACAAGAGAAGGAGTTAGCAAAAAAGAAAGCCCACCAAAAGTAACGCAACTCGTCTGCGTCTCTTCCTTGATTTATAGTTATAGTGGACCCAATGCTAAGAAAGATAGGGTCGAGCCTCCCTGCTCCCTTAAGCCACCATACAAGTGCATAAAAGGAGTCAAAGTAGTGGCCGCGACGCACAACACTTACTTTCCCTAAACTATCTATCCCAAAGCTGACTATTAACATGCTTGATGAACATCGCAACTATCATTCCCAGCGTCTCTCCAGTAGAGCGAATCTTCGTCTAGAAAGGTGGCCCAAACCTGATTTCGATGTGACGAGTCCAGCCGCCGCTTCTTCTTGAGTTACCTATCTATGCTTATCCATAACCTCAACTCTAAAATAAACACTTTTAAAATGAAGTCTTAGGGCCCGTTTATAAGTTACTTATTTTAGAGTAAAAATGCGCTTTTAAAATAAAACTTAAAATTTAAAAGCTTATTAAAAATTACTTTTAAATCTAAAATCACTTTAAGGGCCCAAACACTCGCATTCTCACTCATTTTCTAAGATAGCTTTTGTGAATACTTGTTGCGGTATGAGTCCTTCTTCAACAATTTTAAGTATTTGGGCGTTGATTTTATCTTCGTTGGACACCTCTACAAATGCTTTGTAGATGTCACCCTTTGAATATTTAGTCTTCATAGGAATGGGTGGTGACATCAGTGGAGTTTTAGGTGGTGAATCCACCTTATTATTTTCTTCTCCTATCTCATTTTCAACCAAGGTCTCAAGATTCGATTCCTCTATGCTTGGATTGGCTAGGAACCCTATGGATGGAGTGTCAACTTCACTAGGTTCAAATTCATCTTCAACTTCATCTTCAAGCACATCTATTTTAGGAATCTCTAGTTCACTAGGTGAAACTTGTGCTGATTCCTCTTCCTTCTCATCTTGAAGCCTAAACTCTTGGCTGATTCTCATATATAGGATTTGTTGTAATTGCTCAATCGTTTTAGTGGGTTACGTCAATATTTTCTCCATAAATTGACGTTGTTGTTGCATTTTTTGCACTAATGATGGGGTAGCATCTATTTTCTCCTCATTCCTTATTATATTATCCATCAAAGCCTAGATGAACTGATTAAGGGAGTCTTCCAAATTATTGAACCTATCGTCATTAACTCGCGCATTATATTGCATCACTTTCACAAAATATTGTATGGTTTCTCAAAGTTCATTAAGAGAGTTTTCAATATGATCATAGGTTGGTTGTGGTGGGGCTTGAACTTGATGGCTTGGACCTTCTTAATAGGAATTTGTCTTGGCTAATAGATATTACTTTGATTAACGACCACACTCCAATTTGGTCGTGGAAAGAACACTCTTCCCAATTATACCCAACTAACCCACAACTCGAATAACCATACTCGTCATTTATATTTATTATCGCAAGAGAATTATCCATACCGAAAGAACCTGAAAGAAGACTAAAAACAAGCATAAAACTGAAAACAAATAAAATTGCTACACTTACTTAAACACAAAACTTTGTGGCCCCGGGGGTGTGATGAGATAATGAATGTAAAAGAACACACACCTCGGAAACCACGATCAAATCTCCGCAAGTGTTTCTCACAAAAGTGCTTTTCAAAGTCTAAAATACTTTAAAAGTTTTAGAAGCATTTTTAAGTGTTTTCCTAAAAAAGCACTTCCAAACGGGCACTTAAAATTTCTTTTTTTGAAAACACTTAAAATTGCTTTTAGAACTTTAAAAGTGTTTTAGACCCTGAAAATCACTTTTATGGGAAGCACCAAATATGTGTTTTCTTGAAAAAAGCACGTAAAGTGATTTTAAAATTCAAAATTATTTATTAAATATTTTGATTTTATTCTAATTTTTTTTTTTCCTATAAAATAAGCACTTCCAAACGAGCCCTTATATTGATTGACTGTCCACATTATTGTATTGCTGGTAGCATGGTGTGTTTTTTCTTCTATTTTTCAAGATATTTTGAAAAAGATACAATCATTGGATAACATACATTCTTATTTTTTAGTTTGATTTCATAAACGTCCTCTAAGCATAAGCACACATGCCATCAAATCAATCACTTGAGATAGGATGACAAAAAAAATTGCGCTATTCCAAAAATCAAGAAAACCAAAATAAAAAAAACCACTCAGTTTGGCATAGATTTTTTTAATAAATCGAGAAAACTCGGTTTGGTTCGGTTTTTCTCTGTTAAACCATAAAAAAAAATTAACCATCCCCTTTTTTTGCTACAAGATTGATTTTTCGTGTTTTTGAATTTGGACGTGATAATTAATTAGTTTTTCAATTGTTACTTTGATATATTATAACCTATATGGTTTGTTTCATTGATCACTTGACTGTGAATACTATCATTGGACATGTATAAAATAAATTAGACGCAAGTAAAATAAAAGTGATACGCAAGTAAGAGCAGGTAGTACTTGAGAGGCGCAAGGGTTTACCTAACTATCATTCATTTCATACATTGTTTAAGGGACAAATCGGTAAATTTGTATTGGTCGGGATTCTAAAATCTCCTTACCCCCGTCAGGGTGGACTAAGGAGCAACTCTCAAATGCTACAAACCCCGTCAGGGTGATTATAGTCCACTCTCAAGTGTTTAAGTTCAAATTACCCAATAGGCCATAGGTTTAATTAAGCTCGTCAGAGTCAATAATTTCTAACCTACATTCATTAACTAGTTCGGTACCTAAACCCCCCGTCAAGGTGATCCAATCGCCACTAATTGGAATAGCCTAGATACTAAGACCTATGATTGGTTAATTACGTCAATTATAGTAGATAAAGCGCAAATTAAAGAAAAGTACAATTCACCCAATTTGATTTAAATAATAATAATCCCAAATCCAAAAGTATAAAACGAAATCAAATTGGGATTAACCCATTATGCGTTCTCAAGCACTAAATTAGTTTAGCTCATAATAATTGAAAAGATAAAAACTAAAGAAATAAATAGGTTCAACATGTTTTACAGAATAAAATAGAAGAACCTAATTACGGAATTGAATTGGCTGAGAAGTGGAGATATAGACCGTCTCCAGCTCTTGCTTCTTCTCTTCCTGCCTCTAGCTTCTTCTCTGGTGTCTGACTCTTAAGCGTATGTTGTATTATGAAAAAGATATGAAGTGTCTGTGAAAATAGAGGTCTAAAGCCCTTTTATAATGTTAAAAACGGATTAGGGCTTGGACTTAGGAATAAATCAATAATTAAATGTCCAAGCCCAAATTCTAAGCCCAAAATCCCGTAACTGCTGATACACCTTCACTAAAACGGCTTTTCCCGATGCGTTACAACTCCGATTGACCTCATTTCAGTTGCTAAAGTTCCGTAACTCGATAAGGAATGTTTTCTCTTCAAAGGTCAGAGGCTAAATCATCTCTTAAGCACCTCGAAATCAGCAATCTATAGCCTGGAAAATGGATTTTCAGCTCTAAAAATAATATCTTCGGGATTTATCTTCAAGTCTTGACTCTATATCGCGATCTTTGACTTTCTCCTTGGATTCCTCTTCTAGTTAACATCTAAAACCTGTAAAATCTTCACTAAAAATACCAATATTACGCGCAAAAGCTTAATAAATCAAAAATGCCAGAAATAAAAGAGGAAAATCATATTATTGCATATTTAGTCCAAAAGTCTATCTAAATAGTCAAATAAACACCAAAAATGATGTCTCCTAAGGGTCGAAAATACGAACAATTAAGGAGACATCAAGACCCCCAACTCAAACCTTTGTCGTCCCGACAAAGCAAAACTAAAAACAAGGGGAGTGAAGTAGATGCAAGAGAAAATAGAAGCTAGCAAATAAACCCTAAAGCAATGCTAAAGATAAATCTCATATAGAAAACATTAAGAACTAACATATACATACACTAATCATGCAACATCAAACATAAGTAATCTCAATCATAAAATTAAAGTCGCAATGCTTGAAGGTTACACTTGTACTCATATCTGTATGATGGCTATAGGGTGGTCATTAATCCTAACTCGCTTTGAACGCTCCACCTAATATATTCCCTATCAACAGAATTATAAATTCACTATGTACTTAAGAATCACGAGGTCTTTATGGTTTTAATAATGGCTTAAGGACGGTATGGATGTATATTTGGTAAATTTGAAGTGAGCTTTTGGCTCTCTCCTCACTTACCATCAACAATGTCCTCGAGCTTGAGTTACGCTCAAAAATGTTCTCACTCACCCATTTGACGCGCTAATGTTGCGTCCCAATGTCAACCCAAATACAACTAAGATGATTTCAAAAAATATTCCACTTTGCCGATTTATTTATTCTTTCTTTCTTTCTTTTTATTATTTTTTTTTTCAAATTTCGGCAAAGGGTTACAAATAATAATATCATCTTTCATTTTTGTGCCTCAATACAAACACATATAATCCCTTCCCAATATAAATTCCCCAAATGTGGTCCCACCACCCCAAACTCAAGCTCGAGACAAGTCTCAGGGTTGTGATTCAAGTGCGGGTCATTTGGTCATGCCTAATAATCTAAAGGATAATGGGCTTATATCGTGGCTACAAAAGAAAAGGCTAAAGGCTCAAACTTGGGCTAAGATGGATAAAATTAATATATAAAGGATAGCAAGCTAAAAGGCTTCAAATGGCTAACAAAGAACTGCCCCTATCATTTTCCTAAGTACATAGCTTGTCTTTAGTTCATATCTAGGTGAGTTCTCTACTAATTAAGATTTCACGTTCTACACACCAAACATATTCCTTAAGTACATGCTTACTTCATTTGCATTGTTCATTAATTTTTCCTATCAATTACCTATGTTCGCATGCAATTGTAAGTGCGTTTTATATCAATCCCTAAAGTCCACTATTTACTATCATTGATTCATCAAAAGTATGCTTAAAGGGACATTTAAAATCTTCTATAGTCAAACGCAACTCCGAAAATTATTTCATTGAAAGCAAATAAAGCAAATAACACATAAAAATTGGGATGAGGCAACGAACCCCACCCCAAACTCAAAAATGAGTCGTGTCCCCACGACTCGAAAAGACTCAAAGCAGTAAACTAATATACACTAAATGAGAAGGGAAAGAAAACGTATCTTAACCAGCGCGAGGCTGGTGTCGGTGTTGCGTCCAAGTTGAGGTTTTGAATTCTTCATCGATGGTCGCGTTTAAAGTGTTCTTCATCACCTCGAACTTCTTCAAATTTCTCACGTTTTTCATTTATTACTTGCCCTCTAAGCATCATCTCTTCTAAGAAAATCTTCCTCAATACCCAATTCTCTTTCTTCACCATGTTCTTCGTACCTTTTCCTAACCTTCATGGTCATCTCCGATGACCCCAAACTCAAAGCTTCAAGACCCTCAAAAGGTTTGGATAAAATTGTGATTTTAGTGTTCTTGAAGGTTTGGGTTTGAATTATGGATTAATTTTAGCTTTGGTGAAAGAAAACTTCGGATTAAAGTGTGAAGCTTTGGTATTTTGGAAGTTTAATGGTTTGATTGTGATCTTGGATGATGTTTAGAGGGAAGGATTGGTGGTATGATGTTGTTTTGATGATGATTTTAGGAGTGGTAGGAGGCGAGAATTCGGATTATAGGATTTGGCTTGGAAAAGATGCAAAAAACTAGGTTTAATGAAGTTAAAACCGCCTCTCGTAACAGCTGGCCGGTATGCCTTCGGATTCGCCGGTATGCCGGCCGAGAGGTCGGCGAATTTTTTTTTTTTTTTTTTTTTTTTTTTTTTTACCTCTGACGCAAGCCTCTTGCGTCGTCGCTGACGCAGTGATCAGAAATTCCAGCTTCTTCGGCCGGCTAGCCGGCGGATTCGCCGGCATGCCGGTGGATTTCTCGCTGGCGCGAATGGTGACGCAGCAATGCTGCGTCATCGCTGACGCAATGGTCAGAGAGTTTGGGGGTCTTCAGCGTTTTGGCCGGTATGCCTGCGTATTGGCCGGCTAGCCGGTCAAACCTGCTGTTGACTCCATAATTTTTCGTTTTCTCCTCGTTTTGACCCCAAACTCATGACCATTATACCCCTGAAATCATCAAAAACAACTACCCTTCCTCATTTCTTAATAATAAACACTAAATTAACGAAAATCAAACTAAACTAAACTACGAAATTGAAATACTTAAACTAATATACAAGAAATGGCTTTTGTTTAACGTCGTTAAGCTCGACGGGTTACCTCATTCCTTTAGTCATTGACATAACCTCCCCAGCAGTGAGTGAGGTTGTCAATATTTGCAACTCGAAATTTACATCCCTTGGCTTTTATTCCCACTAGTTTATCTGAGATAACTTTTGCAACCACGAATGGTCCGAGCCAAGAGCTTTTTGATTCACATGTCTTTGGAGGAGGTTTAGGCTTTTTCATAGCAACTTCTTCGCCTACTTTAAACTCCTTTTTCTTCCTTTCCTTCTTAGGTTCCTTTGGAACTTTCGTGACACGTGTTTTCTCTTTCTTCTTTGCATGATTGAGTAGTGGATTTCTCTTAGGATTTGGAGGAACGTTGATCGGTGGTTTCTTTCTTAGTTCTTTTTCCTCCACCCCTAAGGTTTCCACAACATTAATTGGCTCTTTTCTTACCGGTTCCATTACATCTACACGAAAACATTCTTCATTGGAATCCGGAAACTTCATAGGTCTAAACACATTAAACTTCATCTCCTCGTCTTGGATTCTCATGATCATTTCGCCGTTTTCTACATCAATCAAAGTACGCCCCGTGGCTAGGAATGGTCTTCCCAAAATAATGGGGACATTCCTATCCGCGTCGTAATCAAGTATAACGAAATCAGCGGGAAAAATTAACGTACCTGCCTTAACGAGGACATCTTCAATTCGGCCTTCCGGATGTGCAAGAGATCGATCCGCCATTTGCAAGACCATAGAAGTGGGTCTTGCTTTAATATTAAGCTTATCAAAGATAGATTTGGGCATAAGATTTATGCTTGCGCCCAAATCACATAGTGCCTTACCTCTCCACTCATTACCAATAGATATCGGAATTGTAAAGCTCCCAGGATCAACTAACTTTGGAGGTAATTTACCTTGACAAATGGCACTACATTCTTCAGGAAGACCAATCATCTCATTATCACAATACGGCCTTTTGTTGGTGAGGGCTCTTTTCAGAAACTTAGCATACTTGGGTACATCTCTAATAGCTTCTAACAACGGAATATTTATGCTAAGACCTCTTACCTTGTTAAAGAATTTTTGATAATCAGCCATATCACCCTTCTTCTGAACTCTTGATGGAAATGGTGGAGGAGGACGGCTTATTATAGTATCATCTTTCTTCTTCGGAATTTCATTAGGCCTCTCCACTTCTTCTACTTCAACTTCTTTATCTTCAGTCACCACCTCTTTTTCTTTTCTAACTTCTTTTTCTTTCATAATCGGAAAAGGAGGTGGAGGAAGGTTCTTACCACTTCTGAGAGTAATAGCTTTACAATCTTTGATTTGGATTGGATTCTCAGTATCGCTAGGAAGTTGTCCTTGTGGACGTTGATTCAACTGTTTATTAATTTGACTTAGCTGATTCTGGAATATCTTCATATTTGCTTCAACTACGTTTTGACGTTCCCATGCTGCGTTTTGACGTTCCATGGCTTGTGTCTGAAGAGCGATTAAACTTTCAACTGTTTTCTGAAGGTTAACTCCTTCTTGTGGATGGGCAGGTAAGGCTTTCTGATTCATTGTGTCATCATAATTGTCTTGAGGAGCTTGTCTCTGAACATAATTTTGATTCTGTCCTCCTTGATAATTGTTGTGTGGTCTTGGATTGTAGTTGTTACCTTGGGGACGCGGTTGATACGCATAAGTAGGATTTGCTGCCCCATCAGGATTTGAGTATTGAAACCCCGGATGGTTTCTGTTAGGCTGATATCCATTACCACTTGAATTAAAGTTACCTCTATTGGACACGAACATCACAGATTCTTGATTGTTTTGACAATTTTCCCAACTATGATCATTACACTGCAATACTCACATCCATATACCTCTTGTGCAACCTTTACCTCAACTCTTTTATTCGAAAAACCTTCTTTCACGGCTAGAGTAAGTTGTCTCAATTGTTGTTCTAGTGTGGTCTGAAGCTTTGTCTCTAGCGTAGCAAACTTTTCTTCCATATCAATATTATTCACTCTTTTAACTGGTGTTCTTACTGAACTCCACCCAACTTCATTCTTGACTGTTCTCTCTAAGATGATTTTAGCATGAGCCGGTTGAACTTGAAGAAAACCTGCACCACATAACATATCCAATTTCTCTCTTGAAGTCCCATCAAGGCCTCTATAAAATATTTTTAATTGTTGTTGTTCTGAAAAGCCATGATTGGGGACTCTACGTAAGCACATCTGAAATCTTGTCCAACTCTTACCCACAGTTTCATCGTATTCTTGACGGAAATTAGTCAACTCTAATTCAGCATCTAATCTCATATTACTCGGATAATACCTGTCGAAGAATGCAGCTTCTAATTGATCCCAATTGGTTATTTGTGTCGGATCTTGTGTATCATGCCATTCGCTTGCTCCATCAATAACAAAAAATTTAAACACAGCGTAGTACATCTGTTCTTTTGAAACTCCTTGTGTGATGTAAGAATCACATATCTGTTTGAATTTCTGTATCGCTCTAAGAGGATCTTCTCCAACTCTACCACGAAAATTTCCAAAATTTTGGAATTGAGCTATCATACCCGGATCTGGACGAAACTTCGGAACATTTATATCTGGAGCACCTACTCCTATAGCAGGAGCACGGAATGGAACTTCTGGTGGACCATTAGTAAACCATGGATTTTGAATATTCGCCATTTCTCTTTCCTCTTGTTCTCTTCTTTCCTTATTTGCAAGTCTGATTAACGAATCCGGATTATCAAGGATTTGAACTAGCGGTTCAAATCTGAGCCTTTTCCGCATACACCAAACCTAAAAACCTGAGAAAACTAAACAAGCAAAAAGCGTAAAACTGATAAAAACAAAAATAAATGCAACTATCACTAAAGGATAAACACCGTGGTCACACGCTACCGTCCCCGGCAGCGGCGCCAAAAACTTGGTGGTCCTTTGTGTGTTCTAAATAAATGCAAATGCTAATCGAACCACAACCGCAAGTGTACGGTTGTCCCAAGTAATATAGTTGATAAAACAGATTCGTTCCAAGGACGGGATGGTTGACTACAATGCTTATCTATTAATGATTGATGCACTTATGAAAGCAAATAAAGATAATATGTTTGTTTGGTTTTGTTTATTAAAACTAAATAAATGAAAGACAATTATTAAATGCAAGTAAAAGCTAAGACGCAAGTAAAATAAAAGTGATACGCAAGTAAGAGCAGGTAGTACTTGAGAGGCGCAAGGGTTTACCTAACTATCATTCATTTCATACATTGTTTAAGGGACAAATCGGTAAATTTGTATTGGTCGGGATTCTAAAATCTCCTTACCCCCGTCAGGGTGGACTAAGGAGCAACTCTCAAATGCTACAAACCCCGTCAGGGTGATTATAGTCCACTCTCAAGTGTTTAAGTTCAAATTACCTAATAGGCCATAGGTTTAATTAAGCTCGTCAGAGTCAATAATTTCTAACCTACATTCATTAACTAGTTCGGTACCTAAACCCCCCGTCAAGGTGATCCAATCGCCACTAATTGGAATAGCCTAGATACTAAGACCTATGATTGGTTAATTACGTCAATTATAGTAGATAAAGCGCAAATTAAAGAAAAGTACAATTCACCCAATTTGATTTAAATAATAATAATCCCAAATCCAAAAGTATAAAACGAAATCAAATTGGGATTAACCCATTATGCGTTCTCAAGCACTAAATTAGTTTAGCTCATAATAATTGAAAAGATAAAAACTAAAGAAATAAATAGGTTCAACATGTTTTACAGAATAAAATAGAATCAGCCTGGCTATCGGCCGTACCGGTCCGTGTTCGGACCGGTCTTTATCGTGTAATGCCCTTATCGGACCGGACCGGTCTATCGGACACCCACTATCGGTCCCGGTCCGGACCGGTTCTTCGGTCCTATATTTTGAGAAACCGACTGATAACAGGGACCGGTTTATCGGTCCCGGTTTCGGTCCCGGACCGGTCCCATACCGGGCCTTATCGGTTTAATAAAAAAAAATTTAAAGGGGTTATTTTGCAAATTCCGGAACTTTATAACCGTCGATTCATAAATTTATGTTAATAACATAATTCATCCATATAACTATTTGATCTTAGCAAATACAGGGGTCAATTATGTTAAATATTTTAGAAACAAGATACAATTACTTTCAACCTCGAATTTAATCTCCGTGGCTAATCTTTTCTCATTTTGCAGCTCATTCCCCAGGTTTGTAATAGTACTAAAAGCTGATGCTAATTCATCTACTAAAGCTTGTTTTTCTATGTTTGATCTTTTGAGTTCCTGATTTCGAACCTCTTGTTCATTCAAAAGCTCTGTTTCGAATTTCTTCTGCATTGATAGAATGTCCTTGTCCTTACCCTTTAGTTTACTTGTCATCTACACACGAGAAGTCACAATATTTAGTAAAAAAAAGTCTAGAGAAATTCTTTCCATTAAAGATACATTTACTATATAAGACTTACAGATTCTATAATTGCATTTGCAGCTGATTTTTCCTTCTGAGCCAATGCATAAAGAGCGCCCAAAATACCTGTACTGAAAACTCCTACTCCATTGATAAGTGGGAGGATTGAGTTTGAAGATGTTTTTTGTTTCTTTTCTTCAGAATCCTCTGAAAATGTCGAGACAGATATTAGTTTCAGCTCTGCTATATTGATATAGCACAAGGGTATATGTTTGATGCTTTCCAGAACACATGGGTAAATTTTCTATTTCACATAACAAATGGACCAATAGTGCAATTTGCTTCATTGATTTTAAACACGTACACAATCAAGAAACTATCGAAGCTAACATAATAAGGCCAAGAATTATAAGCTATCGAATAAAGAAAGAATCAAGTAACAAAATAGTATTATTACTTTTGTGATGATACAATCACAAGCACTCATCCATTTCTCCATTTGCTTTTCGAATCCTCTTATCTAAAATGGAAAAACACAAACTCATATTCATCAATATCTTCACGTGAGAATCAAACCATGTAAAGAGTTTGTTACTTACCTTAACGGGAATCTTCCAATCCATTGATTTCAATGTTTCAGCGAGGGATTCATTTCGACCACAAATGATAACTAATTCATCAGTAAAGTATGAAATTACATTAGGTTTTGGCCGGTGGGAACGCGTCTTCGCCGGTGGGTTTTGGGCATACATTAGGTTTGGGCCTATATAGATATATAATGGACTGATATATAAAAAAAAAAAAAAAAAAAAAAGGTTAACGGGCCGTTACCGGTCCGTATCAGTCACGGACCGGTTCGGTCCATGAAAAAACACAGAAGATGAAGACGCCGCACGATAGGCGGCAAAGCGGTTCGTCCCGTTCCGGTCATCACTCCCATCACGGTCTCGTTCCGGCGCCGGTGCTTATCGGCCCGGGTCGGTCCGGCGAACCGGTAAGCCGAGTCCGATAGCCAGGCTGAAAATAGAAGAACCTAATTACGGAATTGAATTGGCTGAGAAGTGGAGATATAGACCGTCTCCAGCTCTTGCTTCTTCTCTTCCTGCCTCTAGCTTCTTCTCTGGTGTCTGACTCTTAAGCGTATGTTGTATTATGAAAAAGATATGAAGTGTCTGTGAAAATAGAGGTCTAAAGCCCTTTTATAATGTTAAAAACGGATTAGGGCTTGGACTTAGGAATAAATCAATAATTAAATGTCCAAGCCCAAATTCTAAGCCCAAAATCCCGTAACTGCTGATACACCTTCACTAAAACGGCTTTTCCCGATGCGTTACAACTCCGATTGACCTCATTCCAGTTGCTAAAGTTCCGTAACTCGATAAGGAATGTTTTCTCTTCAAAGGTCAGCGGCTAAATCATCTCTTAAGCACCTCGAAATCAGCAATCTATAGCCTGGAAAATGGATTTTCAGCTCTAAAAATAATATCTTCGGGATTTATCTTCAAGTCTTGACTCTATATCGCGATCTTTGACTTTCTCCTTGGATTCCTCTTCTAGTTAACATCTAAAACCTGTAAAATCTTCACTAAAAATACCAATATTACGCGCAAAAGCTTAATAAATCAAAAATGCCAGAAATAAAAGAGGAAAATCATATTATTGCATATTTAGTCCAAAAGTCTATCTAAATAGTCAAATAAACACCAAAAATGATGTCTCCTAAGGGTCGAAAATACGAACAATTAAGGAGACATCAGTAGCACATTGACAAGTATTTTTAAAAACAACATACACTGAATAGAAAAATACTAAATAAGAAAGAATGATAAAGCTCATTGGCTCAAGCACCCAAAACCAAATGGAAACAAACATATACCAAAATCAAACACATATCAAATTGTAAATATATTAAACCGAAAATCGATGGATCCAGAATAACTAAACCATTCAGTTTGATAGTGGCACCCTTAAAAACCAAAACATTTAAATTTGGTCTCAGTTTTAGCTTCAAACTGTGGCAAGTCGAATTAGACCATGCTCATCCCTACTTTGAGATATATTTTGTTCATAATTTTGAAAGAATACCTTTGTAATCACATTGAACAAGTTGTTGGCAGATTTTCATTTATTCATACATCTGAGGTTAATGAACAATAAGAAGTAATCATATTACATCCATGTCGTGGTACCAAATACTACTTTAAGTGTGAATCATTGTTCTAAAAATTGGGCGTTTAGGCGCTAGAAGGTAGTGTACCTCTGAGTAATGGCCTAAAAATATATTTTGCTCTGTTATTTAATATTTGATCATTTTGAGCTGAATTTGGGTCCAAATTTTTCAAAACCTTTATTAACTTGACCTAACCGGACTTCACATCGCCTGAACTGTAGTGTTTAAGTGAATTAAAGTACAGTTAGATTTTTTTAATAAACTGACCTTGTTAGGGGTCAATTTAAGTTATAGGGGGTACAAGTTGGTTAACCGACCCAAGATCACCCCTAATATCAACCTCGTTAGAACTGAGTTGAATGATATTAAATTGTTTGAATATAACTCGTTGTGTGCACATATTTTTTATTTTAATTTAACTTTTAAATAATTTAAATTAAAACATTCATTAAGCCGACATTAATTTGTAAATAAAATCGTATCCGAACATGAATTTTAAGGAAGTGAAATTATTAGGGATCGATTTTTTTCTATAATAAAAATAAAATCTATCTTTCAGGCAACCACACAATTAAGAGTTTCCGCGTAAGAGCTAAACAATAAGGTTGGTAAGTTTATCGGTCCACATAGTTAATCTTATATCAGTAAGATATTCAATATATGTATTGTGACCTTTTTTTATATGGTTAACTTTATATTGAAAACTAATTTAAATAAGGTCTTTGGTCTAAAAAGTCTTGGAAGATAATTTTTACTGCTCAAAAGTGATCTCACAATATATATTTCTTTAATTGCAATTATTTGGTGCAAAAGAACCAAAATATCCATATATATAAGATAAAACCTAATTGGCAAGTGAAAGACATTAAGTACCATTAGTGGTGACATTGAGCATTTGTGGTTGTTACACTGAAATCATCGATCTACCGCTGAGGGTTGCATTACTTCGTCGTGCCACCACCTGGAGTTAGAGTAAGCGTGATTTCATCACTAAGTAGGTTATTTTTTTACATTGACAAATGCATTTTTTGCACCGAGCAAGTTGTTTTTTACACTGATTAAGTCCTTTTTCACATTGAGCGGGTTGTTTTTTACATTTAGAAAGTCATTGTTACACTGAAAAAAATTATGTATAACACCAATCATACAAAAAAAACCGCACTAAGTGCATATAAAAATAAAGAATTAAGTATAACATTAAAATTTTACCAATTTAATACATTGAAATTCAATATTAAATGTATGATCAATATACTGGAATTTAGCAGCATATTGATTTTTTTCTTAAAATCAACCATGGACATTACACTGTCTTTTAGTTGTAGATTAGATTAAAAAGATATTTAGATTTGAACTTGCTTATCTCCACCACGCTAAGCTTTAACACCACCAACCATGGCTCAACCTCCATATCTTCGAGCCTCACTGGTCTTCGAGCTCCACCACCCTGACCATCTTCTTCTCTTTAAACAACCACTGAGCCCTGATTAATGAAGCTCAACTTCGTTCAAGCTCGCTACCACCATTCCATATTTAATCCACTTATAAGCTTCGTTTGAATCCTCGTGCACTAAGCTATATTCGAAGCTTCTTTAACTGAGTTCCATTCAAAACTCATTCTTGTAAAGCTTCCATTGTTAAAAAAAACATGTAATATTCGCCTTGGGCAAGCTTCTCCATGGAGGAGGTAACATATCTTGATTTTCGGGAAAGGAGAGAGAGAGGGTTTCAAAAATTGGGTTTAAGATTTGTGTGCTTAAATATGATATATATATATATATATATATATATATATATATATATATATATATATGTGTGTGTGTGTGTGTGTGTGTGTGTGTGTGTGTGTGTATGGTACGTGGGTGGATTGAGTCAGTTTACGTGTATTACGACTAATTCCACGAAAAATATGTAAGTCTTCGTATGTATACCCCAGGTAAATCAGAATTAGGTTATCCATGTTTAGGGAGAAAAATCGAACCTTGTACTTCTCACTTTACACCCTTAAGTGATGAAGAAATAACAAGGTTTTGGTCAGTTGAGTTAACCCAACTGGTTATGGTATTAGTTGTTACATAATATATAGTAATGATATATAGCACCCAAATTCATACTAGGCGTTGTTTGGTTGGAAGTAAATCGTTAATTTGTTTATTTTTTTTAGATTTGATTAACGATTTACTTCTAACCAAATTACGCCACGTCATGGGTGGTATGTTGGATGGTATATATCATTATTTTAGTTATAACTATGTTATTGTTTTAGGAGGAAAATTACTAAGAAATAATTAAACGATTTTAAGCAAATTTAATCTTGACAAAAAAAAAAAGGAAATTTAATCTAAAATTGAATGGTTCTCTCTTCAAACCGTTCTTTTTTTTTTTTTTTTTTTTTTGTCTTTATACTTCTCCCAAATATTTTGAGAAAGATGCAAATAATGATAAATATTCTCTTCCAAAAAAAAATTTATACTTTATCTTTTATATTTGACTTCTTGAGTTGTCATTAATCATATGCACGTATGGTACCAAATTAATCATATGAGTTTTGTTTTGTTCTTAATTTTAAAAGTTTTGTTCTTAATTTTAAAGTATACTTTTATAATCACATTTAACAAGCTGTTTAGCGAATTTGTAATCTATTTGGATCATTAACCATCATCATTGGAATGGAGGCTCTGTAAGAATATTCTTTACTTAATTGGCAACATCAAACAACTTATTATCTAGGTTGCACGGGAGCGGGTGCGGGTGTGGGGAAGCGATGCGATGCGATTCGGGGATTCGGCAACTCCAAAAAAGCCGATTCGGGGATTCGGCAACATATTTAATTTTTATTTTAAATATATATATATATATATATATATTTAAACTAAAAAATTATAGAATAACAATTCACAATGTTATAAAATAAAACACTTCAATTGAAATAAAACAAACAAATTTACTAAAAATATATTTAAACAATCTAAATAGATAACTAAAAATATATTTAAAGAATCTGCCTTCTGTTCGACCTTCTATAGCGATTAGTAAGGACGACTCTTGGTATTCATGGCTTTGTTTTTTTGTATTCAGAAAAGGTAAATAATATGTTTAATAAGGGTTTAGTTATATAAAGTTTTAAATATTCACTCTAACCCCTTAAACTTTATAAATTTATCCGATTCCAAAAAGAATCCTTGCACAGGAAGCGCCGCTTCCGAAATCGGTCAAAGCTTCCGAATTCGTTGACTCAAGGATTCGCGAATCCGAGTGAATCCGAGAAGAATCGCTTCCGTTTCCGTATCCGATTCGGGATTCGTCACTGTTTTGAAGAATCCGTGCAACACAGCTTATTATGTTGGAAATTTCATACCGAACTGGATTTGGTAACAAAGGTTCAAATCAACAAACAATTTAATAATAACCTTAAACTATAAACAAATTATTATTTGCATGGTTGAAAATTTTATCAAAGAAATTTATCTATTGGAAAATTTTATTATTTTTTCTTCCTAAATATTTAAGATCATAGTAAAACAAATGTATTGGTTGAATTCATTTTATTGAGTTTTTGATCTTTTAACCTCTCATAATTTTTTTTCTAAATTCACTCATGTATATCTTTCTCTATTTTGAAAGATAAGGAAATTATATGGTTAACTACCTAAAACAGATAGTTTAAATGAAGAATAATTAATTAAAAAATCTATAATCCAACGGTTATTACCAAACAAGTCTAACCTAATATAAAAACTAATATACTTTTTACTTATTCATAATCCAAATTAACACGTTTCATTAGTAGAGTTGTAATAATTAACTTTCACGTGCCCTACTACTATGACACAAACATAACAATCAACCCGCTTTCCATGTAGACATTATAAACTTTTTCAATTCCGTCACAAGGAATCAAAGGTGATCTCGAAAATCACTCACATAAACCAACACAATCTATCCAAAACAAAAATGGTGAGTTTAAATCATTTTTAGGCGACAATAAAATAGCCAGAACCCTGACGAAGAAAGAAGCAACGAACAAGTAAAAAGGTAGAAAAAGTTTTTTTTTTCTTCGTGACAGCTGAATTTAATGTTAGGATTTTGGTAAGTGTGTAATCACTAGGTTGTGGGTTAGTGTAATTAGTGGGGTTTTTGTTGTCAATTGTGAGTGATAGGTACTACGATTAAATTAGAAAATTGTTGATATTGGATTGTGGGTATTAGGTTATTTCATGTTATTTCATTCAATGGGGTATGGTAATCATATGCTAGTTTTTTTTGAATTCATAGTCTGATTTTTGGTATATTGCTGCTTATTTTGATATAAATATGAGTAATCAATGTATGTGCATGTGTTATCATGTAATTAATGTGTGTGAGTGTGTATATGTGTATGTTTATGGGTTATCTTGTATAAAGAAATCAAAGAATGTCACAAAGTTACCATAAATAGCACTAAAATTTCCATATGAAACCATCACTAGCTTGCAAAAAATACCCAGAGCGACTGGTGATGAATAAGAGGTATGTTTTAACCCAATGGATATCTCTTGAAGTCTAGCGCGTTGTAAAAAATAGATCATAATTCTGAATTCCTTGTGGGCTAAGTCTTACCAAATCTATTTTCCTTCCTATATAATACACAACATCCACGAATTTGGCTCTATAAAATCATCTGTTTGGCATGAGAAAAACACGCCTCAATACATCACAATACACTTCACCATTCATTCATTAGTATTAAAACTGGGGATCATTTGTTTGGCATGAGAAGACACACCTCAATACACCACAATACACTTCACGTTCATTCATTAGTATTAAAATTAGGGATCAATAAAGAGTTATGTCGTGTAAAAATATTAGTGTCGATTGTTATTAGAGCGTGTGGTTCAGGTCCAAAGGAGGTGGTTGTCACATATGAGTAGCTAAAGAGTCTGAAAATCATTTGGCTAGTGCATGGAATTGATTGACTAGTCTTGTTTGCAACAACCATATGGAATGTTTGGATTGGACATAACAACTCGGTTTTTCCCAGGGTGGGTACAACCAACCACAAATAATTTTAGGCTTCATATTTTAATTATATCTTGAAACTTGTTCGTGCTTGAGGCAAAGATGGAGATGATGTACTATTAGTTCCCGCTAAGTTATACATGGTAAATAGGTTTTACTAGCGACTGGGGGTTTAGTTCGTCATACATATGAGGGATATTCATGTGGTTTTACGGGTGCTTGTATAGAGTATTTGGGTATATGAAGGGGTTGTGGGAACTATGTGATACCCTTATGATGGCATAGAAGCAACATATCCATATTTTGTGTGTGGAGACTGGGTCTTTATAACTGAAGACACCAGTAGCGCAGATCTTAAGTTTTGAAGATCGGTTGAATTAGTGGATATAGGGTTGTATAGAGATATTGCATATAAATGGTTTTATATTTTGAACCATATATATCATGAGGCAAGCTCGTGTGCTGGTTGAAAATCAAAATACGAAGAAGATTCGATGGTTGGACTAATGTAGTACTCAAACCCTCCAAATAAATAATGGAGTGACATCACCAGAGATCGTGGTGGATGGATAACACGTAATAGGCATATTAATCACCCATATTAGGGTGTAGTAAGTATTTATTACTAGTCATTGACCTCAAATGCATGGATAAAAAGGACTCTCAATCACTAGAGAAACTATCAACCTTAAAAAATTCATCGTTAATGCTGAAATTTAAAATCATGTCCTTTCAGACTAAAACCTTAGACCAACTCGACTATATCCACCTTATGATTATTGTATGTATAATTTTTTTTATTACTGGAGAAATTACTAACGCAAATATCAAGTTTTGAGGATCAGTCGAAGATGTTTACAGGGTTGTATAGAATTTTTTTGAGGACATTAGGGTTATGTTTTGAACCATATATATCGCGAGGAAAACACGTGCGCATATTGGATGGAGAAATGAGGAGCTTATCAAATTGTTAAACTAATTTAGTACACAAATCCTCCTGATGAATAACAGAGTGACATTACCGGAGAGTGTAGTGGCTGAATCAGACTTAGAGTCCATTGATCACCCCAATTAGGGTTTCATAAGATTTTTTTACTAGTCATTGGTCTGAGATGTATAAAAAACTCAATCTCTAAAGAACCGATTGAGTTTGTACAAATTAATTATTGATATTGAGACTTAGGTTTTATTTGTTTTTAAGTGTTAAGTACCGAATTCTGAATAAACAACCAAATTAACTTATTTTGCTAAGAGACAATGTCTGAATGAATAAGACTTAGCTTAAAATCTTAATAAAACGGAACATTTAGAGCCATTCAGAACTAAATTGGTCAGAAAAAAATGTCTTAATGAACAAGATTAAAATCTCATCACATGCAAACAAACACCCCTTAATCTCACAAGTCACAACCTTTCAAATCAAACATTAATTTGGAACTTTAGACTAACTCAACCATATTAAACTCATCATCAATATGCAATTTCTCTAGTTAAACATTTGATTATATCACCAGAGGTCGTGATACTTGGATCACACTTTGAATCACATCAATCTCGTCTATTGGGTTTAGTAAGGATTTTTTACCAGCCATATACCCGAAATGTAAAGAAAGACTCAATCACTTAAGAAACTATCGAGCTAAAAAATAAATTGTTGACAGTGGGATTTGAACCCACGCCCTTTCGGACCAGAACCTTAATCTGGCGCCTTAGACCAACTCGGCCATATCAACTTTGTAATTAATTCGCGAACCCTCTAGCTCAACAGTTGAAAGAGATCACCAGAGATACTTTCAATTGGATCACACTTAGAGTCATGTTAATCATCTCAAGTAGGTTATTAGAATGAAATTTAGTACTAGTCGTTGGCCTCAGATGTATAAAAAAAGACTCAGTCACTAAATTATCTATCTAACTTTAAGAAATAACTATTAATAGAAGAATTTAAACTCACACCCTTCTAAGCCGAAACTTTAATCTAGCATCATATATAATGACCATATCAATCACTTGAGCAACTATTGAACTTCAATATTAGTTGTTAAAAATGAGATTTGAACTCACGCCCTTTCAAACCAGAACCTTAATCTTGCGCCTTAAACTAACTCAGCCAAAACAAATTTACGTTGCCTACAAACAAGAATACAATCAACAATTTTAGACCAATTTAACCATATCAACCTTATGGTTTGTGTGCTTAACTATATTAACCCGTTTGAATTTTGACTACTATGTTTGTTTATTTTTACTTATTAATTAATCAAAATTAAAATCTTGTATTAAGTTAGGCTCTCTCTGTAACTAAATCTACAATCTCCATTGAACTTTTAATCATATGTTACGAGAATAAAAAAATTGATTAACCACTCAATTTCATTAATTGTTTAGATTATTATTTACGATAGTTGGTCTATAATTATCTCATATTCATTATAATATGTTGGAATTTTGTCTTTTTGTTTATTAAAACAGCTGTTAGGGGTGATCACCGGATGGTAAATCAACACATAACTTAAAAAATGTCCTAACCCAACGAGATAACGTGTTTAGATAAAAAAATATAAGATAATAAAATTAAAAAAATAAGTATCCACCCAACAAGGGCAGGTTTAGCAAGAAACCTACCAAAAAAAACCAAACTAATAAGCACTAAGTAGGGGGGTTATTGGTGTCGCGGCCTAAAAATTAGAACGAACCTTGTATTTATAGGGATTTTTTTACATTTCTTCATTCAAAACAATGTGATAAAAGAAATAACTGATTTTGTATGAAATGCTTATCAGTTGTTCCATGTGTTTGTGCTAGACTAGTTTGTGCTAGGAACAACTTGTGCATGCAAGGTGCGCCTTGTGAGGGCATATATGTGTGGCTTGTGCCTATATACTTGTCCCACATCAAAATTTCACCATAAAAATAAGTTTTGGCTTGCTTTTGAAAAAGGTCTTAGATGTGGGATGGTATATTAAGTTGGGCTTGATGAAAACTTGGGTCGTCTATAAATTTTTAGAAAACATATATCATTGGTATATTGGTATATTGGTCTAATACGTGTATGGGTTAAAATTTAAAAAAGAAAACCTATTAAATGTAGGGTTGGTCGAGGTACACGGTTTAGGCCAAAAATAAAATGTATACTCCTCCCTAACTATTTAACTTTTTATGACTTTGAAAATGTGTAGTACAATTTTTGTTAAATAAATAAAACCTTTTATGGGAAAGTTATAAAAATAATTAAAATACATAATTAAAGAACATATGATAAATCATGGCTTTTGCCAATAATGCATTTACATCTACTCAGCCTCCTATAACATCATAATGAAATATATGATTTGGACCTGTTCAACCCTACACGAGGCCTCATGCAAGGCGATCCATTATATTCTTACCCTTTAATGTTCGCGACCCATGCCCTAACATGTTTAATAGAGGAGCAACTCTCATTGAGAAACATTAGAGGTAATCACATCGCCACTCATGCTTACCACTCTCACATCTGTTGTTTGTAGATGACTCGATGTCTTTCATGAATGTAATAGTCGATATGACCATAATTTTATGAAAATTGTTGCATCAGGGCCATCTTTGAACCTGCAAAAATCCTCTCTATTCTTTAGCCCCAATACCTCAATTCGCCTCCAAGCTACAATAACCAAAATCTTCACCATCCCAAAGGTAACAAATATGAGCAAGTACCTTGGATTTCATACAATGTGGGGGGCCTCTCGTGTTGGTGGACTAGTCTGGATTACAGAAAGGGTTAACTCTTGTTTGAGAGGTTGGAAAGAATACCTTCTATCGGAAGGGGCAAACTCACTTTAATAACTACTACGTTAAATGCTATTCAAGCGTATCCAATGTCGCTCCTTATACTCCCTAAAACTATCGTAAAAAAATTGAACTCCCTAGTGGCATATTTTTGGTGGAGTAATGTAGAGGGTTTTGGCATCCATTGGTACAAACAAACAATCCTATCCATTCCTAGGACCAAAGGGAGGACATAGAATCTCTGGTTTCTCGGACTCTAAGGGGGTGTTGTTACTTAATAAGATCTTAATTTGGTTCGTTAAGACCCTAAGAATGATGCAAGGACAAAAGAAATAATACCTAGAATAACCTTTACTTGTTGGGCTATCTGGATAGCACGTGATAAAATTGTTATGGAACAAAAAATATCAATGTGCCTACTATTCTCATTCTACTTAATAATAACTTGGATGACTTTTTTACTCATGTTTTGCATGCTCTTCCCCTCCCCTTCTACTTCTCGTGATAATTAAGGGTTTAACTGACGTCTCTACATTACTCCACCAAAAATGCAATCAAAGTGATTACGTTTAACAATATAATGCACAAGATATAAAATCATACAGGTCATGTGAATAATTTATACATAAATTTTAGATTTAAAAAAAAAAGGTGAGAGCAACTGAACATTTGAGAAAAAGTCTTACTTTTGACGTGTAAAACATGTAGTTACACGCTCTAAGTTGAAGATTTGAATCACACACCTAACGACAATAATAATGGACAAAAGTAAGTTACGTGTTTTCACCGCCTTATTAAATGACACATTTTTAGTAAATAGAGGGAGAATTCAATAGGTTTAACATCAGCTCAACAACATGTTTAACAATTTTAACTGAACCTAAATAACGCTTCATATGTATTTTCAAAGAAAATATTTTTTATTTTCGAGTTCAAAAAATATCTCTTATTTTATTATAAAGCAAGCAAAAAAGATTTTTACTTATATTAATAAAAAAACTATTTCAACTACTTAGCCAATCCCTGAAGAGGATGCATCTAGTCATAAAAAATTTCCTAATTTTTCGAGAAATTGTATCAAGGAAGTCAAAAAAATTGCATGGTGGCATATTTTTACACATTCAATCCGCAGCCATATTTTTCTCTCGCGAAGCGAATGAGAACTTAGAGTTACAAATTTCAGAAATAAAGTAAATACTACGCACTATATTAATAATACATGGATTAAAAAATTTAAAATTGCTAGCTAAAGGCACTATTAACTGCGGATTATCATTCTCTATCTCACATTTAGTGTCTTTAAAATCTCTTGCTCAAAGACAAGCCTTCAACACACCAAGTGCTTCAGCTTTAAGTGCATTTCCAACTTCAATTCTCCATGCATTATTTTTAATAATTTCCCCCTTGTTATCCCGGGCAATACACGCAATAATGGTGTTGTCTTTTAGTATAGGAAGCATCACTATTAAGTATTTATTAAGATGAGACCACTTACTATTTATATTAGTGTTTGATTGATTTGGTGAATTATTGTTCCATTCACAGGGTTAGACATATAATTTTTGTTGAGTAATGATATATACCACCCATGATGTGAGTTGGTTGGTTATAAATTTTTAATTTATTTATTTTTCTTAATTTGACTAACGATTTATTGTCAACTAATTTATGTCACGTCATTGATGGATTTTGGGTGGTATATATCATTGGAAAATTCTTCCATCCAATATTGGATGATCCTACACCAATAACATTAATACACATAACCCATGTTTAAAACTTACAAAAGAAACTAACTTGTTAATCTAATGACATGTGTTTTATTAAAATTATCAATGACCATGAATTGAATATTGGACCATCCAATATTGGATGAAAGTCTTACTCATTTTTGTTTAGTTTTGCAAATATGAAAACCATTATAATATCTTAATTCCGACAAAAGATAAATAAATAAATAAAATAAATCTAAACGGTAGTTTTAGTAGCATACAAACTTAAGTTTTATTAATAACCTTTTGACCCCTTTTACTCGTTCAAATTTCATTTACATCCCTGACATTTATTCAGCATGTTAGGTACAGTACTCTGTATCTATCTGTTATCTTAAGTTGTCAAGTCTTCAACAGTCTCAACCTACAGTTGAATGATTATGGTGGCTTGTTTCAATCCTTAATCAATTATCTTTTAATTACTTCTTATCATTATATAACAAACCTTATATAATTATACACAAACATATACATACATATTTTGAGAGCATTTGATCGGTTACACAACAAAATGCCTGGCTTAGTTTCAGTTAAAACGCCACCAGAAGCTCCGTCATTGAGAATTACTGTTCCTGACGAAAGCCCGAACCAGATCCGTCCAAATGTAGATCGATCCGAGCCCACAAACCCGAAGAACAACTCTCCAGCTCAACGCAGACCTTCTTCACCATCTCCATCAACCTCACGCGCTAAGCCTTCTCCAGATCGGAGCTCCGGTAAGAAGAAATCTCCACCTGAAAAGAATTTACTTGATGAATCTTCACTCGATAACCCCGATCTCGGCCCGTTTTTGCTGAAACTCGCGAGGGATACGATCGCGTCAGGTGAAGGCCCGAGTAAGGCTTTGGATTATGCGTTACGTGCAGCGAAGTCTTTTGAGAAATGTACTGTTGACAATGAACCGAGTCTGGATTTGGCCATGAGTTTGCACGTTGTGGCGGCGATTTATTGCAGTTTAGGTCGATTTGAGGAGGCGATACCTGTTTTGGAACGGGCAATTAAGGTGCCGGAGATCTCAAAAGGTGCAGATCACGCACTCGCAGCCTTTTCCGGTTATATGCAGCTTGGTGATACACATTCTATGCTTGGACAATTAGATCGCTCTATTGAATGTTATAGAGATGGTTTAAAGATACAAATCGAAGCCTTAGGTGATACCGATCCACGAGTTGCAGAAACTTGCAGGTAATAATCACATATACATGCATATTGTCATTTTTTATAATCAATCTATAAATACCATTGAAATTTCAGGTATTTAGCAGAAGCTCATGTACAAGCAATGCAATTCGATGAAGCCGAAACATTATCAAAACGAACACTCGAAATCCACCGAGTACACAGTCCTCCAGCTTCACTAGAAGAAGCAGCAGATCGAAGATTAATGGCTCTAATATGCGAAGCAAAAGGAGATTTCGAATCAGCTCTCGAACACTTAGTACTCGCTAGTATGGCAATGATAGCAAATCAACAAGATACAGAAGTTGCATCTATAGATGTAAGCATAGGCAACATATACATGTCTCTATCACGTTTCGATGAAGCTGTATTCTCGTATCAAAAAGCACTCACAGTTTTCAAATCATCAAAAGGTGATAATCATCCTTCAGTCGCATCAGTTTTCGTACGATTAGCCGATTTATACTACAAAACTGGTAAATTACGTGAATCACGATCATACTGTGAAAACGCGTTACGAATATACGCGAAACCAGTCCCGGGCACAACTTCTGAAGAAATCGCAAGTGGAATGACCGAAATATCAGCTATTTACGAGCTATTTAACGAACCTGAAGAAGCATTAAAACTATTACAAAAGGCTTTAAAAATGCTTGAAGATAAACCAGGTCAACAAAGTACAATAGCAGGAATCGAAGCACGTATAGGTGTCATGTTTTACATGGTTGAACGTTACGAAGATGCACGAATTTCATTCGAAAACGCGATAACTAAATTACGCGCTAGTGGTGAAAGAAAATCAGCTTTTTTCGGTGTTTTATTGAATCAAATGGGTTTAGCTTGTGTTCAATTGTTTAAAATAGATGAAGCGGCTGAGTTATTTGAAGAAGCTAGAGGAATACTTGAACAAGAAAGTGGACCCCACCATCAAGATACTCTCGGTGTTTATAGTAATCTCGCTGCTACTTATGATGCTATGGGAAGGTAATTTTAATATTTTATTATAAGATTATATTTATTTTTTTGGTAATGAAATTTAAATAAATACAGGGTAGAGGATGCGATTGAGATATTGGAATATGTGTTGAAATTAAGGGAAGAGAAGCTTGGAACAGCTAATCCAGATTTTGATGATGAGAAGAAAAGATTATCGGAGCTTTTAAAAGCAGCAGGTAAGTCGAGAAATAAGAAAGCTAAATCACTTGAGAATTTAATTGATCCGAATTCTAAGAGAACAAAGAAAGAATCGTCAAGGAAATGGTCTGCTTTTGGTTTTAGAAGTTAAAAGAATGAGTGAATTTGACTATTTTTCTTTGTTTGTTGATCTAATTTCTTAAACATGCATTGTCTTGTAAGATAGAAGATCGTGTATAGGGCTAATTTTTTATTTGGTGAGGGTTTTTATTATGTTTGTTTTAAGTCTTTGAATAATTGTGATTGATTGTTTTATTGATTATTATTATGTTGGGGTGATTTAAGTTGTTATTCTTTTTAGTTCTGGATTTCATTGATCACCTAATTTGGTTGTTTTGGCAAACATTCAGCCTATGAATTTGAACCTTGGTTACAAAAATACCCATACATATATATCCACTCCATATCCTAAATTCAAACTTAAAATATAAAAACACCTTGGTTACAAAAATACCCATACATATATATCGACAGAAAGGACTGGTTTGATGGAAATGAAGAAGCTTTGTTTGGCTTGAATGTAACATGTTAATGGCTTAAAGGGAGCTCCTGGTAAATCTGTTCTGGTTCATTTACTCGTAAAGTTTTTTAATGGTTTATGACATAGATGTGAACATAGCTCGTTATTAGCAGAGATTAGCTCCGGTTTTTTACATTTAAACACATTCTGTAACTTCAAATTACTAGCTATAGTCTTGTTTTCTTGAGAGCTTTTGAAATTTTTACATTCATTCTCAACTGCACAAAGCTCATAACTTTACCAACATTTGCGCTTCATTTGAAACTCAATCATCATGCATTCTTGAGTTTCTTTCAGTCCATATAAGATAAATACATGACGCAAACTAGCTGCTAATTATAGCCTTGGGAAGATGAGTATTTATATTAGTAGCACTTATCTCACACATGTTCCAACACTTAATAAAGTTTCTTTTTTTGTGAAAGAACAAAACAGAAATAAATGATCCTTATCTTCCACTTGCAGAATTCACACAGCATATTGTTACCCCATTCTTGCATTCTAACTTTAGTAGGTAGTCTATCAAGACAACATAACTAAGTAGTAAAACAACACCTTGGCAAACTAAACTTATACCAGACATACTCAATCCAGTTGAGCACATGAGTTTTATCTTTAATTCCCATCATAGTTTCTTTGAAAGAGAAGCTATCTTTGGTATGAAATTTCCACTTAATAACATCTTCTTTATCATTTAAAAGAGGTAAAATGTGAAATTTTCACTTACTAACATCATAGTTTTCATCTTTTTCATCCTTTTATTATGTTGTTTTGACTACCCAATGTCGGCACTGATTATACGTACACATTGGTAGGTATAAGCGATGAGCATGCTTAGAAAGATATTTGAACGCTCATCATCGGATTTGATAGTCATAAATTTTTGTAATAAGTTTAATTATTTAACATTGATAAATATTGATCCCAGAAGCTCAAATAAAGTGTTTTTTCAAAAAAAAAAAAAAATTGCATGTATTTGTCACGATTTTCTAATGTAATCTCTCAAAATTTCAAAAATAATTAAGAAAATCTCAGATTTCCCGATTGATTTGTATATATTAAGTGATCTTTAGTCCATCAAAATCATATTTTTTCAGTTTTTAATTAAATTAGGTTTGCGATTTTTAAATTTTATGGAAACAAGTTTGATATAAGAGAAAGAAAGCAGTTATAAGAAATTATCTATATAATTTGAATCGTGAAGTATGTTATATAAAGATTAGTGGAAACTTTATATTTAAGGGATTTGATCCCTTATGGATATTGGTCTTTCAAAAACCTCAAAAAGACTCTTATCATTTGTGACATTGTTGGCATTTTCTTTTCTTTTTTATGTTAATTGAGGGGATCTTTATATAATTCGTTTCTTAAAAATCAAACTCAACAATCAGCGATACAACACAAATCATCAAATAACACAAATTTAAGTCTGTGTCGAGTGAAGTCATAAGAACCATTTGAAATTATAATTTTAATCAATTTCGTTATGCCAAACAACTCCTCTTGATTACACAAAAACCAAAGTGAATCCAAAGAAATGCATAACTCATTGTTAAGAGTCTGAGAATTTGTAGAAGAGATAAACCGTTCAACTAGCTTCTAATCTAGAGAACTCGCCTCACCTTGAAATAACCTTCCCCACTCCATCCTATCTTGTCTACTAAGCTTCCTCTCTTTTAAGTGTTATTTCATTTTTCCCATCCCTGGCTCAACGGCGATAACTTTCCATCAGATTTCATTTACTCACAATGGACGCTTCCTTAGAAAATTCACCGTGCATATATTATCTAGAACATTACTATATATTACTCTTATTTGTTTCACCTTTATTTCACTTTCTATGTCATTTTAGTAACATTAAACAAAAAAGGAGAAAATAATAAATAGGAGAAAGAAACGATTTGGTTGGTTTTCAAAACTTCTAATATAGATGTAATATAAAGATGAAGAAAAAAAAAAGTGATATATATCTTTACTTTTTTATCTATCACATTTAACAATGACGAAGCAAAAGCAATAGATATTAACCAGTACACCGAATAAAAAATCAAATTAAACATATTTGCATTGTCGTATACTTTAACGAGAATAATAACTTACACTTGACGGAAGGTGACCCATATGCACAAATGCAGACGAAAATTTAAATAAATAACTACCCGAGTTAAATTTTCATCTTTTGAGATGCTCAGAAGTTATCTTCCAAATGAGATACAATTATTATAAGTATGAGAAAGATTCCCGAAGGGTATGATACAAGAATAAAAGGAAAAATGATAAAGGGGAACTATATCAGTTTGTGTTTTAATGTACAAAATTTGGCTATTGAATAAATTAAAAGAAAACGTCCACAATCCTAGAGAGAACTGAGAAGAAGGTGCCACCATTTCCCCTAATGACACTTTCGTTATTAAGTAAAATCCTAAGCTGTAAATGTGATTTTGAATTCGAAATTGTAATTGAATTTTTAAATTCTTGTCTATTTGATAATGGTGGACAACGAGTTTTTTACTTTCTATTTTTTTTTGTCCGATGTATGGGTGTCCGGGCCAGTTTACGCGCACCACGACTAATCCCATAGGAAATATAACCCCTTGCTGACCCCCTTTGAAGGGCTCAAGAAATAACACGGCTGAAGGGATTCGAACCCTGTACCTCCTAGTTGAGAGACAAGGTCCTGGCCACTGAGCTAGTCCCAGTGGTTTTTTACTTTCTATTCTTGCGCTGAGACATGGGGAAGGAGTTTGGCGGCGGTAATTGTGGGCTGAGTTTGATGTTTAAGAAAATAAAATTAATCGATAAAAAATTTAATTTATTAAAAAAATAATCCAAAATCATGCTTAGTGACCTGGCAAAATTATCCACTTGATGTTGTTATGCTAATGTAGGGTTAATTACGTAACTGAAAATTAAAAAAAGAAATCAACTATATTACTAAAAGGTTTTAAAAAAATGAAGGGAAAGGTCACATATCTTATGAAAATATTGGGAAATTCTTTGGTAAACTAGAGAATTCGTGGGGCCATAGTTTTGCATTAAAAAAGTAATATACTTATACAGGAAAGAGAAACGTAAAACAATCACAAACCACGATTGAGAAACACAAACAGCTAATTAGGCAATTTTGGAAATAATAACTCATAGCGATTTGAGGAATGGTAAGATGAGCGAGTTCTCTGATTGTTATATTACAGAATACCTACTATTCGAACACTTATGGTCCATCAATAACAAACTTAAAAGGAATTACTTTTTCTCGATTCATGAGACTATGGCGAAGAGGACTATGAAGATTCAGCAACATGACTTACCATCGATATGGTATATCAGTAAATCGGATATGGAAGGTTTTAAAGCAAAGAAGAAAGGCATAGAACGAGGAAAAGGTTGGAATATAATTCAAGACCAGTTCATGGGGGATGGAAACAAGAATAAGCGAAACAAAACATCTCAGGTACATGGGTTACAAGAATATCGATCATTGTTACTTCTCAATTCATAAAAATAGGGGGAAGATAAGAACAACGGACCAAGGTGAGGATAAATTAGGTGCTCATGGGATAAGACTCTTGACGAAGGTAAGTTCTCAGGAAAAGAAAGAAAAAATAATATACGAGAGAAGAATGTTTATGCAGAGGGCTATTAATATGAGAAACAACGGTCAGAAAATAGAGTATCAAATTTTAGAACTCCTATGGAATATGAAGAACAAGCTTAAAAATAATCGGTACTTCTCGAATCATGTGATTATGGAGAAGATGATTACACATGCTCAGCATGTGTAATATAATTCAAGACCAGTTCATGGGGGATGGAAACAAGAATAAGCGAAACAAAACATCTCAGGTACATGGGTTACAAGAATATCGATCATTGTTACTTCTCAATTCATAAAAATAGGGGGAAGATAAGAACAACAGACCAAGGTGAGGATAAATTAGGTGCTCATGGGAGAAGACTCTTGACGAAGGTAAGTTCTCAGGAAAAGAAAGAAAGAATAATATACGAGAGAAGAATGTTTATGCAGAGGACTATTAATATGAGAAACAACGGTCGGAAAATAGAGTATCAAATTTTAGAACTCCTATGGAATATGAAGAACAAGCTTAACAATAATCGGTACTTCTCGAATCATGTGATTATGGAGAAGATGATTACACATGCTCAGCATACCGACATATCTTCAACCCAGTACAGCAGCAACTTGAGTAAGGAAGTTTATAAGGTAAATGAGAAGGAAATTAGACAGTACAGAGGTTGGGTTATGTGCCACGGTCAGTTTTGAGGATGAAGATACGAATATGTGAAACAAACAGCCGTGAGTCCATCTTTGTTCTTGGACGCTTCTCGATTGATTTTGGGATGTTTATTTTGAGATGTTTATTCTCGACAAGGAACGACAAGGCTCGGACCTCTGTATGTCTCGATGGTGGCGATTTTGTAATTGGACAGGGATATCAGATTTGGAAGACGGGTTGGCTGAACATGATAACTGATGGGATGAGCCCGGTGGACACTTAGGAGTGCGACAGTGATATATTACTGTTAGATTTGATTGTGACTCAGGCTTTCGACAACTCTGAGATTACAGTTAGGATCGGATAGGGCCCAACTTTTCTGCTAGTGTTGTTGTTGGTTTAATGGTAAAAGATTATATTTGGTTTTACAGTGATCAATATGAGTTATTTGTGGAAGTGATTTGTCTGCTAATGATGATATATTATGTGAGAATTACGTTTGAGAATTCGTTTACTACTGATTCGTTTATTACTCTCAAGAAAGGTACAATCATACTTAATATCGTGTATGAATCACTCGTATACATATCTAGTGTTATGGAACTGTTGGGCCTGTACTATACTATGTTACGAATACAATTTCAAAAGGGGAATTGTGTCTTAGTCATCCAGTGTTAGTTACAATTATGGGGAGTAAGGGTAGGAGAGTTTATACGTTCTATTGGAACATGGTTACCAATTTGCTCAGAGGGAATAGGAAGATGCAATTAGAGGTTTGGAAAGGGTTGTTTCACACAAAAATCCCCTGGCCTGTCTTATCCTCCGTGGTTCAAACCCAAATTTGGGTTTTATTTAAATGGGAGGACTTGTGGTGTTCGACACTACGACAAGTCATGGTTAGCTCCGCTACAATGATTAAGTACAACCTTCTGGTTCTTGGTTTTTGTTCGTGTGATGTTGGTGTTGTCATTTTCATGGGGGTTCGAAAAGGCGCGAGGGGGTTCGTGCATCATGTTGGTTCACTTTGGAGGGATGAGAAGACTTGCGACTTACAAACGAATTGGTATTCTCTCTCGACGATTAGCACATATTGCAATCTAAGAAGGCTACAATGGGATAGTTGGATGATAGGTGTTCCGGTGGTTAGTTTGAATAGTTTCTTTTATGTAAATACTGTTACCTTAGATAATCGTTGTAATATCATAGTTTAAAGTAAGAGGAAACTGTAAAATAAGTCCCAAAAACCTAAAACTTTTTGATTAAAGTCCTAGTTGAAAAAACTTGTTTTTTAAGTCCTATTCTTAACTTCCTGATTTGGAAATTTCCTATTTTACCCCTCTTCGTTATGGGGACAGACCCATAACGACTAACTACTACGGGCTACACTATAACGTGATGGGTACAGACCTAATAGATTTATATAATGCTTTTTTAGTCTCTTTTCTTAAGTCAAAGATATTTTATTAAGTCCAAAGATATGGGGCTAGACCCATATCTTTCAATTCTTTATTTTATTAAGTCATTTTATTGTTTTTATAGGTATATGGGTTGTACCCAACGGGAACAAATGATATAATCAATATATGGGTTGTACCCATTACCACCAAAATATACAACTTGGGGATGGCCCAATAACAAAGAAAATAAAAAATACCATCACATTTCCAATACAACTGGAAGGGTCTGGCCCAACAATGAATTACTTAAACTACGCATGGTCCTGGCCCCATTACGCCTAACAGTAAAAAAATTAAAAAACAAATCGATGAACTGGATCGACGACGACAACTGCAGCAGAGATGGACGAGTGCCGAGATGGAGGACTGACGAATGGTGGCGGTGGATGGGTCACGGTGGTGCTGGAGTTTGGTGATGGCTGGTGCGGTGGTGATGGTGGGGTCTCTGAGATGAAGCAGCAGAGATGGAGGGGAGGGTGTCTTCGTCTTCTTCGTGGTGGCGGGGGAGTGTGGAGAACAGGGCGAAGCTGAATTGGTGGCTGGCCCCAGCATGAACAACCCCTATGGTGTTCTGGCCTCAATACAAACAACCCTTACTGGGTCTGGCCCATCAAGGTTGGTCTTCTCCGACGATGCTTGTTGGTGGATATCGTGGCTTCATGTTGCTTCGCCAGTGAAACGGAGCCCAGATCTGACGATGGGTCGGGGATCTGATGAAGACGCCGTTTTGCGCTGGATTGTGGATGGTGTTGTGCTGCAGCGAGATCTGTAGCAGAAGGGGTGGTTATGGTTTCCTGGTGGCGAGAGGTGGCGATTGTTTACTGGTGGTGAGGGGTGGCGAGGGTTTCCTGGTGGGGGCGATAGTGGTCGGGGATCTGAAGAAGGTGGGGGGTTGGGGTTGGTGGATCTGCAGCAGCAGCGGATGATGGAGGGCGGTGATGGTGGTGTTGGGTAGTGGTTAGGTGGTGGTTTGGTTGGGGGTTTCCAGAGAGAGAGAGAGAGAGAGATGAAGAGAATTGGGTTTCGGTGTCTCAATGGTGTTTTGGGGAGGGTTTTTCATTTTGCATTGTGTGATAAGGGGTGGGGGTAGTTTAGTATTTTACCCCATTTAGTTAGACTAGTTGGGGATTGATTTGGTTTGGGATTTAAAACATAGAATAGGTAGGAGGTTGGGCCTTATAAAATAAATTCCCCTTAAAGTAATAAAGTGAACTTTTGACAAAATAAAAAAATGGTTATTTTTGTTTTTTTTTACAATCGTAAATGTGTTACGTAGGTTCAATTTTTTTTCTTTTTGGTTTTTTTCCACTCAATGTAATACAAACTAAACTTTTATAAGTTTGAAAAAATAAGAAACAATTGATAAATACATTATTTTTTCAATAAAAAGTAGAAAGATTTTCAAAAGATAAATTATAAATAATATTACTAATATAAAATGAGATCCTGATTTTTGAAAATAATAAAATTGTATGATATATTTTAATCCGCACTCGTATGTGATCAAATTTAAAAAAAAAAAAAATTAGATTCCAAATAAATATTTTGAATTTTTAAAAAAATTATAGGCTCATTTTAATAATAAAAAACCATAAGATATTTATTTTTAATTTTTTTTGGGGTGTTAGGTCACTAAAAGACTTAACCTAGATTCACCTCAGGCTTTACTCAATGTATTGTTTTTACATGTTTGAGATCGAATTTTATCCGAATCAAGTGATTCAAATATATTACATATAAATAAATTATAAGTTTATAAATTATGCGTCTTTAATCAAAAAATTTAAAAATATTGGACTTAAGTTAAAATAATAAAGAAAATTAATCAAAGATAAAAAAGTTAAGTTTCATAAAAAAAGAAAAATTGATCTGGTTAATGTTCAATAAACCCCTGCAGCCTTATCCATTATCCCGTAAAAGATACCGTCTTTTTTAAAGAACAATGAGTTATAGGAAACTTCCCAAAACTCAACATCTGAGCTATGGGAAACTTCCCATAACTCAAATTGGAAGTTTTCCATAACTCAAACGACTCTTTTTATAGGCAAAAAAAGTAAAAAATAAAAATGTATGGTGCCTATTATGGGCAAAAAATGATGGTTGAGGTGAGGGAGAATTATTTCTAACTTGAGGTGTTTCTTGAAATAATTATTCCGTATAAAAATTTGTGTAGGTTTTTTTATACAAATAAAAATATCAGTTATTAATTTAATGCTATTTTTTTAGGATAATTTTATGCTTGGAGACGAATATTTAGTTCGGGAACGGATTTTTAAATCAGAGAGATGAAAGATAATTTTTTCAGTAAATTTTTTTTTGACTATTTTATCACTGTGTCGCAAGGATAAGAGGCAGGCGCTTCCCCTCCGCCTTACATCCTCCCCTACTTAGTAAGGATTAAAATATATCATACAATTTTATTATTTTCAAAAGATAGGATCTCCTTTTACATCAATACTATTATGTATAATTTATCTTTAAAAAATCATTCTTTTTTTTTATTATAAAATAATATATGAGATTATTACCCAAAGGGTCTTGAAATCACTACACCGTGACCTAACAAGACCGCCTCTTTTGGCTCTTCTTACTAAAGGCCACAACAAATTATTAACACTATAGACAAAAATTCTAATTACCTATTTACCCCTTTTTATTTTTTTATTTCTTATATATATTAACTTTTTACCATTTATTCTAAAACCTAAAAGTATTAGTCAAATCCCTATTTCTTTCTCTCTCTTCTCTCCACGCAGCTTTTCTCTTATTTGGTTACTCAGCATTCTAATAGCAGCCATGGCCATGGCTGCTGGTGGTGAATCTTCTGAGATGGAGCTCGGAGCTCGTTCGGATTCGTCATCCTTTGAGGCGGAAGAGAAGGTGGCGTATCTGGTGCGTAGTAGCCTTGATGCTCCGATCTAAGGCAGCTCCGGAGATGGCTCGCCGTCCGTTATTGGAAGCTCCGATTGGAAGCCGAGATTTGTCACTTTCTCTCTCGCAGCTTTCTTTTATTTTGGTTAAGAACTGTTCGGAGCTTCTGGCCGGTTCTTTCTCCTTCATTTTGAGATCTGAAACGAAGTTGCAGAGCTGCAGGCAGGTAGCTTCGATCTTCAGTCAAAGCTTCGGCGAAAATGGCAGATCTTGTTCCGGCCATGAAGCAGATCTTGTTCACTTGGTTCGCACATGTGCTGCTAATTCCAGTCATGAAGCTCCGGTAGCAAGGACAAAATTCATTGATATTAATTTGATGTAATTATTTGCTACTCGTTTAAAGGTGTGGGAGGTGTTGGTATGTGAAAGAGCTAAAAAGTTGTGGGGTCACGATTGATAATTGAAAAGTCAGTAATGTATGCTCAACATCTTTCTTTGCTTTTTCATTTGAATACTCAGCACTTTAGCCTAATTTTGTTACACGCAGCAGTGTGCTTCTTTATCTTTTTTTTGTTTTGTCGATGTATGCTCCTTTTACTATATACCAATTTTTTTATGTAATTATAATGTAATACTTTCTAATTTTTTTTCTTTTTTAGCAATTTGTAATATTTGAGATGTTTTTTCTATATAAATAAATTTGAATCAATAAAACTCAACAATTTTTTTCGCAAACTCAGTAAAGTTACTGAGCAAACAAGCATGCTCAGTAAAGCGGCTCAACAAAAAATTCGAATAATCAACAAATTTTTCCAATACTCAGCACTTTTTCCGATACTCAGTACTTTTTTACGATACTCAACAACTTTTTTCATGCTCAGTAGCCCATGCTCAGTACTTTTTCCATGTCCAATACCCCATGCTCAGAACTATTTTTTCAGACTTAGAACTATTTTTTCAGACTCAGAACTTTTTTCCATGCTCAGAACTATTTTTTCAGACTCAGAACTTTTTTTCCAGACTCAGAACTATTTTCCAGACTCAGAACTTTTTTCCATGCTCAGAACTTTTTCCGGCGGTGGCCGGAGGCGGCCGGCGGTGATCGGTGGTTGTGGTCGGAGCTGGAAAATATTTGATAATTAATGAAAGAGGAGAGAGAAAAAATGATAAAGGAGGAGAGAGATTAATGGTAATGGAGGAGAGAGAGTAATGGTAGTGGAGGAGAGAGAAATAATCTATTTTTTTGTCTTATATGCACTAGAAGGGTAGTTATGACATTGGACATTTTATTGGCCTCTAAGAAGGAGAGAGGAATTGACTAGCTCCTAAGTGGCACATTGATGTTTCTCAAGTCTCCTTGGGTAATTGACCCATAATATATTTATCAATTGTTTTTTATTTTTTCAAACTTGTAAAAGTTTAGTTTAGTATTACATTGAGTTGAAAAAAAACCAAAAAGAAAAAGACATGAACCTATATAGCATATTTATAATTGTAAAAGAAAAAAAACATAGCATATTTACGTTTTTCTCTCTGTATAAGTATATTATTTTTTTAATATAAAACTATAAACCCATAAATACTCTAGGTTCACCAAACTTTGAACAAAAAAAAATAGGTTCACCAAAGAATTTCCACACAAAACCTGTTATAAAGGGAATCAATTTTATAGGTTGCTTTTAAAAGAAACTTTTAATCAATATCTAAAAAAATTATTTAAAGTGATACTGAAAATTTGAAAATTAAAAAATTTGAAATTTTTGAACAAAATTTTAAAATAAACCAATTTTATTTGTAAAGAAAATAAAATGGTTGATTTAAGAAGTTTAAGTTACAAGCTTTGTGTTTGAAAACAATTATTATTATAATTTATTTCACTTATATGAAAATTGATAGATGTTTTTTTTTTACAAAATAAACGATGTTTAAATAACGTTCATTTTTACTTGTAATAAAAATTAGATTTGTTCCAAATCTGTAATTTACTACAAACTCACAAAACACTAAGGTAGTGATTGGTATGCTGTAATGGATTTAGGCAGGAATGTAATGAGTTCAGTAATGTAATGAGATTAGGAATGTAATGAACTTTGTAATCAGTATACAGTGCTTGGTATGCTATATGAATGAGGATGTAATGGCCCGGTTGATTTCAACTTTGTGCTAATAACTAGTTTAATTATATAAGATTGTAAATAAATTATTTAAGGTAATCACTTTATTATTATAAAATATAAATAATTATAATAAAATAGAATATGAAAAATAAATTATTTTAATACTTGTAAATAATTTGTATATATAGTTCGATAAGTCTTATATTTATACATTTCGATTTTAACTTTTAGTGAGAATGTATGATAATAGTATGATTGATGTAATGTAGAATTTAATTGGTTAGTTATTGGTTAGGTAACTTGTTTAATTGTTATAGAGAAGTAAAATTTTAAATTTAATCAAAATTTTAATTTCATGTAAATATAATATAATTTTTATTTTTGAGTTTTTTAAAATAATAATATGAATTTTTACATATTTGATTTAACGAAAAAAAGATATGATATGAAATGTGTAAAATATTAAGTTTAATAAAATTATTTTAGTTTGTTAAAAGAAAATTTCCATTACGATTACGATTGTAATGGGTCATTCATGGGTAGTAGCTATGTAATGAAAAACTCCATTTTCATTGTAATGTGATTACGGAAGGAATGGTATTACGGAGTTTATTACGACGTACCAATCACAGCAATCATGTATAAATCAGTAATGCCATTACATTACTGATCTCATTACAGCATACCAATCACACCCTAATAAAATATTGTATAAATATATGTTATCTTCTAACTATTTATTATTTTTTTAAATCAAGAAAAATATTATCATCAATTAGGAGAGGAAATCGCAATTTTCTATTTCTAATTCTTTTCGATCCAAACATTCCGATTTCTATATAGATTTTTTATGATTTGATTTTTGATTTTTTCAAAAAAAAAAACCGGATCAAAATCAAAACTACATATAAATTTTCGATATTTCTGATTATCGATCGAATTCTTGTTTGCGATTCTTATTTCTAATTTTACATTCTAAATATTATTTCTAGTATATTTCCAATTACTAACTAATTCTTTATATATAAAACAGAAGTACAGGAATTACAAAAAATGCTATTTGCTTTTACCTTTTGTCGTCTTGGTCTTGTTGTGAATTATACTTACATACTTATTAGATGAAGGTGTATATCATCTAATTGGTATAGATTTTTATAAACTTTGATGTTATAGTGTAATTTCCAGTTATTGTAGTTATAATTTAATTAGAATGATATTTTTTGAAATAAAAATAATAGTAGAAATTGATAATGTTTTCCGAAAAATAATTATTTATCTAAGAAAATATATAATTTCGAATATTAAAAACCAAAAGTTCCAAAAATTTTGAACCGAGATTTTCGAATTCATATTTTTTTTCCAATTTCGAAATTTTTCGGATCGGAATCCATTGAAAATAGTCATTCCGGAAAAGATTGGCAAATTTCTGAAAGAGCCCTTTCGCGATTCCGTTCGTCCGATTTCCACCCCTATCATCAACTAAACAAATTATTGTTAAACTAATAATGGGTAAAATATTATATAAAAAATTAATAAATGTTATAATATTTCATAATATTATTTTTTAGATAAATAAAAAAAATATGTTAATTACTTAAAAAGTCTAAAAACATGTTTTTTTAGTTTTAACAAGTCAAACTCTTTTTTCCATCCCCAAAAGGTCAAGTTATTAATGAGGTAAATCCCCAACAAAAAACCTTTTTCTGATGATTACCATCGTTAAAAGTCATAACCCACATATGCGTTCATCTTGACATACTCAAACAACACAAGATGATGATTCGACAAAACTAGAACGCACGAGCCTAGTAAATGGATTGTCAACAAAGCCTACTGAGATGAAGAAGAAGGTAAAACCCTGAATGAAAAAAACTTTTCCAACAAAGCACAATATTAAGTGCAATAGCCTACCTAGGCGTACATCTCGTCACAATAAAAACCCTAGTTGACGGTTTGACGAAACGAGAACGCGAGATCCTAGTGAATTTTTTTTGTTGGGTTGTTCTTCTTCATTTGACGGGTTATTGGCTAACCATATTGGGTGAACAATAGTTCTCTCATTTTGCTAGGTTATGTTAAATAATTATCTGGTTGTATGACAAAACATAGACATTTATATTAGTTTTATTTTGTTGGAATATGTTGTTTCACAATTTTATCATCTATAACTAATACAATGGTTGGGTTTCCATTTGTCATACCGGTAACATATGTAAATTGTAAAATACACTAAATTCGCAAACGCTTTATTCGATCAAAAGATAGATAATATTCATATGGTAATCAGAAAACAATGTAAAACAAAATGAGAAAATGATACTTTAACATCGAGGAAGTCACAAGATTGCTAAACATTCGTAGTTGTTTGTGAAAATATTGTTCTGGCTGCTATGAATACGTACTAGCTTACGTGACTACCTCATTGACGATAGATTTGCTCATTAAAATCCTCCAAAACCGTTATAGTAGCGATATGATTATGATATGAGTATATATCGAGTAAGAAAATCTTGTCTAGCTATTTAATTCTTTTTTAATTATTGACCGACTAATGAATAATGAATATAAGGGTACAATGGACTTGTTATGATAGATATAAATAATTTTGGACTTTAATAAGACAAACTATATAGGTGGACCTGTTAGAGTACGATTTGTTGGGGTTTAAAACTTTATTAGCAATGATATATTTTTTAGAGAGTTGCGTGTAATTTTTAATGAGGTGCGTGTTTTGTCTTCTCTTATATTGTTGTGGGCCTTATTAGGCAACTCTTTTTTGTTTTGTGTGGAACTTTTGAGTCACTCACCGATAAAAAATTAGATATTGTTAATTTATTCATTATACTAAATTTATATATTCTAGGTTTTTTATTCTTACAAATAACATATTTTACATCAATTTAGTATATGATATTAATTATCGTGTGGTATATTATTTGAAAGATATGTTAAACCAGTGAATTCATAGGAATATTATGTGTATATTTTAATCAATTAAAGGGTTATTAGATTCCTGCTACTTGGAAAGTATCTAATTTTACTAGTAAACTATAAGATTTCCTCTTAAAACATAAAATAGGTTTGTCTTTGCATAAAAGTGGAGTTCAAATTCGATATCTTATAGTTAAAACAAAGGGGCTAGTCCGTATATTTCACACCAAATAGGCAGCGGAACAAAGGGGCTCGTCTCCTTTGTCGCTCTGTCAATCGCTTTCTCATAATCATGGAGGAGAAGGATCCACTAGTCGAAACAAGTGGTAAAGATATTAAGAGTAAGATGGTTAAGAGGACTAGCCATCCAATTCGCTCTGCCCTGATGGCAATTGAAGATGAAGTGCTCAATAGACTCATTTTCTTCATTGCACACCTCACATGTAGTTCTATGTGTCTCTTAACTCTATTCTCGTTAGTCAACAACACTTTATTTGCAACTTTTCAGATAACATTTCTAAGCTTGGGCGCTACCTTGAGGCCCTAGATTATATCTCAAAGTTTGTTAAGGATATTTTTGGATTGATCGCCTCTTTTAGTAACCTCATTTATCTTTTCCCTATCTTTCTTTACTATAACTGTACAATAAACTTCTTTGTCAGATACATGTCCCTATGAGGCTGTCTAATTAGGATTGTTGGTACCATCAAAGAAAGGATGTGATAAGTGCTATTGCAGAGACTTGAGAAGGGTTGCAAATCGAACAAATCATATCTATGTTCCAGACACTCTCATTTTTATTGATTAACTCATGAACGAATCTTAAATTACTATTGATAGTATTAACAAACATATTAATATTTAGGAGTCATTAGTCTTTCCATAATGGATCGACTATTACCTACATCTCATTTAATATTATCTTTAAAAATATCTCTACCAATAAAAAAAACTCTTCCATCCAAAAAAAAAATACACCAACACCAACTTCACGAGTTTCAAGGTCATGAGTAATAACTTCAAAATGCGTTTGGAGAATTAAACACGTGCACTAATTTCAAGAATTCAATATTAGATGTTATAAGAGTAATGATATATATTATTTAAATTCGTAAAATCCAATATACAACCATGACTTAGTGTGATTTGAGTGTAAATAAATCGTCAATCAAATCAAGACATTAAATAAAGAGTAAATACCATTTTTGCCCCCTGGGTTTATACCCGATTGACAGGTTGCCCCCTAAGTCTCAAAATGCGCCTTGTTGCCCCCTAAGAGTTACTTTTGTGCCCCGTTACCCCCTGGTCGTGTTTTCCGTCCATTTTTGCCGTTAAATCCGACGTGGTATTTCCATGTCACATTTTTTTTTAATCCTAATCCTAATTAATCATTTAATTAAGTTAAAACAAGGGTAAAAAGAAATTTTATATATAGTTTTTATAATATTAAATATAAATAATAAAATAACCTCTCCACCCCACCCCTACCCCTCTTCCCCTTCTTTTTCTTCCCCATTCTTCTTCTTCTTCCCCGACCTCGGGTTCTTCTTAAAAAAAATCAAGCAACATAAGCTTAAAGTTGCGATTGGTTGCTGCTAATGCATTCATGATTCTTCACCTGCTAAAAACAAAACACAAGACAAGACAAAGAAAAGATATTGAACTTCTATTCGATATGATTTAGAAAACAAGACCAGAACAAGGTGTATTTATATCGAACTAAATGGAGAATACATGTGAAACACCACAGAGAAACATGAACCATTAACGGTTCAGCACCACAGAGAAACATGAACCATTAACGGTTCAACACTATCAATGATTCTGGAATGGAGGTCCTCTATATTAAGGACTACGACACAAACGTTGTCAAACAAATCGCCTTCCCTATATACGAACATCTCATAGGCGAATTGATAGGTTCATAAGATATAGATCGCATTTTTGTTGCTGGTGAACCTCTCCGATCAAACTCCAGCCGTCTTCCTCCACACCCCTTCTAACACCGCCGCCACCACTACCACCACCACAAAACACTACCACCTCCACCATCTCCCCTTCTGTCCACTCGTCCAAACTTACTTACACCCCACTTCTCAAGAACCCTGTTAATACTGTTGAATCGTTCTGGACAGGCGAACCATCTTCAGAGTATTTCATCGAAGTAAAATCCATCAAAATTAATAACCAAATTGTACCTTTTAACACAGCATTCTTGAAATTTGGCATCGATCTACACCGCGATTACTAAAGCATTTGTGAATTCTATATCTAAAGTTCCAAGGGTGAGTCCTGTGGGACCCTTTACATTCTGCTACAAATCATTGAGCTTTGGATACATATATATATAAGAAAGAGACAATATTACAGTATAATTATACATACATAATTGGTGATGAAATGAACATTGAGGCTTAAGGGAAGCGTAATATAGGGACCTATAGTGCAATTTTTGCATAATATACAGACCTGCAGTGCAATTGATTCACCCTTGATTTTTTTTTTTTGAAGAACGGGGAAGAAGAAGAAGAATGGCGAAGAAGAAGGGGAAGAGAGGCGGAGGGCCGGGGGGGGGGGGGGGGGGGGGGTAGGGGGAGGTTATTTTATTATTTATATTTAATATTATAAAAACTATTTATAAAATTTCTTTTTTACCCTTGTTTTAACTTAATTAAATGATTAATTAGGATTAGGATTAAAAAAAAATGTGACATGGAAATGCCACGTTGGATTTATCAGCAAAAATGGACGGAAAACACGACCAGGGGGTAACGGGGCACAAAAGTAACTCTGAGGGGGCAACAAGACGCATTTTAAGACTTAGGGGGCAACCTGTCAATCGGGTATAAACCCAGGGGGCAAAAATGGTATTTACTCTTAAATAAATTGACGATTTACTCCACTAAAATCACGTCATATCATGGGTGGTATATTATTAAGTGGTATGAATTTAAACATAAATAGTCTAGACATAAAATCCTCCAATTAAAATCAAACTAAAATTATCAAAAAACCATAATTTGATACAAAACAACGAAAACTACTAAATTAACCAAATCTCCTTATCCGAATTAGCCTGATTCAAAACACTAGTTTAAAAAAAACCCTAAATCAAAATAGCTTATAATACATCCTTGCATTCGACTCCTTTAAATGATACAGTCTGCCTCTGCAAGTCGTAGGAGGTATAATGAAACTGTTGAAGACGGATGCCAAATATGCTAGCTGGTATATTCATGTTAATTACCAGGCTTTACAAATGACCAACAAAAGACATCACTAAATATTTGCACAAACAAAGATTCTTATTTTTGTGTAATTTTCTCTCCTCCGTGAAAAATAAATTCCACATCTGAAAAGTTATCAAAAAGTCCTTGCTTATCTCCCACAAAGCAAAGATCATACATGGCTTGTAATCTTGGAGGCGTCTGAGCTTTCCTTCTTAATCCAATGGAAGATGTCAATCTTATGGTTTTGTGTATGAATTTCCGATACGTATCTTCATGTAGGTAAGAAAGAGTTGAACCTGTATCAAGAATAACTCCACCTGTATAACTCCCACTACCTCTAAATTCTCTAAATTCCTTTCGGCTAATAGTAAAATACCTTCCACCAATAACTATGTATACTAAATTTACAACATAGTGGTTATCACCAGGAATTATAGGGGTTGAGGCAGGGGCGGATCCAGAAGATAAATTGAGGGGGGGCTTGAAATATATAGAAGTTCGGGGATCAACCCATCTAGAATTTTTTTAAAGTAAAAATAAGATACATAAACACATAACGAGAAAGGTTAAAATGCAAATATAAGAATCTAACACCATTACGTTCATCGTCTCTTTAATTGATAAGTTTACCCGTACCTAATTACCTAAAAAATATGTAAACCAACACCATTATATACACTAATACTATCATCAGATTCAAAATTTATATTGGAAATGTATATTTGAGAAAAATAATATAGTAAATGCTATGATTCGAACCACAAACCTCTTTATCATATTCAAACATATGAAAAATACTAAACCACTATGACAGAATCACTTATATGTTCTTTGGTGCATTTACTTTATATATAAATGTTCAGAGGGGGCTAATTATTTTTCAAGACAAAATTACATTAACGTATCATAAATTTTACGAGTTCAGGGGGGGCTTAAGCCCCCTCTGGGCCTTACATGGATCCGCCCGTGGGTTGAGGTATTGATATGTAAATGTGGTTCTCCAATGATGAGTTTGTGATCTTCGCTATCTTGGTCATACAAATCACCAAATACAGTATGAAAACTTATTATATTTTGCTTGAAATGATTTATACCACCCAAATACCACCCAGTGACGTGGCATGAATTGCTTGGTTACAAATCTTTAATCAAATCAAGAAATAAATACATTAACGACTTGTAACCAACCAATCCACGCCACGACTTGCTTAGCCCAATAACCCCATTGTAATAGCTAAACGTGATAGTTTGATTTAATAGTGTTGCCTCACTTGTGCAACCATATATATGATATTTCTGAAAACATATTTATTACCCGACATTGTAAAAGAGTCTTGGTTCAGTTTCCCTACAGCGTAAGCACGGCTCCCTTTAGCGTAACCACTATCATATCTCAAGTTGTAGATACATTCGCTTGAAGAACCGCATACAGTAGGAAGACTTGAATAAATTGAACTGCATGCTAGATTTTTACAACTTATACTATCATTATATGTAGATGATTGTTTAGGATCAGAGGAATTGATAAGCGCTCACAATCATTACAAGGCTTGCAGAAAATCCACAACAAACTACTTCCTGTATCCATCGCTAATTAGAGCTGCTCGGTGCGTTGTGATTTGTGAACCATATATAGGATAAAGACACGAAGAATAATCTAGATACACTCAAGGGAAAGATTTTAGTTTGGACTTTTTCACTACCGAAATATTGATTATGGTATTCAAAAGTCATTTCAATATCTTCAATAATACTTTGGTGTGTGGTTTTACTGAGATCAAAATACGGAGAAGAAGTTGAAGCGCGATGAATCAACTTCATGACCGCTAGGTTAATTTGGAAACAAACCGTGGTTACTGTATTCATGTTAAGGAGAGTGGTGCTATGATTGTTAAATTGCCAACTCAACCAAAAGTTCGAACCGTTAGGAGAAGGGCATTATATATATGAGAATTTACATTCCAACAGTGATGAACATGGTATTTATACGTCTTAATATAATCTTTCCGTTCAATATGATATATTCATTTTTAATTAATTAGTTTATTGTACTAATAATCTTAGAATTTGTTTGGGATTATTTTTTTTATAATACTCACTTGATTTTCGATTTCTAATAATATTTTAGACCTTTAAAATCATTTTTAAGTAATGCACTAGGAAGGTGATTATTAAAAGAATTACTTAAAATAATTTTGAATATCAAAATAATTTTTTAATGTTTTTATAAATATTAAAATTTTAATTAAAAAAGATTTTTGACTTTTAAAATAATCAATTCCATATAGACACTTAGTTACCTTAGTACTATCTTTACTTAATTTAATATATTACTAATTTATTGAAGAATATAATATAGATTTTTATTTTAGTGAATTTATTATAAAATCTAACAAGTTTTGTTAAATTTTTTGTTGATAATCCTATTACCAGTTATATAACTGATATTAGTAGAGATTATTATCCAAAGGGTGTTGAAATCACTACACCGAGACCTAACAAGACCGCCTCTTTTGGCTCTTCTTACTAAAGGCCACAAACTAATTTTAACACTAGAACCTAATTTCCCAATTACTTTCCTACCCTTTTTTATTCTCTATATATACTAAATATTATCATAATATCTTTTAAATCCTAAATTACATTTTCAGAAATATTTCTCTCTCTCTCTCTCTCTCTCTCTCTCTTTCTACCTCTCTCCTCACCTCTTACAATCAACGCCTCTCTTCTCCACTCCATAATATTCCTTCTTTCCATTGCTTCACTTGAAGCACGCAGCCACCAAGCAACCGAAGAAGAGAGCGCGGAGAAGAAGACCGTTGTCATGAACTTCGATGAATACCGCAGTGAAGGTGGAGATTTGACCGATCCGAAATAGAGTTTCGATCTAGTGTTCCGCCATGGAAGGGAGAAATTGATTTGCTGCACAATAATCTCTAAGATCGGATTTGAAAGCCATGGATAAACGAAGTTGTTTTCGTGCTTATATTTGTGAATAAGAAGCTTGGATCTCCGGTAGCAAGTCGATTCGAGATGCTCAGCAAGTTTATGTAGAAGATTTGTTCTTGCTTCGTGTTTCTGTTTATTTTTTTGGTCTTTTGCGCTCAGAACTTTTGCGCTCAGAACTTTTGCGCTCAGAACTTTTGCACACAGAAATTTTTGCGCTCAACACTGTTGGCGATTAAAAATCTGGCGTTAATGGAACTTTTGCACTCAGACTCAGAACTTTTGCACTCAGACTCAGAACTTTTGCGCTCAACACTGTTGACGATTAAAAATCTGACGTTAATGGAACTTTTGCACTCAGACTCAGAACTTTTGCACTCAGACTCAGAACTTTTGCGCTCAAAACTGTTGGCGATTAAAAATCTGGCGTTAATGGAACTTTTGCACTCAGACTCAGAACTTTTGCACTCAGACTCAGAACTTTTGCACTCAGACTCAGAACTTTTTTCCAGACTCAGAACTATTTTCCAGACTCAGAACTTTTTTCCACGCTCAGAACTTTTTCCGGCGGTGGTCGGAGGCGGCCGGCGGTGATCGGTGGTTGTGGTCGGAGCTGGAAAATATTTGATAATTAATGAAAGAGGAGAGAGAAAAAATGATAAAGGAGGAGAGAGATTAATGGTAATGGAGGAGAGAGAGTAATGGTAGTGGAGGAGAGAGAAATAATCTATTTTTTTGTCTTATATGCACTAGAAGGGTAGTTATGACATTGGACATTTTATTGGCCTCTAAGAAGGAGAGAGGAATTGACTAGCTCCTAAGTGGCACATTGATTTTTCTCAAGTCTCCTTGGGTAATTGACCCTTTTTGAGATTATTACCCAGAGGGTCTTGAAATCACTACACCGTGACCTAACAAGACCGTCTCTATTGACCCATATTAGTATTAATCCAAAAGGACCACCACCCATATAACTTTTTTCATTGAGACTGGCCCAAATATTCTAGACTTTTTAATGCCCGTAGATACCTTAGTAATTACAAAAAATGTGATTAAATAAAAAGAACACCCCGTTACAAAGAGTATAATGACTCCGCTGCAACATGAAGGAACGTCGGCAAACGCGCAATAATGATGAAAATCAAGCAAAACAACAGCCATGTACACAACAGTTATGAATAAAGGGGGAAATACGACAGAGAAGTATAACAACCAAGAAATTTCATTTGTGGGCTCTGTGTTTGATGGTCTCTGTATTTGATGGGCTCGTGAGATCGATTGTTGGCGGCGGTTCTCTTTTGCAGGTAAGCGGCTTGGTGGGCTCTGTGTTTGGTGGCTTGGTGGGCTCTGTGTTCTCCTGTGCAGGTGAGCAGATTGTTTATTGTCGATGGCATATTGCTTTCAAACTGTTATAAATGGCCATTGTGAAATTTATGTAACCTAAATTTTTTTTAAAGTGATGAGATTAAATTAATTTTTAAATATTCTTTTAGAATTTCAATGGTAGTTATTTTTTTTTACCTTATTTTAGGTTCATCGATCATTGATGATGATGGTGTAGAATGCTCCCTGGCGGCACTCTTTTTGTGCAAGAGGCTTGGTGGGAAGTGAGTGTGAAGAGATTTTAATTTTTTTCGAATGCTATGAAGAAGAAATGATTCGAACCCTATTTAATTTCATGTTTCATTGTTAGTCAATCTTTACTCTCAGGAAGTAATTGACTTTTAGATAATAACTTTTTCTTTGAAGGAAACTACAAATAATGGCCTAAATCCCTACTTTATTATTTTTTAAGGCCTAGTTAAAAAAACCTTCTAACTAAGATCTAGTTTTATTTTTTGAATGGATTTTTTCTAACTTTACCCTTTTCATGTTTTTTCTTTTCAGTAATTCGTTTTTTAATTCTTTTTGCTCTTTTCATTAATCTGATGGATCCGTACCCATGGGTACGGACCTATGTTGGGTTTTAAGTTTTTTAAGTTGCGTGAAGTAATTTTTTATATTATTGCTTAGGATATGTCCATGTCCTAACCGGATTTTGTCCATTTGAAAGTCTGTGTATCCTAGGGGTTGTACCCAAACCTCGGGTTTTGTCATTATCCATGCCCAATGCATTCCGTGTCCCCTAGGGGCTGTACCTAAGCCTCGGGTTTTGTTCATGTCCAATTTGTCCAATTGTGTACCCTAGGGGATGTACCCATGTCCATGTCATTTATTATATTCATCAAAAAATTTAAGTGTTTCTTTATCGATGAATTGACCCAAAGGGATGGACCCAACCCATTTAATAAATGAAAGTTTCTTTTGTTTTAAAAAATAATAATGAAACGGTCAAACCAAAAAAATGGGTTGGACCTTAACAAAAAAAGAAAAGAAAGTGAGTTTTGAAAAACAATGAAATGGGCTGGACCCAAACAAGTATGTACCCACGTCAGTACAAAAAAACAAAACTCGACCGATGAAGGGAGCGTGGGTGACGACGGTATTCTTCTCCAGAACAGTGGTAAAGGCGTGGTTCGCGGTGGTGGTGGAGAAGGTCCAGCAAACGGAGATAGTAATGAAATACAAACTAACTGCTAAATTGATCTGAGATGGCTGGACCCAAAAGGTTTGGACCCAAGGGCTAGACCCAACCTGCAAATAAACAAAACATTTAAATCACCAATAGATCTGAGATGGTAATAAAACGAAGGTGGATTTACCTGAACAAGGGATGTGCGAACGGGTGGAGAAGGGCCACGATGGGTTCTTTGCTGGACAACTTGGTGATGGCGGAGAAGGTTGGTGATGGCGCGACATCTTCGTGGTGGTGGAGAAGGTCCTAGTTCGCGTTAGATCTTGACGGCTTCGATGGCGAGCGCGGCGGTCAGAAGCTCCATGAATAGATACCATCTGGACAACTTCGTGGTGGTAGAGAAGGTCCTGGTTCGCGTCAGATCTGGATGGCTTCGATGGTGGAGCGCGGCTTCGAAGGTGAGCCCATAGGTGAGGTTCTTTGCTCTAGCGGATGGCGGCGGTTCTCTGCTCTAGTGGATGGCGGCAGTTCTCTGCTCCAGTGGTGATGGAGAAGGTCAGATATGTGGACCAGAGGTGGGAAGAGGGCGGTTGGTGGGGAGGTGAGAAGGTGAGAAGGCGCGAGTTGCTGGTGGGAAGGTAGGAAGGTGAGATCTAGGGTTGTGAGAAGTGACGGTGGGATGGTGGTGGCTTGCGCGGTTGCTGAGAGAGAGGGAGTAGAGAAAGTGTGGGAGGGAGTACAGAGGGTAGAGAGGGGGTTTACGGGATAATTGACAAGACTGGACGGGGTTATTGATCATTAACCCTTTATATAATTATAGATTTTAGGAGAATCTGAAATTCTTTAAGGATGTGAACAATAAATTTTTGGCCACTTTCTAATCCCATATACTCCGATTTTTTAAGTATTTTCCATGTATCCATTTGATCCATAAAGAACCATTTTCCCACAATTTCCAATATCATTTTCATAAGGAAAACATTGTTACATGCACCCAAATTTTTTAACCCGAGGGTCCCCTCATATTTTGTTGAGAAAATAGTTTTCCCATCTAATTTTGGGAGATTACCCTTACCAGTAAAAATTACGGAAAATACTTGTGATTTGATCCCTCAGACAAATCGGAACGGAAAACCAGCTAACAAAAAAAACACCCCTTGAATAATGGACCGAATAAATTCTAATCTACCTGCATCACATATGACAATGAGAGGATCGAACATATCTTTCCAATTTACCAATAAGCGACTTGTAATTTCTAGAAAATAATATTGAGGCTCCAAGCGACACTAAAATACAAGGAATCGTTATTTCACCTCTAGTAAGTTGCGTAATATCAGAAATTACCTCAAGACTGTCCACTTTATTACTCGCATAAGAGATATTCTATTTAAGCACATTCAATCGAAAACCCGAACATTTGGCAAAAAATTTCAAGCAATCCAATATAATTCTTAGGGACCTCGCCTTTTCATAAAAAATATGAGATCGTCGCCGAACTCGAAATGATTTTCCATTTTTGTTCAGTATTAGAGTTTCATTTTTGAACCAAAACATGCTTTCCAGCTAACTTCCATGGACTTTTTTTAACATAAGCTCATAATCTTCTTTGTTTGAGCAAACAATTAGGCAGCCAAATTTCTCAGTGGTGATGATATTAAATCCCCAAACTTTTTTATAGTCTTTCTCATAAAGTTGAAGATTATTGGTTTATTTCTAATTATTTTGGCAAGGATTTTTTGTTCCTCAAGTGTAGCATACACTGAGTTATGAACTGGCTTTAGGATAATTTTTTTGGTTTTGATATCTCTATGTTTTGTATGTTTAGGTTCCATAGTGGTAAGGTTTGAAGAGAAAAACAATTAAATGAGGCAAAGAAAATGGGAAGAAAGAAGAAGAAGAGAGTGTACCTCGGTGTATGGGGGTGGTTTAGATGTGGCTGAGTGGAATTTTAGTGTTGGTGGAAATAGGGTGGGTGGTGTTGAGGTTGAATCAATTCTGGAGAGTCATTTTCTGTACTTCTGACCATATTTGTGAGAGATACTTTCCCAGTTTGGAGACTATGACAATGTAAGTTTCGATATTTTAATTGAGTTTTATTTTCGATAAGGTCTCTTGCATTGATATGTCATATATCCGTAACATATAAAAATTGTTTAAATCTATCTCTGAAAAATTCTATACAAACCAACACACTTTAAATTAAATATTTTATACTTTACGATTTGTATTGTGCCAGAAATAAATTGGGTATGAAAACTATATGTATCAAAAGTTATCTTATATAGGTTATCAAATATACAATAAACAAAGGCTTTAAAAAGTCGTGCTAAAGTTTCATAAACGGGCTCCGCATATAACTACTCGACCTTTAAAAATTAACTTGATTGTTGACAGTGGGATTTGAACCCACGCCCTTTCGGACCAGAACCTTAATCTGGCGCCTTAGACCAACTCGGCCATATCAACATCTTGTTTTAATGTGTGAACCCTCCATATCAAAAGTAGAGTAATATTACTAAAGATCGCAACAGGGATTTTACATACTTAAGGCCCCATTTGTATTTTAAGTCATATATATTGATTGGTGAATAACCAACTGAATCAAATTTATTCCATTAAGAGAGAGTAGGGTAGAGCACGTGTCGATTTATGTCAAGTTGACGGAGTTTCTAACCCTAGGGTAATTTGATCGGGTTGCTATATTGGTTAAACTAACCCTTTATTAAATAATAAAATAAATTAACCATGGGAGACTTTGGGTTAGTATTGGGTTGAAGAGGCTCAAAATTAGTCAACCTTCGTCGATCTTGGTTTGTGTTTTTTCTCTCCATCAATCTATGGAAATCATGGGTCTCACAAAACTCACACGACATCCCTTCCTGGATACATTATTCTTAGACCATCAAATTCGAATGAACCCTTATTTGGAGCAGAAAAATCATATATACATGTTCATAATCAATAGCTTCCACAAAGAGTGCCTTAATATGATTTTTTTCTTGTCATTGAATCTCCTTTCCAGATTCCTATAAAAACCACTCATAAACAAATACTCCATCCGTCTCCAAAAGGTTATTACACTTGATTTTGCATACAAACTGATAAATGTCATTTATTATCCATGTGATTACTAAAATTTCCTCCATAAAGTGTTTTGATATCTTGAATATATATTGGGAATATAAATTATAATATTTAATTAGGGGTAAAAATGGTATATAAAATGAAAAAGTGTCTTGATTTTCTAAAGTGACAACATTTTGTAAACAACTATGTTTAGTAATGATGACAACCTTTTGGAGTCGGATGGAGTAATATTATAGCAGAAACTATGAAACAAAATATATTTTGGCTGCATAGCGTAACTCTAGATTACAAGTGTATTAACTGAATATGAAAAATTAAAGGTATACTATAAACATATAGGAAGAGTAAATAAAGAAGAAAACCAAAGACAATGTAAAAAACAAAATGTATAGGAAGAGGAATAGAAGAAAAGTACAAGTCACATGACCTTAGCAATAATGTGAAATGTATTAAACACTTAAGCAACAAATAATGTTTTTATACGGTAAAGTCTGCTAAGATAGACCATCCTTTGAATGAGCAGGTACGAAGAATCGAGCGGGATAGGATAGGGAAAGTGAGGTACCCTCGGAAAATAAGGGATCTTTTGTGGTGTGCGGTACAGGAATGACTCGCAACGTGAATGATTTAATTAGGATAGGAATGGAGGTCATGGGCACGTGTCCATGGTGTGGAGTTGCCGAAAAAAGCGCGATACATTTATTTTGGGATTGTGTGATGGTGAAAGGCATGTGGCGAAGGGTGGAATCGGATGCCCAACATGGAAGTAATGATGAAGGAATAACATATATGAATGGGGGGTTTCACATGAGGAATGAACAATCAACTATGGACTCCTTGGACCAGGTAATAAGCTCAGGCATCAGCAGTTGAAGCATAACAATCATGCACTCTCATATTGGAAGATGATCCAAGCTGCTTCATCCTCCTGCCATAGGTATGTTCCTGGAGGGAGTGGTTCTTTTGTATTAAACTTGATTCAAAAGCGCAATATCTTACCATCCTTAGTCACAGTTTCAGGGAAGTCGATAGCTTCAACTTAGACAAAGCAAGTCTCAATTGCGAGAATTTGATTAACGTTGTTTGGTAAAAACGCTAGCCACCTTGGCTTTTACCCAGATTAAGGAGTAATAAAGATCAAATTCATGATATGGAAGAAATTAGGTCATTGAGTCAAACTGACGTGCATCTTCAAAAAAACTCTTGGCCTCAATTCCCATAACCTGTTGAATTCTTTCTCATCAAAGATGTCTAACTTGAAGACATTTCTTTTTAATCTTTGATAGCCTGAAGACTCCTTGCACTACCCACCGCTCAGTTATGTGCTTCTCGAATCCAACTATGAACATTTTCTCTTCTCCAAAAACTTTAAGGATTATCGTAAGTACCCCCCTTAATTCACCCACCACTCTAGTTTTGATCCTGTGTTAAGAACCCCCAACACTTGAATGGTTTGTTCATTAAGGGAATTATGGGTAGACCGTGCCTATCTTTGGTAGCTATAAAAAAGTAATGCGAGAAGGGAAAAAGAAAAGACACAATGCAACAATTAAAAACAACAATGCAGAAAATAAAAGAAAAGGATGATAAGCAAAATAAAATCTGGGACTTGGAGAATAAAAAGACAAGGTGGGAAGAGAATGATGGGACAAGAGGAAAGTAAATTAAGTGACTTGGATGAAGTGTGCAATTAAGACAAGTATTTCATAAAGATTGACAGGTTAGGAGAAACAAATAGCCTGCAATACGGAGCGAGTCTTTCCATCTCTCAAGGCGTTATAATATCCATTATGTAAAAGCTCCACGCCAACTCAGCTGGTTGATCAAAAGAGTAATCATCAATTGCTCCCCCCTCTTGAAAATGCCAAAGCCACTACATATCCCAACATATCGAGATGATTTTTCTGATAACCTGATTAAAAATGAAACTTTCCACTAAACGAGAAAAGTTAACCAAAAAATTATTAACTTTCAACCTAAATATCCTTGGGAACCACCACAGTATATATATATGTCACCAATAGACATGCGTATACTTGAAAGGCGTGTAGAAAGTTTTAAGACGAAATATGAGACCTGCAACATAAAAGGTGGGAAACTTCACTAATTCTCTTGGCCCCGAACAGCTGTTAGTTGTATTCTCATTGATAACCCCGTCTTTGCTCTAGGACATATCATTAAGGCAGATTTTATATCTTTTATCATGGATACGCCTCATCTTATTACAGTTCCACTTATAATTTAGGTTATAGTTAAAGTAATAGTCCATGCATGGCTCTGAGATACACTTATTTTGGAATCTAAGTACTAGAGGACATAATTGGTTGTAGATTCATAAATTATGTCCACCCGAAATAAGATTCATCCTACAAAAAAGACTAGAAAACAAGTATAAGATAGGAAAGGTTTGTGAAATAGGATAGGCTAATAAAAAAATGTTCGAGAAATCAAAATGGAAACTGTATATTGTTGAGGGGATCCAATGGTGAAAGAAGGTGAAGAGACTTTCAGAGTGTTTAGAGAGAATATAAATGATCTTGTGAAAGACAAGTTATTTAGAAAAATGAAGTTTTTTTTAGAGTAAAAACAACTATTATCCCCTGTACTATGGCCCGATTGACTACTTACCCATGTTTTCGAAAATGCGACTACTTACCCCTTTTACTAAGTTTTCGTGACTCTTTACCCCTATTTAATGGAATCCATCAAAAATCGTCGTTAGTTGGTCACGTGTTGGTCATGTGCGCGGGTTTCGTGACATCATACCCCTTGTACTAAGTTTTCATGACATTTTACCCCCTGTACTAGATCCAGAAAAATATGTCTATGAGTGTTACAAAAAAGAAACTTATATGAAGACATATACACCAATGATTTACCCAGTTAATGGACCTTCTATGTGGCCTGCTGCAAGGCATGTTTTTGTGGAACCACCTGTGGCCTATAAATTTGTTTGCGGACCAAAAAGGGCTAGGACAAAGGAGGTTGATGAGGTTCAAGTTAAAAAGTGGAGAAAACAACACACAAATGGGGTTGTTTAAAAGGCAAGTAGAGTGTGTAGGGTAATGAAATGCGAGATTTACGCATGTAATTTGTCCGCTATGAATTTCGGGTGTGACTGGTTAAACACATGCTCGTTCCTTTTGGTCCACATCACCCATACAGCTGCTATAAATAGTAAAAGTCATTCGACTCCATTACAACTCTGTTTAGAACTCAGTTGTGCACTCATCCATGTGTGCACGGAAGTATCTACTACTAATTTCGAGTTTTCTGCAGGTGTTTATCATCTAATACCCTCCATACTTTTTAGATACTACACATTCTATTATCAAGAAATGTAAATCTTCCACCTCCGCAGTGCATATTTCACACTATGAGACTCCAGTAAACCCCATTTATTTAAGTTGTAAGTCGTGGGTATTCTATCTTTTGCGAGCCTCCAGAGAAACACCCTGATTTTCCGAGAACACTTTAGCTTTTAAATCAATACCCATTTAAATTATTCAGCTTCTCCTATTAACACCAAGCGATTATATGCTGATTTGACCATGAAACAGCCAGAAAGATCCCAAAACTTTGTATAGGGGGTAAAATGTCACGACAACTTAGTACATGGAGTAAAATATCACGAAAACCGTGCACATGACTAACACAGAGTTTTTTTTACTTCTAACCTATTTAAAATAAATAATTGCATGAAAAACACATTTGAAAAATTATTTGCGAAAGTAACGTATAGGCGCTCCTCCGAGGAGCGCCTCTGACTTAATCATAATTAAAAAAGCCCATTAAGCTAGCCCAATATTTATAATACCGAGGCACTCCTCAGAAAAGCGCCTCTACTGTAAAAAAATTGTTAGGCCAACGATCTGATTCCAAAATGATAATTGCAAATCACACATTACAATTGAGATATCAATCAGAGAAGATATCAAAAGACAAAAATGAACCATTTAAAGCCGCCCCAAATACTTGTTGGCATATAGCCTCCCTTAATAGGTTGTTTTAATGTGACAAATCCTCTTGTGTTTAGTGTGCTAATTATTCTTGTTATACATATTCTATCTTGCACTCTAATTCATCAAAAGCACATTCTTTATCCTTTAGATCAAAGCTTTATTGTTATATCTTATGAAACTAATTCTCATGCAAATACTTTTAACCTTATCTTTGTGTACATTAAGAATTAGCTTTAGTGATCAACTAAAATATGTGCACTAAAACTTTCCAAATTGCACTTTACAAAACTCACAAATGCATATCATTTTAATAAAAATACACTTTGACTTAATGCTTGTTGTGAGGGGGAGTTAGACTCCATATGTGCTTTATTCCTTATCATCTTGTATGCACATTGATAGAGGGAGCATAACTCCTTTAGAAATTAAACTTTCATATCATTCCTAAGGTGTTTTAGTGAAGGATTTGTCATCATCAAAAAGGGGGAGATTGTTGGCATATAGCCTCCCTTAATAGGTTGTTTTAATGTGACAAATCCTCTTGTGTTTAGTGTGCTAATTATTCTTGTTATACATATTCTATATTGCACTCTAATTCATCAAAAGCACATTCTTTATCCTTTAGATCAAAGCTTTATTTTGCATTGTGGTCCCTATTGGTTGAAAATATTGCATTGTGATCCCTATAGGTTGGAAAATATTTATTTGAGGTCCCTATAGTTTGAACAAGGTGCATTTAGCTTTCTTATGCTTGAAAATTACACCTAGGTCCCTATTGTCTTGAGAAAGTTATACTTAGGTCCTTAAAGTTTTTCAAAATTGCATTTAGTCCCTAAACTTTTGAAAAATGCATATTTACCCCTATACTTTTCAAAGATTAAATTTTACCCCTTGATTTCTTAAAATCGGTTCAAATATTCTTATTGGTAAAAGGGGAGAAATTATTGGTCAAACTTTTTCAAAATTGAAGCAAACACTCTATGCATTTTGTGAGGGGGAGTTTTTCTTAAAATTATCTTTGAATACTCAAATGCTTGGTTAATCGTTTATCTTTTAATTAGGCATTAATCTTATTAGTAATCCTATTCACCCCCCCTCTAGGACTTTCAATTGGTATCAGAGCCTAACTCTACGTGAATAGCTTAACCGTTAGTAGAGTAAACGATTTGGAATTTAATCTTTTGGAAGAGTTGTTTTCTACACAACCTCCATTTTCTTGTAGGTGATCGTTACTTTGCTTGGAGGAAACAAATGAAAGAATTAATATACGAAAGAACACTCAAATCTCGAAAAAGGAAAATCCGGTGATTTCTTTTCTTTATCTCGTATATTATTTTGCGTTCCTTCTTATGGCTTGTGTTAAAAATTATGTTTTGATTGTGATTTGATTAGTTGTGTTTGTTGTTATCATGTTTTATCTTTGGATATTATCTTGTGATACTAATCATTGTTTTAATGTTATTAGTGATATTGCATCTAATTCTCATGAATGATGTTTTTGCACTTTAGCTCTTAGAATTTTGGTAATTGCATTTTAGTCCCCAAAATTTTCAAAATTGCACTTTGACCTCTCATATTTATTAAATTCTCCTAAGTGTCATAGTTTGGACTTCATAATCTTTCACTTGTAAAATTTGCCTTTTTAGTTCATATTTTTGAAAAATTGCATTTTTAGTCCCTACTTTGTGAAATTGCTTTTTAGTCCCTCAACGATTATAAATTGCACTTTTTATTCTTACAAGTTTTTATATCTTTCAAAAGTGCCTATTGATTCTTTTTATCGTTGACAAAAAGGGAAGAAAGATCAAAGATACTAGTTTTCACTTTCAAATCTTTATTTATCTTTGAACACAAATTTGCATTTTCATACGTCTTTTAGTAAGGGTGAGTTTTAAAGAAATTGCTTTTCAAAATATTTTTCTGATAATCTTTTGAATTTTCATAGCATTTCAAAATTGTTTTTATGCATAGAATTATGGGAAGTTAATCCATTATTGGTCATTAACTCATTTGCATGAATTTGTTTAGCCTTACTATCTATATGTTGTGCTTCATTATGTGCTTATGTGGTTTATTCCCTATTGTGCAAATATCTTGTATGACTTGACCTTTTCATACTCAAAATTGCTTAACTTTGATTTTGGGTCTTTTCGTATTTTTTAGAAAATATAGGGGTATTTGTGAAATAAACTGTTTTATGTGTTTTCGGGTTTTACTTTGTGTTTCTTTTCAAAACAAAAATTATCTTATAAGTTTTATACCATTCCGAATCTTTTGGGGAAGTTTCGAATGTGTTTCGGGTGTTTTTAAAAGAACCAAAAAATTCCTTCTTGTTCACTTCGCCGAACGTTTTTGCGGTGCACCGGACCACTCCGCGGTACACCGCGATCCAGGGTTTCTGTCTTTGTTATTTTTCTTTATCTTTCGCCCAGTTTATTCGCAAACATATTCTACAGTGCGGTACACCGCACAGTTTTCGCGGTACACCGCGGAATAGGGTTTCGCCTGGATCCATGTTTTGGATATTGAGGATTTTATTGCTATATTTGGTATGATTTGGATAATTGGTTTAGTATGCTATGTTTTAATTTCGGATATTTGATGTTTAGATGCTTTAATTATATGCTTCGGATTTTATATTGTTGTGTTGATGTTGCTAACTCTTTCCTTGATGATATAGGTACTATTGCATCATTTATCCTTGATCTTGTTTTATTTTGCATTGTGGTCCCTATTGGTTGAAAATATTGCATTGTGATCCCTATAGGTTGGAAAATATTGATTTGAGGTCCCTATAGTTTGAACAAGGTGCATTTAGCTTTCTTATGCTTGAAAATTACACCTAGGTCCCTATTGTCTTGAGAAAGTTATACTTAGGTCCTTAAAGTTTTTCAAAATTGCATTTAGTCCCTAAACTTTTGAAAAATGCATATTGACCCCTATACTTTTCAAAGATTAAATTTTACCCCTTGATTTCTTAAAATCGGTTCAAATATTCTTATTGGTAAAAGGGGAGAAATTATTGGTCAAACTTTTTCAAAATTGAAGCAAACACTCTATGCATTTTGTGAGGGGGAGTTTTTCTTAAAATTATCTTTGAAAACTCAAATGCTTGGTTAATCGTTTATCTTATAATTGCATTAATCGTTTGTGTTGTTATAAAGCTTATAAGATGAAAATCTATCGATCAAGAAGTTGGTAAAACGTTCTTATCCCTTATATCTTTCTTCATCTTTTTCATGCTTTGCAATTGTTGATCTTTGTGCATCTCAAATTAAAATGTTTTAATTGCTCTAAACTCTTGGACTCCTTTTATCATTGTTTAAAATCTATTCACTTGAGTTTTAGCTCTTCTATGTTTAGTTGTTTGATTTTATTTTATTATCCTGTCTTTTTGATGAAGACAAAGGGGGAGAAATATGTGCACTAAAACTTTCCAAATTGCACTTTACAAAACTCACAAATGCATATCATTTTAATAAAAATACACTTTGACTTAATGCTTGTTGTGGGGGGGAGTTAGACTCCATATGTGCTTTATTCCTTATCATCTTGTATGCACATTGATAGGGGGAGCATAACTCCTTTAGAAATTAAACTTTCATATCATTCCTAAGGTGTTTTAGTGAAGGATTTGTCATCATCAAAAAGGGGGAGATTGTTGGCATATAGCCTCCCTTAATAGGTTGTTTTAATGTGACAAATCCTCTTGTGTTTAGTGTGCTAATTATTCTTGTTATACATATTCTATCTTGCACTCTAATTCATCAAAAGCACATTCTTTATCCTTTAGATCAAAGCTTTATTGTTATATCTTATGAAACTAATTCTCATGCAAATACTTTTAACCTTATCTTTGTGTACATTGAGAATTAGCTTTAGTGATCAACTACAAAGTTTCTTAAAATGATGTTTCCTACAACTCTCGTGAAGAAAACTTTTCCATCCGAGCATCACAGTAAAAGATATTCTCTATACATTGAGAAGAAGGTGTTTTAGACCTTTGGTGTGGTAGCCGGAGAGGTATACCGGCGGATTGAGCGGTATACCGCCCGAAGCAAGTGAATTAAGCGAAGGTTCATGCGGTACACCGCACGAGACCCGCGGTGCACCGCAAGTTAGGGTTTTCTGCAGCAAAATGAAGACAAAAATGCATATATCCGTTGGGGATATTAATATATCCGTTGGAGACAATTCTTATGACCGTTGGGAGCATTTTGCAGCTATATATTGAAGGTCTTTCAAGGCTACAATCACACCTTCAACCCATATACACTAAGGGGCTTAATTGTTATCATCCAAGAAGGTGTCAAGAGTTATACATTGTCATATCCACTCAATTAAGGAGTTAATCCCATAAGCCACAAAGTTCTATCTACTCAAGAGGAGTCTTTCATGCTTAAGTGTTATATCTACTCATTAGGAGATTGTTAGCAAAGTAGTTTCACCCCTTAAACACTTTGTATTTATCCTCTTAAGTCTAGTTCTTGTAATAGATAGATTAAGAGAGAATTTGAGTATCGGGAGTATACTCGGTGTCCTTGTGTTGTGATTACACAAGAGTTTCCTTCGTGGTTTCGAAGAGGTTGTTCTTCGTGTTATCGAAGAGGTTGTAAGGGTTATTGTGTTCTCGACCCGGTTAAGAGAGACACGGGAGCTTAGTGAAAAGCTTGAAATCCTAAGGAGGCTTCCTTAGGTAATGGATGTAGGGAAACCGAACCACTATAAATCGTGTGTATCTTTCTATCCCTACTCTATTTACTTTCCGCACTTTATATGTTTGATAATATGATAGTATGAATATTGTGATATTAATTATCTAGTTTATCTAACATATTGTTTTCTAGAGTAGTAAGAGATTAGATTGTCGATTTACTTGTTAAACTTATATATCGAACCTCTAACTTATCCTTTGCATGATTCTATAAGTGTTTGATATATTAAGTTGACTTAGAAGTTTTCTCTTAAACTTATAATTGTCCAAAAGATTTTTAATTAGGCATTAATCTTATTAGTAATCCTATTCACCCCCCCTCTAGGACTTTCAATACTAGAAAGTAGAATCAAGGAAAACTTGAAGTGTTAGGCCATTATTATAGCGATAGAAAACCATAAGAAACAGGAGAAGGAAAAGAAAGAAAAAGGAAAGCACTATCACGTGTTTTCAATCGGAGCATCAAGTAACACAAGAAGGAGAAAACGGAAAGAACTATCACGTGTTTTCGATTGGAGCATCAAGTAACACAAGAAGGAGAAAAAGGAAAGCACTATCACGTGTTTTCGATTGGAGCATCAAGCAGCGCAAGAAGGAGAGGTACCTGACCTTAGAACAACAATTGTTTAATGTGTGACACAATTATCATGTTGAAATCAGATCGTTGGCCTAACAAATATATTTTTTTTTATAGTAGAGGCGCTCTTCTGAGGAGCGCCTCAGTATTATAAATATTGGGCTAGCTTAATGGGCTTTTTTAATTATCGATTAAGTCAGAGGCGCTCTTCGGAGGAGCGCCTATACGTTACTTTAGCAAATATTTTTTCAAATGTGTTTTTCATGCAATTATTTATTTTAAATAGGTTAGAAGTAAAAAAAACTCACTAACACATGACCAACTAATGGTGATTTTTGACGGATTCCGTTAAATGGAGATAACAAGTCACAAAAACTTAGTATATAGAGTAAGTAGTCACATTTTCGAAAACAGAGAATAAATAGTCAATTAAAATATAATACAGGATAGCTTAAATACTTTTGGAGATTGTTCGGGACTTCGATTAAATGTTGAAAAGTCTAATATTTATTATATTGGGGTATCGAATGATGATATTGAAAATGGTGTGACACCCACACTCTTGGAAAGAGGTGTCATGCCTTTTCGTTATCTTGGGGTCCCGCTTGGCTCCTCCGTGTTGCTTTCAAGAGATTATAAACCTCTTTTTGATAAGTTAGAAAGTTATGTGAGGTCTTGGAGAGCTTCGTCTCTTTCTTTCGCGGGGAGATTGGAATTAATTAGATCGGTTCTCCAAGGAGTTATTTGTTTTTGGTTTTGTATTTTTCCGATTCCGATTGGTGTTCGAGATCGTGTGATTAGCATATGCCGGAATTTTTATTGGGAAAATAAACCTCCTCAAGTTAGTTGGAGTAAGATTTGTATACAAAAAGATGAAGGTGGACTTGGGTTAAAAAATTTAGAAGCATGGAACAAAGCATTACTATTAAAAATGCTTTGGAAAATTGTAGAAAATAAGGATTCACTTTGGATTAAATGGATACATGGAGAATATTTTCAAGCTTGTGGATTTTGGGATTGGAAACCGAGAAAGGGTGATTCTCCTTTATTGAAAAATGTTTGGGAGTTAAAGGATGTTATTTGTGGGTCCTTAGGAGTGGAAGACCGAGAGAGTATTTTGGCTTTGTGGTTTTCCTCGAGAAATGCGAGTCACATTACACTTGGGATATCGAGTAAGGAATTTTATTCTTTACATAAAAAACCTTATGATTTATTCCGTCGAAAATATTATATTAAACCTTGGGCAAATATTATTTGGGACTCGTGTGTATTTCCAAAACATGCAATTATTGTATGGATGGCTTTGCGAGAGAGGCTTAAAACTAAGGATCGTATTACTTATTTGGAGTTGGATCCTCTTTGTAATTTATGTGGAGAAGATTTTGAGTCAAACAAGCATCTCTTTTTTGATTGTGCTTATTCGAGTGCTATTTGGTTGGAGATAAAGTCTTGGCTAGGATTGGAAAAGGAGATGAACACGCTACTAAGTGCTTTGAAATGGCTCAAAAAACTTAAAGCTAGAGAAAATTGGAGGAGAAAAGCATGGAGGATTGGTTTTGGAGCTATCGTGTATTGTATTTGGAAAGCGAGAAATCACCTAGCTATAAGAGGTGATTCTTCATCTAGAGAAACGGTTATCAAGAAAATTGAGTGGTGCATCTTTTCTATTTTATTTTCCTTGTTCCCTCATCATTCATTTTTAGATGATGGTGGGCGATTAGCTTGTATTAATTTTAGTATGTGATAGTCGTTTTTAGCTTTTTAGTTGCTATCTTTAGCCTTTTGGCTTAGGTAGGTAACTCTTGTATAGTGTACAGTTTTTTTATTATTATTAATACAACCGTTTACCTAACCCAAAAAAAAAATATAATACAGGAGGTAACAATTGTATTTACTCGTTTCTTTTTAGCTTATTTTTACAATTTCTAGAAAAATTAATTTCATGACGATAAAAGATGTTTTTTTTGGTTACATAGGAGAGTCACTTTGGACTTGGAGTCATTGACTCGGTTCGAACCTGCACCACTAGATTGGTAGACCAAAGCCCTGTCCAGTGAGCTAATCCCATCTGGTTACGATGATAAAAGATGTTACATGTACGGAAGTAGAAGTGCCCGTGACATATAGAAAGTCAACTCTTTTGGATAAAAGCTTTGCACCTTTAATCTTTCTGAATTTTAGCTACGTGTTGCAAGACATTGGCTCACGTATCTGGAATCAGCAAATGGTAAAGGTAGCTAGTTGACCAAGATACCCCTTTATGAACATTAAATGGGAGTACGTAGTAGATAAATGAATGACAAATTTTGACGTTTGTCAATTGTCATTACAAATTACTCCACTAACTAAATTCAGGGTAGATAGCACCATTAGACCCGGAGTCATTGACTCGGTCCGAACCTGCACCACTAGGTAAGCATTAACTTTAAATTAAAGATATATCAGTCAGTCAAAGCCAGGGGTGAGCAAAACATAATCGAAAGCCTGTATCAATTAAAAAAACCGAATAAAAAAAACCGCAAACCAACAAAACCATTCAGTTTAGTATAAGCTTTTCAGAAAACCAAAAAAACCGAACAAAAAAGAAATACAAAAATTAGATATTTTTGAATTTAATTTATATTCTTAAAGAGATTATTGAGATAGAAAATGTTAACATATGACATGCACCGTTCCTAAAAATGTCATAATGTGCAACATATCTTTACATAAGTCATTAGTCGATATATCTTACAAGATCCTTTGTTTATTGAATTTTTTAAAAGTAAAATATACACATTAACTTTTATAAATTTTTCTTTGAAATTATTTGTTTACGGTTAATGCATAATAATTGAGTTCTAAAAGTGCAATTTCCTACACGGGCCAATAACATGAAATCAAACACTTCATTTATGCATTTGTTAGAAAATAAAATATGATTTTCATGTAAACGCCCTTGAAATCTATCCAACTATCGAATTAAACACATACCAAAATCGAAAAAATACCGAACCGAACATATAATGAACCGAAAACCGACAAAACTGGACTGATAAAAACCGTTCGGTTCGGTACCGATACCTTTAAAAAGCGAACCATTCGGTTTCGGTTTTGGTTACGGCAAAAAACTGCACCGAACCGTACGGTACCGTGCTCACCCCTAGTCAAAGCGATGGTAAAAATCTAAAAAACTTGGTAGTGTTATCTTAACAAAAATTTAGGTACAGTCCTATTCCTGCCTAAACCCTACACTATGTCAATGAAATCTATGAAAAAGTCATTATCTCCCATAAAAAAGTAATAAGATACAAGATGTATAACAAGCGACAAATACAAATCATACCTTCTTTAAGAACGATCTGGAACCACTTACTCGATGGCTTGCTCATTTCGTGCCTGACATACATAGAATAAACTGTAGTCGTAAAAGCAATTCGCTACAATTTCCTCTTCCATGTTGACCCATCTTAATCTTCTTAATCCATTTTAGAGAATTCGAAATAGTGTGTATCTTTTCCGAATTGTCTAGACAGTGTCTTACGCCGTGCCAAATATCTATCGTAAAAATGCAACCTAAGAATAAATTACTAACCGACTTGAAACCTTGCACACAAAGCACACAAGCCAGATTAAATTGCATATATACTAGCCGATCATTGGTAAGAAGTCAACCCAGATGAGCCATTCAAATGATTGTCGAATGTTTTAAAGTTACCTTATCAAATTTAAGATATAGGTGTGGTTAGAGAACGCCGAGAGTGGTTTTTAGCGCTCCCTTACGGGTGGCATAGACCTTTAAGTCTTTATTTAGCGATCGCTCTTGGTCGCTAGTATTTGGTCATCAGAGAGAATTCATTCTGACCACGGCTTTGAACCAGTGACCACCATTTTTATCGACCACCGCCTGATCGTGAAAATTTTCTCATTAGACAATCATATGTTGGTTTTAATTAGCGACTCGTGGGTGGTTGGTAGATGGTTTTGATCTTTATCGACTATCTAGTGGTCGATAAATATTAACTTGTTTAACGACCACCTATAGGTCACTAATTAAAGAACCTTTTACCGACCAACATATGATCGCCGAATGAGAAACCTGTTGTCGGTAAAGAATAAATTATATAGCGACTACAAAGACGGTTAGGGATTGCAACAGTTCTGTTTTTTGCAAAAATATCAAAAACCATAACCATAACCATTTATTTGATTAAAAACCCCAACCTAACGGTTTTAACCATTAGGTTTGTGATTTTTAACCATCAGGTTTGTGATTTTTAACCATTAGGTTTCGGTTTTTTGAAACGGTTTTGCGGTTTTTAACCATATCAAAATGATAACTTTATAAATATATTAATAATGCCTAAAATAAGACTACGCACAAGAAAAATCTCCAAAGTATAAATTTTATTGGTCTTTGATTTAATTGGATATTTCGTATGTGGTTGGTTAAATCTAGTATTTGAATTTTTGTTGTAGAATTTGAATATATTTATTTTACCAAGATTATTATAATGAACATATAGATGATAATAAACGGTAATCGGTTATTTGGTTATATTTTTATCTAAAACTATAACCTAACTATTTTAGCAATCAATTACATTTTTCGAAATCATAACCTAATGGTTTAAAAACTGCTATATAATCTTTTGGTTACCATCGATTTTTGTTTTTAACCGTAACCATTTCCATCCTTAAGAACGACCGGTAAAGGGTTTTTAAAAAAAGTACAAATGAAATAGATTACAAACCAAATTAAATAGTTGCAAATATAGATTACATTACAACACGAGATTAATTAAAAAACACAGTCGAGTGAAAATAAATTAAAAAATCAAACAAAACCAACTAGTCACATGCAAAACAAAGATAACTGAGTCATGTTAATACACACAAATCAAGGATTAAATCAGGGGAAGGTGGAAATCTAATCAGGAGACTGGTTCTCATCAATATTAACCTCATCTCTGAGTTATCGACTCGTAGATACCCATCATGTACATGGATTACTTGACCTATGTGTCGAGTACAGTGATGAAGACATTTAACATCGACCTCTATTGTCTCTAGCCTAACTGATTGATTTACTCAATCACCTGCATAAAACCCTACAGATTTAAGACCATATTAAATAGCATGGCTCCAGTAGTTCTAGATGAATCATTGGTATGTTCCTCGGGTTACTTGAAAGAAATAATCATTAGATACTTGACTCCGCTCACCCAATAATCGGCCATCTATCTCAACGTTTGCATATTTCCTTATCATGGGTCTGGTTCTAGCTATAGGTAGGAATGACTAGTCCAACGACCTAGTTCCAACCATTTTGTATGGGGATCATATGGTCATTTGCTACCTCGATAACCGTTCAGATCTGATTTTGTCATGTCCATGAAATTGACGGTGTGGCTTAGGACCGTGACCTATCACCATGAGGATCTTCTGGCGTAACCTCTCCCTCAAGTCAGTTTGTTACAAAAAATTGATATAAATGTAAGTAAAAAATGTATTTATTAAATTATAAGTGAATTCAAGCTTATATCACAATGGTGGAAGATTATATCCTTCCAATTTTCTCGACTTAATCAGTCCACTTTTTTGTAGTAATCCACTATTTAGGGGTTCTTCTTGTTGTTCCTAGCTAAGGGTGTACATTTGAAAGCATCATCTGCCCATGTCTCCGCGATAAAATCATCGTGATCCTCCACAAGTAACTGTAAAATAACAAATAATGATATAACCCTATTGATGTCTCTATTCATGTGATAGGTTAATCTAGTCACGAGACATATTTTTAGGGTTACATTTTGATTAATTGAGAGGTTTCCCTATTATTTGATAGTTTCTTATTTTTGTCTAGTATTAGATATTGTAATTTTTAGAGCTATTTGTGCGTAATTTGTGTGTTAAGTGTGCAACGCTTGGGTACTTCGATGATATTGGATACCAAGACAAGGATGATAAGTCGAGAATGGAAGGTAAAACTCAAGTCAAGGAGGTAAAGAACCAATAAGCCACTTTTAGAAAGCGAGAGCAGTTGTCAGCCAGATTTAGAAAACAACTTGTTGTTGTGACCACGTGTAATTGGTGAAGATTATGGGGGATCCCTCTAGTTTCTAGATAGTACTTGAAGTTAGGAGCACGTAAGAACTAAGTTGAAGAAGTTATTAAATTTGCACATTTTGTGGTTTGAACCAGTCCACTCCTTTAGTGAAACAGGTTTGGTTGGTTTAGGTCACTCAAAAAGAGTCCACAACCCATAAAATATTTTGGATATACATATATCATGTTTTATAATTAGAAAAAAGTCTTTGATTAGTATTATTTATAATTACATCATTAAAAATCAAGAGACATGCCTGGAGAAGAGATAAAAGCTTGGAGAAGAAGGTGGAGCCCTACTGAACCACTTCTACACCATTCTACCATTAATGCTAGGGTAATTTAATATTAGTTTCTTGTCGTATACATGAAATTGTACGTTTATCCTTTGATTTTATTGATTTAATTATGAACTAAATTCCTTATAACTTGAGTTTCTTTATGTATGAACCTTGAATGACTTTTGATTCATTTTTAATGCCATTTGGGATATTTCAATTTCATTTAATTGGGATTATTAATTTTTTCATATGAACAGAATTAATTTATGCTTTCTATATCATGATCAAGTATAGATTGACCTTAGTATCTTAAACTGTCACCCTGGTGGGGGTTTAGTTAATGACATAATTCATATTTATCCAGTGTGCGGTAATGATCCTGGTAGGCTTGCCTAGCCAGATAATCACATATGTTAAGTACTTGTAGCGCTAAGTTTTTGCATAGAATAATCTCACCTAAGGACTCTAGTAATAGTTAGGAAGCCTTCTAAGCTACCCTGGCGGGAGTTAGAAGGAAATTAAAATCCATATTAATAAAGAATCACCTAACATGCATCCTTAGCACTAGAGTCAATCACTGTGACGATAGGGGATTACTTGCAACTTGAGTTATACTATAATCTCTATTCTTCGTGATTATTTACTTGATTGATTAGTTAATTAATCTAGTTTGATTTTTGCACCTTAGTTGAAACAAAAACTGAATAAATATTTTCTCTTTTTATTTCTGTATTTAGTTATAAAAATTGAATCATTTACACTATTTAGGAACACAAGCTTGAAATTAACGACTTTAGTCTTTGTGAAGAACGATATTACTACTTACATCATCACTTGCGACCCGTACAATTACGGGGAGTGGTCTCTTGAGGTGTTTATTTGTTAGCTTATTTTTACCATGTCTTGGGAGACGACACCTATGAATACTTTGTTGCAAATCAAATAATGAAAACAAAGAGAAAAATTACCCCCGCCATCCTCTGACGGGTGTGCGATAGGGTGGCTGAGTCGTGACCACTTCTCGAACTCTTCTTCTCTCTATTTTTCTCCCCGCAACCGATTTATCTTGTTTAAAATAAATTCATTTTACTTCTATGTAAAGTATCAATAACTTATTGAAATATAATTTTTTCTTGAATTTGCTCGCTAACCCACATATCCAAGATCTTCTCCCAATCTCTTGGGATATAATTTTTCAGGATCTTGACCATATGTGATGTAATCTTTATAGATGGTCTCTTTATAATCCTTATACCTAGATAAGAATTTTTGTGACATTCTTTTGGATATTGGTCTAGTCATGTTGGTTTCTCAATTTCTCGACCAGAAAATAAAATTGCAAAAGAATACAAAATTAAATAAAAATTTAGTTTTCTTAAATAAAATATACAGACATGGAAATTACCTCAAGTTTAGTCCAAACTCAATCCATGTGACGGTTGGGGATATGCTTCCACTAGATATAGTGTTTGGAATGTACTCCTAAATCGTGTTGCCAATCACTCGGACCACATAGTGACTCACTTCCCCAACATGGTTTCACGTGTTGTCCTCAACACAAAATGGGTAGAATGCCCCCAAACTTCTCCTCAGCCTCTTCGTAGATCGGTGAACACTCTTTCCATAAACTTTCTGTATTTGTTTGCTTGTAAAAGAATCAGGTCAAATAAGAGAATACATATGCCCGTTAAATAAATAAAGTATATTTTACCTTTACTGTTACAGTTGGAGCTGGACCAGTTGGAACCAGACCAGTTGAACCCTATGATGGGTTCCGATCCTCACCATCTTCGTCGTGTCCACGAGACATAACATCAAGCATGATGTTATCTGCCGCTAAAGTATGTATTCAAGGACTAAATTGTAAATATTACAAAACTTAGGGACAAAAAATTGTAATTAACTAAGGACTAACTAAAAACCTTTCGTCCCTATAAATTACTCAAAATTGCACTATAGACCCCTTATAGTTTTAAAAATTGTAGTTTAGTCTCTAAAAGTCGCTAAAAATTACTCTAAGTTTCTATATGAACCAAAATTACAGAATAAGTCCTTATATACAAAAAATTGCACTATATATCCCTTATATTTTGAAAAATGGAGTTTTAAAAATGCATAATTAATCCCTATATTACTCAAAATTGAACAAAAAATTCCCTATAATTAGAAAATGCACTATACGTCCCTTATAGTTTTGAAAATTGTACGCTTAATACCTATAAGCCACTAAAAAGTACTCTAAGTCCTTATATTAACAAAAATTGCAAAAGAAGTCCTTATATATATAAAAAGTTGTACTATTTTATTATATTTACAAATGATGCAATTTTAATCCTTATAATTTGAAAAAAAAAAGTTCTCCAAGTCCCTTTATGACAACAAAATTTTGAAATAAGCCATTACTCCCTCCGTCCTACAAAAATTGTCCACTTACTAAAAATAATGTTCTAAATATATTATCCACTTAAGATTTCAAGACACTTTTTTCTTACTTTTTCTACTATTAACCTTATTAAAATGTTGAAATTTATATTTCCAGTACACATTTAAAATATCAAGAAACTTTATGAGGGGTGTTCTTGTAAAGGCGAATGCAATTATTATGTTTCTTAATATGATGAAAAATTAAGTGGATAATTTTTGTGGAACGGATGGAGTAATTATTAAAAAAATTGCAAATATAGGTCCCTTATACTTTTGTAATTTTGCAATTTTAGTCCTCTTAATTTACAAAGTTTATCTTATTAGTCCCTATAATAAACAAAAATGCAAAATAAGCCCCTAATTATTAAAAGTTGCAACTATAGGTCCCTTATACTTTCAAAATTTTGCAATTAATAAACAAAAATGCAAAATAATCCCCTAATTATTAAAAGTTGCAACTTAGGTCCCTATAGTTTCCAAATTTTGCAATTTTAGTCCCTAAAATTTGCAAAAATGTCCCCCATATCGCTATAATAAGTAAAAGTTCACAAAAAGCACCTATATAATTAAAAATTTCATTAAAAGTACCTTATACTTTCAAGAAAATTGCCTATCAGTCCCTTTAATGCACACAAACTTAGGAATAAATCGTTGTATTACTCAAATTACATAATATTACTTATATATATTATATAAAATAATGGGTTACAAACATACATAATAATATAGAGAGGAGAGTTAGGTGATTGGAATGACTGCGGTAATATGCGGCGGCAGAGGAACAGAGCTAGCGGTAGCAACAAAGGAACGAGATTGAAGGGCGGGGGTTTGGAAATAAGGTAAATGAAGATTAAAACTTGTTGGGTTTTATAATGTTTAAAATATTTAGAAACTACTAGGTGGTTCTTAGAGATTAAGTAGGTGGTGGGTAAAGATTGATACTTAAAATATGCTAGTAAAATTTGACAACCAATATTTCTGGTGGGTATTTTACCAACAACAAAGGTGATCGGTTAATGCAATAAAACTTTACCGACCACCTATGTAGTCGGTAAAAATATTTTTTCTTTTTTTAAAAGCATCAACCTCATATCTTTTCATTTTTCAATTTTTGCAAAATAACCTATCAACGATTGCGAGTGGTTTTTGATATCTACGTTCTAGCGACCACTCTTGAAAGTCGTTGAAACTCTGATAGCTAAAGAAACGAAATGTAGCAATGATAAACTTAAGATGATAATAAAATTTTGAAGCGAACATATCAAACTAGACCCTAAATTGATTATTATTGTTTTTAAGTTTTAAGTATTTGGAAGTGAAGTTTTTTGAGCGATCGTCCATAATATATTTTTAATTAATTTTAAACCCTTCCTTAAATGTGAAATTTTAAATCCAAAGTAGTTTAGTTACTTTGAGCAAGGATTTGGTTATGTGATAGTAAGGGTGATCACGGTTTGGTTTGGCTTGGTTCTAGGCCAAAACTTAATAGTTCGGTTTTTAGGTGCCGATACCAAACCGAACGGTTTTTATCGGTTCGGTTTTGTTGGTTTTCGGTCCGGTATATGTTCGGTTCGGAATATTCTTCGATTTTGGCATGTGTTTGATTAATAGTTGGATAGACTTCAAGGACGTCTACTTGAGACGTTTTTATTTTCTAACGTATCCATATACGAAGTATTTGATTTTCATATAATTGAACAATGTTGAAAAATTATATTTGAACTGAAATATTATGCATTAATTGTAAACAAATATTCATAGAAGAATATTTATAAAATTTAATGTGTATGCTTTACTTTCAAGAAATTTTAATAAACGAAAAATATTTTAAGATATATCGACTAATGATTTATGTAAATATATGTTGCACATTATAACATTTTTAGAGGTGCTGCATTCCATATATGAGCATTTTTTTTCAAATTTTTTTGTCCCCGTAACATAATCTCTTAAAAAATATTACTTAAATTCAAGAATTCCTTAATTAAGGATAAATGAGAGATTATTCAAAACCCAAAAAAATCAGAGACATAATTTAGTTTTTTTATTTTTCAATTCGGTTTTCAGTTCTGTTTAACATAGAAAAACCGTACCGTTTGAATTTTTAAAAAGCTTATATCGAACCGAACGATTTTGTCGGTTTCGATTTTTTCGGTTCGGGTTTTCGATTTTGTTTTGCTCAATCGTATTGTGATAGGGATGTATTTGACAATCATGCATGGATAATTATGCGATTTATTTTTAAACTAAACTAATATACTAGTTTAAGGTCAGTTTAAGCAACCTTATCCTCTCTCATATTATATTCTAGGTTTATTTTGGATACTAAATTTTTAGGGACAACGTCCAATTAATTACACGGAGAGTGTAAGAATTTTCAATTAATTACAAATTCAACTTAATTCCTACTTAAGCACAAAAAAATAGAAGATTACAAAAATACCCATAGGCCTATTAATTAATTAATTATAATAATATTTATTTATTTATTTTCATTTTTATTTATTTTTCAACTTTTTTTTGAATTTTTATTTTTTAAAAATATTTTTTGAATTTTTTTTTCGATTTTTTTTTAATGTGTTCCATGAATACACAATTCTGAGATTTGTGTGTTGCAGGAACACACAAAATTACAACAACCAAAATCAAGTCTTTTGTATTCCAAGAATACATAAATTCAAGTTTTATGTGTTCCATGAATACACAAATTTGAATTTAATGTGTTTCATGAATACACAAATTTGAGTTTTATGTGTTCCATGAATAGACAAAATTTGATTTTTATGTGTTCCATGATTACACAAATTTGAATTTTATGTGTTTCATGAATACAGAAATCTGAGATTTGTGTGTTCTAGCTATACACAATTCTGCGATTTGTGTGTTCAGGAATACACAGAATTGGAACAAACAAAATCAAGTTTTGTGTATTATAGGAATACATAATTTGAGTTTTATGTGTTCCATGAATACACAAATTTGATTTTTATGTGTTTCATGAATACACAAATTTGAGTTTTATGTGTCCCAAAGCAATTCACCTTTAGCTTTAATCAGATAGGGTAGGGGCGTCCAGTTCTTTATGGTTTGGGAAGTTGTCTCTCAGGGAAAAGCAAGCCCACTTATTAGAATAGGAAGGGCTTGTTGCTTTCGAGTTGTTTTCGGGGGAGGCGACTCTTGTTGTTCTTTCCTAGGGTACGTCCGAAGGGAGACGACAAAGCCTATTATAAGATTGAGCCTTGCTTGAGATCGCTGTTCCAACCAATCAAGTTGTAAAAGAAAGATGAATACACAAATTTGAGATTTGCGTGTTCCAAAAATATACACAAATCTGAGTTTTGTGTGTTCCAGGTATACACAGAATTAGAACAAACAAAATCAAGTTTTGTGTATTACAGGAATACATAAATTCAAGTTTTATGTGTTCAATGAATACACAAAATTGATTTTTGCGTGTTCCATCCATGAATACGCAGAATTGGAATAAACAAGGAACACACAAAACCCTAAAATATAAACACACAAAAATAAAAAAAAGGTGTTGGACAAAAAAATAATATATCAATATAGTTAAAAACGAGTAAAAATAGGGTTTATGCGATTAATAAAGAGAAAAAACAATTTTGTTAAAGAAGAGGATCATTTAGATCGATTTTATAACTTTGTGTGTTACAGGAATACATAAATCTATATTTGTGTGTTATAGCAACACATAACCCGGAATTTTGATTTAAAAAAAAAATCTAGAAAAAAAAAATTCTGAAAAAAAGATTTCGAAAAAAAAATATTTCGGGAAAAAAATTCAAAAAAAAATAAAATTCAAAAAATATATAATTCGAATAAAAAAATCTGAAAAAAGTTTAAATAAATAAAAATAGAAAAAAAAAATAGAAAAAAAAAATTCAAAAATACAAAAATTACATAAGGACAATAATGAAAGGTAAATATGACAATGTATTTAATTAGGAATTAAGTTGATAATTTACGAGTAAGTATGAAATAATTTTGCTATTTTTTTTTTATGGAATGTAAAATATCGAAGTATAATTAATTAGAAATTATTTTAAATTCTTATTGTAGTAACAAAAAAAGAAAAGGTAAACTCATAAACAAAAATCTTATTTTACCAATAAAACAAATAAACTTATCCTATCAGGATGATTATGTGGAATCATGAGAAAGTTGGTTGAGAAAATTTAAAGATCGAATTTAAGACCTTATCATCAAAATAGTTGAGAAACAGATAAAATGAATTATAGTGTGAACGTAAGAAAGAGGACCTTGACAAAAAATAAAGTAAGAAAGAGGACCGGTATTAGATGAAAGATTCGGCTGTATATAGTACTTATAGCTTTCGATAAGTCGGTGGTCTCTATCTGAATCCAACAATTCATATAAATCATTCAAGCATATGATTATTTTTATCGATAAAAGGACATTATTGTTTTAAGGTAAATAATATATAAAGGCCTTAACTTTTAAGTATTATGGAATAAAGGCTCAAAATTAAATATCAATTAGATTCCAACTAACCTATAAAACTATCTTCTCCCATTAAATTTAGAAACTAAAAAACCCATCCCCTTTTTGACCCATTAAGACTACCAATTGGAGGAATTTTGAGAGACGAAGAGGGGTCGTTTCTGGCTTGTTTTTCGGGAACTTGCGTGGTGGACTCTCCCTATAAATCTGAGTTGTTAGCCTTGTATTTCGGGTTGAGATGGTTGATGGATCGAGGGGTAAATGAGGCTTACATCGAGACCGATTCGAGGGAGCTTCACGCGCTAGTGAAGGGCGGTGGTAGCTTAGGTAATTGGTCTTGTGTACTTGAACGTGAATGCATAGAGTTCATGAGTAGTAATCCCGAGTTTGATATAAGTCACATCTATCGGGAAGTGAATTCGTGTGTGGATTTATTGGCAAGGAAAGGGGCCGAGTATGGGGCATATCCGAGAGCTCATGAAGATCCACCGGAATATCTTTGGCGTTGTATTACACGGGACAAGAGCGGATGCGCATATCCTAGAGTAGTGTTAGAGGTCGATTAGGGCTTTGATATGTAATTGTTTTTGGCTTTAAAAGCCTCATATGTATGCAAAAAAAAACCATCCCCACCTTTTCTCTCTCTCAGCAGCAGGAGATGGCTGCCGCAGTGAGTTCCAGATCGGAGCCTCGCAGATCTGCTCCACCATTCTTGCTGCCACCGCCATTCGCAGATCTGCCATTTTCAGGTTCGATTTTCAGTTTTTTTACTCAGATCTCTCTAGATTTTTAGATTTGGTTTTGCAGGTTTTTTCCGGTGAGAATCAGAGCAAGAATCGTGCAGTAAGAATCGGAGCCTCGCAGATCTTTCTAGCAAAGTTTTGTGCAATAAAAATCGTGCAATATGATTTGGGTTTGCAGGTTTTTTCAAGTAAAAATCGTGCAGTATGGTTTTGTGGGTATTTACCCATTGAATTGCATTTTTTGTGGGTAAATACCCACTGTTTTGCAGTTGTAGTGGGTTTATACCCACTGTTTTGTGCTGTTTTAGTGGGTATGGATCTTCATCATTGAACTGTTCTTCACCACCACCTTGAACTGATATGAACAAGTAAAAAATGACTGACCTGAACAAGGAAAAAAGGACTGACCTGAACAACATTTTGAACAACAAGGACTTATAACGTAATTAAAAAAAATCTACCCAAAAAATAATGGGTATATACCCCCAAAAAATAGTGGGTATATACCCCCAAAAAATCTGGCCAGAAACTAGAAAAATGATAACCAGTCCTTTAAAAAACATAACATCTAACCAGACCCTTAAAACTTTCATTTCAAAATTTTAGGCCTTAAAACCTATATTCCTCATTGTTTTACTTTCTATTCCCCGTTAATTTATTTTGAGGGTTTGTACACATGGATTAAGTAAGAATTTTATGTAAATGTTACCCTTCAATTTTGTTAATTAATTACATGTGCTATAAGTCTGTATGATATGCTAAAATATTATTCTAGAAGCCTATAATATACATTGTGTTATAAGTTTCTAAATATTTTTTGAAATAAGTACCTCAAAAATCCCTATTTACAGAAAATCATATATTTTATTATTTAAAAAATAATATATATATATATATATATATATATATATATATATATATATATATATATATATGAATAAATAAATCAAAGCTTAATTTAATAAATAAAAGATAGCTAAATAAAGATTTTATAATTTATTTAAGGATCATATATAATAATATATAAAAAATAGGGTCAAATTATTATTTAGTAAAGATAGGGGACCAAGCTATTTTTATTTAATCGAGGCCATATATTAAAATACAAGAATTATAAAAAATAAAATCAAGGCCTAATGTTTCGGGTGATCGGGCTAGGTAGAAAAATTAATTGGGGAGCCTATAATGACCACCACAGACGTAGAAAAAACACATAAAGATTTATATTATCCCCCAATCCACCCTCATCTAGAACCCGGAAAAGACAAAGAAAATCAAAACACAAGAGTAATAATAAACAGTCGAAGAGACAAAGACACCGACAACCAAGGGAGGCAACTTCATCAACCTACCCTAAGAGAAACCAAATCGCGCGCTCTTCATCACGCCAAGAGTAACCAGAATCAAAGAACCACAAAGGTGTAGAAACACCTCCACGAACCGACACTAAATCCACGAGGAAATAAAAATCATCAAGAGAGAAGTCATGCGCTAATCCATACCTACAAACTGGATCACCGCAATAAAGGGTATTTTTTAGGCCAAAAAGAGGGGTACATCTTGGGGAGGAGTAAAGACAAACAACCACGGAAACAATCTAGACAAGACCTTGAAACGAAGAACAAAACGACACCAACAACACACAAAACCTGGAACAAAACAACACAAACCCCACGCTTCTCGAGACAAACCTTACAAACGCTAGCCAGTCTTATCAAGCAAGGCAAAACCGAATACCAAGAATCTCAAATGTACGGTAAACAACTCAAAATCCATAAGCATCAGTTGCTTTAATAACCATATTCCTAAGTGAATCAACGCCAGGGATGGTAGGAACCCTGCAAGAGACAAAGTAGCACCACCAGCAACCAAACTGACTAAAGAAAAGCCTTTTATGAATACCCTCTCTAACCCGAGCCAAGCTAATCGACCAATAAAAATCCAAGCTAAAAGAAACTCGGATGAATGGAAAACACCCAAAACTCTTAATGTCATATTTAAATAACCAACTAAACCTGGCCCAAAGTGAATAAACACAAGAATTTAGAATGGGTAACCAAAAAAAATTCCAACGCTCTCAAAAGCAAAAAATAAACTAACACAACCAACACTGCTCCAATACTCAACATACAGCCTATACTCAAATCCCAGCAGTAGACCCAAAACGGCCCAAAACAAAAGGTGGAACAAAAGGACACAAACAAGATTCTGCTTCATCTCGACATCGCCAATGAAGAAGATATAAATCTATGTGGCTGATTTGCTTATGGAGACGAAGACAGACCCAACCGCTGCCGTCAACCACATTACAGCGCACCATAAAAACCCAGGTACAAAAGACGATGAGCAACAGAATGAGTGAGTCAAAGAGGCACAAGAATCCAGGCGAACATCAAGGAAAAAAACTGTGGTGCGTGTATTGTTGACAATGAAGGACCACGCGGGATTCGAAGACTGAAAATGGCTGATACGGGTTTTTAAATTTTAATTAATTATATATCTTCCATAGCTAAAAACGGCTTTTGTCCAAAGAAAGAAAGATGGTTGACCTTGAAAATTACCTTAAAAACAAGCAAAGTTTAGTGTCATATTCGTCGTTTTAGCCTGATAATCTTCAAGGACAAAACATACTATCATATATGACTAGAATTTTATGTACTTGGGATAAAATTAATATTTAAACTTAAGAAATATCAAATCTCTTAAGTATAAAACAAATAACTTCACATTTAAGAGTGAGAGAATAATTACTTTTAACTCACAAAATTCATTACTAACTATGTACTTTTACATATCGTTTATTTCAGTTTAAAACCCAAGTAAAGCGATTTACGTTAACTTATGATTGGATAGTATACATTTTTATAGGTCAAGATTTATACTAAATTTTTTGTTTTACTTAAGAAATCAAAATAGATTATACTTGATATAAATAAATGAGTAATGTCTTTGATATAAACTTTTGAATAAATGTAATGGAATGGTGGGGATCTGTGAGGGGGGAAAACACCAAATATAGTGCATCTGTAACCCACTGGAAAAAGAAAAGAAAAACAAATCAATTTATATATGAATAATTTGGTAATAGGTTGTGTAATTAGAGTATTACATCGTTTTAAAAAGGAAAAGATTAACGGGCATGTCGACAGGCTTGCTAAAAAAGCTAGACATATTGTCAATGAGAAACACATCACATGACCAAGGATCTGTATAGCTCTTTTAGGAGAATAAGAATTAGATAAGGATGGTTTAGATCTCCTGGCTTAAATTGGAAAAAAGAGAGGTCATAACCACTAGGATACGTACACGGCCGATCGATTTGGGTTTGATCGTGTGTGTACAACGTTTGAATGAATTTAATTCATTCAAAAATAATAATATTAATTATTAATTATTATTCTAATATTAATACGTTATGTTTTTGGAATAAATTTAAAACGTTATAAAAATTATTAAAATAAAAATATTAATGTTCTAGCCGTCACCTCCACCTAAACAGGACAAATCTAGACTGAACTTTTTAAATTTTTGCCTTGGACTTCATATTATATATAAATAAACTTTTTAATAAACTCAAATAATTAAATATAAAAACAATACTCAAAAACAAAGTAAATAAAAGGTTAATTTTGAATTAAATTATAAGTAAAGCCAAAAAGTCTCAAACTTTTTAAAAATTAAAAAACAAAACATAATAATAAAAAATGAACAAAAATAAGTTATTTTATTTTATTATGATCCAAATATGTTATATTATTTAATCTATTAAAAAAATAATTGAATTGGCAAATAAAGTTAGTCTCTTTTTCAAAAAAGATTTTAAGCCCTCTACTTTTTAAGACCGGACTTGTGTCTGGATATTTTGTTGGTATATTTTTATTAAATTTGTTGTGTCTAACTTTTTTTTTTTTAAGTATCAAAGATTATAGTCGTTGTATCCTAAAGGATAAAACGATTGAAATGAGACTATCAGTGTGTGGTAGAATAAAATTTTAAAAAGATTGGATCAAATCCAAAACTCGACTTTTTTCCATTATGTTGCAAAGAAAATTATGAGCTAATTTTGTTATGTTTATATATTTATTTTGCATTTACATTACACCATAGACTTACTGCCTACTTAGATGAAACATAATAATTATTATGTATTTTTATTGTCATCGTAATTTTTTGGTAAAATAAACAAGTTTTTCAATTATATTTCTATCATACTTTGCTTAATATTTTATTTATCAGGTAAACAGGTCCCTTAAACGATGAAAAACATACGAAATGTACACTTTACGAGCATTATCAAATTGCTCAGACAAAAAATCACTCTAATTAGAAGCTAATGACAAGTTAGCAAAACGATTAAACTACTTTCCTCCACATAAAATTATAAAATGAATCTAGGTGGATGGAAACCAAAAGTTTATTATCTCCCAAGGAGGCGAGGTAAGAATATAATAAAAATAGAGTATGGAAACATATTTTTTAACATAATTGTTGATACTCTCTGGTGGGGTAAGACCATTAAAACTAATATTGTTTCGGGCTTGCCAAATCAAGTGCACCGTTGATGTGAAATCGGTCTTTCATGCCTTTAATTTCCAAGACGTGATCATTCTCTTTCTTCAACCACTTAAGTGCGCTTTATATGGTGGACATAACTATCTCTCTGGTTACCCAATTTCTAATAGCGATCCTTATTTCATTAGTGATTTTACTCTAAAGATATAGGTGTTTTTCTGTTTCGATTTTCTCGTTGCATATCACACACTTCAGATCGAATTCCATGTATGTTAGCCAGTCTTTGGTGTTGATTTTTCCGTGTAGGGCGAGCCAAACAATGATTGCATGTTTTTGGGTGTTGCTCGAATTCCAAAGAATAATTGCCCAGGACAATAAGGGGCATTAAAGCAAAAGAAATCGTAAGAAACTTTTGTCTAGTTCTATATCGAAATTGGGTCCCATGTTGTGTTTGAAATTGTGTACCCAATGTTGGTGTTGTGACCATACCACTTTCGAAGTTCGCTCTCCACAAGGTCCTGCCCATGAGCAATAAGGACCTGACCTTTAATGTGATATGGTCCGTTGAATAGAGGTGAAGCATTCACACGCACTACCCAATCCCACACATATTGATTGCACAAGTATTAGATATAGACCCATTTAATCCAAAGCGATTCTTTGTGCTCGATATTCCACCAAAGAGGTTTTGCTAGTAGGAATCGTTCCAAGGTCCCAAACCTGTAAGACCAAGTCCTCCTTTGTTTCTTCGCATGCAAATCTCTTTCTGTTTAACCTTAGTTAGCTTTGTGCTCCAAAAAAAGGTGGAAAATGTGACTAATGATCTTGATCATACCAATAGGAACCTGAAAAACCGAAAAACCTAAAACAATAAACCCCTTGTGGAACCAATCTAATCAGCTCTAATCTGACGACATAAAAAAGCAAAGATATTTTTCGTGATTTAATATATTCGATAACTTTCCTCGTCAAGGGGTCAATTGTTATTCCTTAAAATTTTGTCCATAAAAGGGATACCAAGGTATCTTAAAGTCATACTAACCTCTTAAAGTTGTGTAGCCATACTAACCTTTTGATTTAGCCACGTTGAGCCGAAGACTCGATCTTTTTTCAAAAACATTCAAGCTTCCCATAAGTATGGAAAGTGAGGTCGATTCACCCTAAGATAATAACATGAGATCATCTGTATGGCTAAGCATGTGATATTTAGTCCTTCCTATTTAGGGTGGTACTTGAACGGAGCTTTAGACGTAGATTTTTGAATAAGCTTCGAGAGATACTACAAACAAAGTATTAAGACGCATGGAGATAGTAAGTCTCCTTGTATAAGGCCTTTATTTCCCTTAAAGTACCTACAAACTCCTCCGTTAATGGACCCCGAGTATGTTGGAGTCGTTATGCATTTTCCATAGTCCATTTTACAAAAAAAAAATCGAGAAATTTTAGGCCTTTAAGACATTTCCTCACGACTTGTCATGATCAATTCAAATGCTTTGTGGAGATCAATTTTAATGGTGCATCTTGGAGAGATTCAATTCACCTTGTAACCTATTAAAAGTTCTTGCATGAGGTGGACATTATTGGACATGAGTCTACTCAGAACAAATACCTATTGAGACTTTTTAACAGAACCATCAAGAAGCGGTTAGACCCTTTCAAAAATAATGATGGTTATTGCCTTGTATATCATATTTCAACATGCAATGGGCCTATTCTTATCAATGGTAGTCCCATTTTTTGATTGCAAAAGAAGTGAAATTATTGTGTGGTTAAGTTGCTTTAAGAGAAAACCAGATGTGAAGAATTCTAATATCATAATCATCCAATAATTGGAGAGATGGAACTCCTCTTCTTCAAATTCATTGTCCAAAATTTGATCAAGACTCATTTACAAAGGTGGCAATGACTTTTGCAGAAAAACCCTAGTCTCGAACACTAGCATCTCTTTCTTATCAAGACATTTTTTTACTTGTAATGTATAAGCCAATACTACTCTTACACTTTCTAGATGTGGTGACAGAAGGGAATTTTCTGACACTGACGGTGTGGTGGCTTAGAACTCATCGAAGGCCAAGAAGAGTATTAAAATAGAGTCACCTCCATATTAATGTATTTTGGATGATAAGGTTCTAAGTTTCTTATCCTTCCTTAGTCTAATACAACATCCAATCATCTAATTTATGCGTGTGTTTACTACTATTTACTCAAGACATTTAAGCCATTTTCAAAACTATCTTTTATAAAAACTTTTCCTCCTCTCAAGATTTTGAGAGCCTACACATGTCCCTTCAAAAAATTTGGATTGTAAATTTTGATTGTATAGTTTAAGCTATTACATAATATAGAAAATAGTATACGATTATTAGAAAATGAATACTAATTATTTTATATAATGTATATTGTAATTAAAACTTGAATATAGTTTATTTTGTGTAATAGAGTTTAATAAGGTTGCAATTTATATGTTTGCAAAAAAAATTCTTTGAATGCCTTATTAATTAGGTTTCTTACAAAATTATTTTCAATTTTAAATTAAAAATAATTTTTATTCAAAATATTATTTATTCAGATAACATCTCCTTTTTTGTACAATTAATATGCACCCTAAAATGTACGAAAATACATGCTTAAAGTATAACTGAACCTACTTGGAGATTATTGATATAGTTTCAATATTTTAACACATGATAATAAGATATTTCTAAATTAAAACCTTGGTAGGGTGCTCAATGTGTCTCTTACGCCAACCATTTCTATCATTGCTAGTATTATCCTACAATCCATTAAGAGGTTTTAATTATACTGATTCAATCACCAATGGCGCGCTTCTTTTTGCTTGTTAACTAGTATATGACTAAGCTTTGTGATATATATGGCCCATTTTAATTTTTTTAATTAATTTTCAGGATATTCGCACATTCAAATAATGTCGATCTCGAGATTCCACACCATCCTTCACTAAACGTAACCCCAATTTATTTCTTCGGAGCCGTTTCTTTAGGAAATCAATTTTGTGAAGTGTGACATAGTAAAACTTTGTTCTTCCATCATCTAAAGTACAAACAACAACACATGAGTTATGCCAAGAAGGATGGATCTGCTACACAAGACCCCTGTGAATCTACACAAAAAGTATAATCTATATCTGAAATCGTCCCCCCAATACCAACCATGACATTCGTATAATTGAAACACCCATAAATATATCATTTTGCTCCCATTGTCCGCTTAACTAGTTTATCAAGCATTTCTTGGTCGAAATTACCATGTCAACATCCTCTCTCGACCCACACGTGCACAAAAGTCCGAGCCAAATATATAATATGCTCTTTACAAAATATTTAAATTAACTTCAGGTTCAAATATGGCATCATTTCAACTAATTCGAATTAGCCATACGACATCCACAAAGATAAGATTCCACTATATACCATTAATAATCTATCACATGCCAAATGCCTTCTCCACCAACCAGCAAACGCCACCCCTCGAGGAGATGTCCCCTAGGAAGCAACAACCTATTCGAAAATCGTCGTCCTTCCAACAATTGTCTCTTCGACATTAGACACTTCTGCCAGTTGTGTGGCAACTATTTGCCAGTTCTGCCACGTGTTAGCACTAATACAACGATCCCTTAACGTATTCTATAAACGAAAGAAGTCGGCAAAAAAAATCAGTACTAAAACATTTGTTCAACGTAACGTCATTTCCGTCAGAGATATACTTAATTTTGATATGATCAGGTTATCCCTCTCACGAAAATCATTACTAGGATCTCTCTTTTTAATATTTCCTTTTTAAATATAATATTAAGAGATTACATATATATACTTATGTATTATGACATCATAGGATGTCATTTGTAAGAGAAACTAGTGAAGTGATTCATCTCATAGTTATCTAGTTGCAACTCAACTTCTCCATTTAATTTGGCGTAAATTCATTTCTTTCTTATCCACTACCAAATTTAACTTTATATACTTAAATTGGGATCCGATAGCTAAAGAAGAAGAACAAATTGACTTCCTCATGCATTCAAGTCTAAACTTTTACGGATAAGGATAACTTTAACTTGAATTCAGTGAAAACGAATTAATAAATAAATCAAAATTAATTATCACCAATCAAAATCCATGCAAAATCATTTCTCTATATATTTTTCCCTAGGGTTTTAAAATTACCTTGAGGTTGGTGCCATGCAAGCCCTCTTCTCTCTCTTCATTTAACGTGAAGGTTTTCCATGTGTTGTTCACAGTCTTACCGCCCAATACATCTCATACAACTCGCTTACGTGAAAGATAAAGATCAAATCAAATTAAACCTATATTATCCGAATTTTCGAGAAATAGTAGTAATAAGGCGTGTGTTTGAAATGTCTGACATCAATTTACATAACCTTGATACATGTATTTTTATTGTATATTTATTAATTTAATCAATATACATATTGGAAAATTCTTTTACACATGAATTTATCAAAAAATAGTTGAAATCCATCTTAACCAATAGTATTAAATGCTCCATCAATTAATTTATCACGTCAGCAAGAAATAATTAAACCCGGCCTATATCGTAATTTTGCGTCTATATAATAACTTCATCCTCTTAGCTTCTTTCATCCATATTCTTCTCATCACTTACTACTTTCCTCCTATTTCCTCTCATTTCCTTTCATAGTCATGGTTAATCCTGAAGTTGCTCGCACAGTAGTTGGTATTATAGGTCAGTCTTGTGAGAAGGAATCATTATTTTATGTTCTTTCAGTTTATTTTAGTATTAAACTGATATGGATTTTCATTTGTTTATTTTCAGGGAACATCATTGCACTAATTTTGTTTTCGTCACCTGTGTAAGCTTCTCTATATATCTCATGGAAATTTTAAAGTTATTTACGAAGAGTTCAAAACTTATAACCAATGATTGAAGATTTTTTGTTCCGTACTGGGGCTAAAAAATATCAATCATTAGTTTGATCAACTTGTTGAAGTATATTTTACGTCCGTTTCAAAAACATTTATGAATCCACTCCTCATAGCCAAGATCTTATTTTGAGCTTGAGCTACAATCATCCTCACTTATAAAGAGTGTAAATTTAAGTGTTATACGAAAAAAAAATACCTTTACGTTGATATTTTATGCCGAAATTAATAAGAGAGAAAACTCATGCTACTGATCTACCTATAAAAGATGAGAAATACCAATTTTGTCCTTAGCAATTTTATTTAATTTTTAGGTAATTTTTTTTTACTTCCACTGAGTAACAGTGATATAAAATTAAATTAATCTCACCGTTTAGGTTAATAATTATACCTCATTCATCAGACTTTTGCAGTTAATTGCACTTTAGATCCCTATAGTATACAAAAATTACAGGATAGATTTCTATATTAAATTTATTTAAATTAATTACAATATAAATTCCTATATAGTACTGGAGTACTAAATAAAATGTATTTTATCATATAAAATATAAAATATTTAACATTTATACAAATAAAATATGCAATTTATGACCAACTAAAAATTCCAAATTCAATATAATTTATTTTTAAAGGGTCAAAACAAATTGTTAGAATCCTAGTAAACCCCACCTTAAGCTCTAAATGTTCTGTCCATGTGGTGGATAAATCTTAGTTCGTACATCGTACTAACAAAACTTTTAAAATGACCATAATACCCTTCTTCACCACGGAAAGAAGATATTTGCTTATTCAAATAGGAATACCTTTTAAGATCTTAAATAAAATACTTTACTATTATCTAACTACTAACATGTAAGGTGGTTTATTTTGATAGGCCAACATTTATCCACATATGGAAGAAAGGCTCAGTGGAGCAATACTCAGCAGCACCTTATTTGGCAACATTCATCAACTGTGGACTTTGGGTCCTATACGGACTACCTATGGTGCACCCAAAGAGCACCTTAGTTGTCACCATTAATGGGACAGGACTAGTCATCGAAACTGTGTACTTGTTATTGTTCATTATATTTTCAGATCGAAAGAAAAGGTTAAATGTGTTGATGATATGGGTTGCTGAGGTTGCCTTTTTGGCTGTACTGTCGGTGTGTGTGTTAACCCTAATACATAAATGGGAGCTCCGATCGGATATTGTGGGTACTATTTGCATCGTTGGTAATGTTATGATGTATGCTGCACCTTTATCTGTCATGGTGAGTAGTAATTACTAGATTTATTATGGATTATGTTTGGTGTCATTACTTACATCATTGTCGGTTTATTACATAATATTGATTAGGACGGTGCCCTTATGGGGTGGGTGATGTAAGGTTATTTAGATGGAGTCAAGATTTTCTGCTTTGTCCCCAAATTATTTTTGAGTTATTTGCATACATATTTATAATATACAAAAACTACACTATTAGTTTTCATATTATTATTATTTTTGAATTAATTAGTAATAACAAAACAATTTCATAATAGAAAGAAAAAACATGAAAATTTGGAAGGCAGAAGAGGTAAGGTAGAGGAAAATGGAGACTTTGAAAATATATAAAAATAAATAAAAATTATTTTTAAATATGACTTGTCTTTTTTAGAAAACTAGGGGTGTCATAACCTCTTTAGCTAAGTTTTAACTATGTCCCTACTTGGGGATGAGGTGATGTATGGCTAGGTTGGCGGCAAGGGTTGAAGGGATGAACAGAAAAAAGTCAATAAAAAACATAGATAAAGGACATTTTAGCGAAAATGGATATATCTATAAAATGGGTATTTTTGTATGTATTACAAAATATAAAGGTATATTCGTTTTCAATAAATTAAATTGTTTGCTAGTTAATTACGTAGGCTAACGATTGATTATGGTTGTGCACCGAGGGGTTGGATTTGGTGTGGGTCGGTCGATAATGTAAGAGAAAGAAAGTTGATTAAAATAAAAAATAATTATTTATAAGGATTTTTTTTGTTTAAAATAGATTATTTGTTAAAAATATATTTATTACGATTGCATAATAAATGGAGTAATAGCAAAATTAAGTAGTAGTAATTTTAAGACGGATGGTTAGTCTAGTAGTTAGACTACTTTGCAATGATCAAAAGATCTTGGGATCAAATTTTATTGAAGTTAAAAATAATTCAAATCTACAAAACAGATTTATTGCACTACTGAATCTTGCATTTTGTTAAATAGTTAAATATATTACATATTTCCCTTGATTTTTTTTTATTAAGATGTTAATTTGACTTTTCCCACAACATGACATTTGAAGCTTACGACATAAGCCATTGTCACTATTATGAACAAAAACGTAAAGTCTTACGCACATAGTGTTAATATTGTGCATATAAAACTTATCAAAGACGATAAACAATTATGATAAAACATTTTATTATATTTTGAATTTTAAAACGAGGTGATCAATTTAATTCTAATAAATTCTATTATATGGTGCAGAAAATGGTAATTACTACAAGAAGCGTGGAGTACATGCCATTTACCCTATCTTTAGCCTCTTTTGCGAATGGAATTGCCTGGACAGCTTACGCTCTTATCCGTTTTGATCGTAACATAGTCGTAAGTTAAATCTTAAACTTTTTATTTTTGTCAATGAATAACTCATTTACGTCACCCTAAATTCAAATATTAATAATGTAATATATGAAACTTAAACACATTAATTTATTCAATGACTCATTTACCTTTGTTTTTTTTGAGCTTATACAATTGAGGTTAATGATGGTAATTACTTTTTAACTCACCCTATATTTAGGTGTTTGAAATGGATTTAGGTGTAGTTAGATTATTTAAACAATTTAACTCCTTGTAATTGTTTAATTTTCAATTTTCAGATACCTAATGGCATGGGAACAGTGTTCGGACTTGCCCAACTTCTACTCTATGCAACGTATTACAAATCAACCAAAAAGCAAATAGAGGAAAAGCAAGCAAATGGAGAATTGGGCTTGGCTGAGAAAGGAGAGCTCAAATACCCCAAAAATGAGGCCCAGAATGGTGTCAAATAGTATAGACTACCTAATGACCCAAATGAATAAAACTTTGGGCCTCTTAGTTGGGTTACAAGAAGTGTATAACCAAGGCCAAGTTTCTTTTCCTTCATCAATGTAGATCATGTTATATATTAGTTTTATTAAGCAATTGTGTTTGATTCCATCGTATTCTATGAACATTTGCTTTTATTATATAAAATGATAAATCAATTCTAGAATAAATTCTAGATTTGAATTATGTATATAATTAAATATTTTCCATATAAATCGGAATCCAAATCCCCTTGGAGTTAAGACAGGTTTGGAATTGTTAACTAGATTGTCTAGGCTTAACTTAAGTGATACTCAGTATGATAGTGTTTTTTGGTTGAAATTTCGAGAAGGTAAAAAGAAATCATATACTATTTTTAATGCTCATAATTATAGTAATCCACCAAAATCTGAAGATCAAATGCTGAAATTGCAGATTTAGCAATTACTTGTGGTTTTTAGTTTGGTGTCGTTGAATGTAACCTGTTTTACTACTTTATCACATATAAGTGAATTATCAAATTTTTAACAACATCGTTCATGGTACAGTTACATGACATCCCAACACTTAAGATTAAAACAGACAACACGCGAAAATTGGAGCACAAATGCAAATAGTTTAATGGATTCTTTTACCATACATTGAAACTTTCATAAAACTTAACTACATCAGATTGTGTGTGGACTAAAATATTTTCAACAAATCAGAATAACCTTCTCCATTAATCAAAATGATGGCAAGATGGTTAAGGTGGTTAAGGTAATCTTAAGTTTAAAATGTTATGTGAAGTTTGTTTTTGTTGGAAAAATATCAGATTTTCCGTTCTAGGATCGTGCACAAAAAAAAAAAAAAAAAACACAGATCAATTATTAAACATATTCTTTACTTTGTATACATAATACATTATACATATTCTTTACTTTGTATACATAATACATTATACATATTCTAGGATCGTTAGAATGTATATCGCGTTTTCTTTACTTTGTATACATAATACATTATACATATTCTTTACTTCGTATACATAATACATATGTTTCTAGCAATCTCTATTAAGCAATATAGTATAAACTATAGATAAAAACACTGAGGCAGCTTCCATGGATTCTTCTATTCAGCTCAGAAAACCAACATTCACTGTGCCATCACGTCTTCCATAAAATTCCTCAAGTGATCACTATTTGAACCCAATTATAATACTCATCTTGACATTTAATGCCAAAAATAGGACCCTCCAAGTTGAGTTGTTTAATTAGTTCCATCTTGAACTGAATTATTATCTTGGTTGAGGATTGGATCTCAAAGATAATCATTGGAAGTTCTTCATATACAGTAATCATTTTATCGCTTCTAGTAAGCATGTGAACTTTTGTGTAACGGGAATATTGTTTTGGTTAGGTTCCCTCGTTTCTTCACTGTACTAGTTCCGGGCCCTCTGGTATTGAAAACAGGCATGGTTGAACCTACACTCAATATTTGATGAGCATGTTGTGCATAATATACTAAGGGATACTCTATGACACTAAGATTGCGTATATCTTTGCAGAGACAAGATTTGCGTGATGAGAATGCTTTCCCTGCAACACTCTTTCCCATTTTCAAATGGCAAATTTTTTGGGCTTTCACTACCAAAGCTAGCGAAAATTCACTAGCCACCATATCCATTGCTTCTATTATTTTTGTCCATAAATCTCGCGGATAAAGTGGCTCTATATATGACAGAAAATATCTTAGTTAGTATACACAATTTACTCAATAAATAGCTATTGAAAATATAACTGAATCTTGTGATAACTTCAGGCGTGCCTGGTATTGGGACGTACACATGGCATAAGCATGATCTTCATGAAAACATAACATTTTTATTTGGGGGGACAAGAAATTTTCAATAAATCGCACTATAGAGCCCTATATTTTGTTAAAATTTACTAGGTCATTATATTATTCAAATCAAGATACTTTTTGAATTAATTCCGTTATATTATATATAAATATAAAATATTATTTTTAATAATTGTAAAAATTCAAAAAAAAAAAATACAAATAGGAACGAAAATTGCTAATTTTCTATATGAAATTCTAATTCCATTCTAAGAAAATCGAAATCGAAAATCATAATGTAAAGAATAATTCCAAATTCAAAAAATTTGAATCAGAATTAGAATTTCCTTTTCAATTTCCACCCTACGTTAGTCTTTGGCGAACATAGATTTGTATATAGTTACTCTATTAACCACATCTTTCTAACAACATACGAATAAAGATAATAAGGATAATATATAAATTTAGAGTTAGGCGTAAGATTACCGCTTTGTTTTTTTCCGATATCATTCATTCTCACTGTAGAAATACTTTGAATTCCATTATTTTCTTGAAACTCAACTTTCCTAACAAAATATGGCGAAACTCCTCTGCCCTTTGACCCCACCTGCTCAAAGGTTTTCACATTTCAAATTAGATCGATCAAATATAACTATGTACAAGATCTACTATATTTACATCTTCAATATTTTTCACTACTACAAACTCGACAGATATATTCTTTCATGTGCAAAACAAAAATCAAAACTTGAAAAGCTTACCAGAAAATTCAACTACTTAGTTAGCAACTTAGCATACACAGAATGGTTATTAACATATTAAAAGTAAATCACAACTAGAAACAAGACTTAGCACTAATAAAATGCCATTATCAAAAGAGAAATTGGTTGTTACCATATCATGAAAGAAGTTATCGGCCTTTGCACAACTAGCAAACACCTCGCCGGAGCTTTGCATTTTCCGGCAAGGAAAATGTTGGAGAACTTTTAAGATCTATCCGATCTGAACCCCCCTAATGCATTTGGGTTCCAGATCGGAGGAAAATTTAAGAGAAAGGTTGTGTTGAGATGGTGAAGGGAGGATACGGACGGAGAGGGAGGCGTTAAGGTATAAGACGGTGTTTAGACTATCTCCAGCTGTTGAGTTTTAGGTTTGTTTTATAACGTTTGCTTTTTCTTTTCTATTTTTCTTCTGAAGATAGTCTTAGCACCGCGGGAAAAAGTGGAGAGGGTGGATAGCGATTGACTATGATTTATCACCCTCCAATTGAGTTTTATCATTGGTCTTTGAAATGAATTGTTATGATCCAACCTGTTATTATCAATGTAAGACCAAAAGATACTAGTATTGATATGCTGGTACGATGAGGAAGCCTCTGCCAAATCTTTTACAGACTTCTGTTTTCAACTCTTTGATAGTCAATAGCATGTGCTATTCTTTGACCATTACAAACTTTTAATTGTTAATGCTTGCTAACGTGCATTGGTTTACAAGATTTTTATTTTTTGTCAAGTTTACAAGAGATTTCGATGGCAGCAGTCAAAGATTGATAGTTATACTTATTTAAGGGGGATTTAATTTTTAAGGCCCCATAGAATATGGGTTTCTATTATAAGATCACAACTTAACTAAACTTTCGCTCTGTTTGGAAGTGCTTATTTTAGAGTAAAAAAACGCTTTTAGAATAAAATTTAAAATTTTAAAAAATTATTAAAATTAATTTTGAAATGTAAAATTATTTTAAGTGCTTTTTTTAAGAAGCACCTAATAGGTGCTTTTCATAAAAGTGCTTTTCAAAGTAAAAAAAACTCTTAAAATACTAAAAGCACTTTTAAGTGCTTCTCCAAAAAAGCAATTCCAAACGGGCACTTTAATCAGTTCAATTAGAAGAAAGTAAAATATCAAAACACCCCCCTTTTTCCTTCTATTCACATTGAAAAGGCAAAACTCAAATAAAAAATGCCATTAAAGTTACGAAAAAACAAAAATGACCTCTTCACTCTTCTTTCTCCTCTCCTTCTTCTCTCTCTAAACCAGAAAACCCACCATCATTACCTGATCTGACCTTCTAACCTCCCACCTCCACATCATCATCAGCATCTGGAGCACCGAAGACCGCCGCCTCTCTGGAAATCTGCTCACCGTCGCACCACCTCACCACCGACAACCTTTCACTGCACAAGAACCACCACCTTCTCACCATCTCCACTAGAAAACCGACGTCGTTCATCACCATCTATAGTATAAAACCGTCGTTGCTCATCCACCTTCGCCACCATAAAACCCCATCGTGGCTCTCACCCCTCATATCACAGCATTCAGGCCTTACCTTCGCACCTCCACAACCGCTCTCCACCATTCAGGCCTCACCTTCAAACCTCTGTCTCCGCTCATCTGCACTAGAAAGCGCGCCGCCGTGACCAGATCTACTGAGTGTTGCTGTCAGATTTTTGATTTTTGATTTTTGCTCTCAAATCGCGCCCCTCGAATCTGAGTGTGCACAGATTCCTTTTTTATTTTTGTTCTATGTTGGAATCTGAGTGTACAACACCACCAACACCATCTTTTCGTTTTGTTTTGTACAGACTCAATGTGAGTGTGAATAAGTCCGATTTGTTTGTTCGTGAAGGGTACAACTCCGGTTTGTTTGTTGATCGTGAATGGTACAATTCAAGAGCTGGGGGCTTTGCAAAATGGATTGTACTGGGCCATTGGTACAGCCCGTTGTTTGGATAAACACCACGGTTCCGTACACATGACGCTATTTGCCGAGATGGGTCTGTACCCACGTTGAGTTTAACATGGACCACTATGAAAAAAAGACTTAATAAAAAAAATAAACGTAGTAATAAAAAACATAAAAAATATCATGGGTTCGTACCCATTAAGGCTTAATTAACGAACATGGATGCGAGCGTTCTTCGTAGGTCTGTGTTGGCATATAGCCTCCCTAATTAGGTGTTTTAATGTGACAAATCCTCTTGTGATTAGTGTGCTATTTTCTCTTGTTATTAACTTTCCTTCTTGCACTCTTTTCATCAAAAAGCTCCTTCATTATCATGTTGTTTAAACTTAATTATCTTAAGAATCTTATTCTCTTACAAATGCTATTAACCGTTTCTTTATGTTTATTGAGAATTTGCCTTAGTGTTCAACTTCAAGGATTCTTAGAATATTGTTTACAACAACTTTCGTGAAGAAAAATTATTGATCCAAGTCTTTTCCTTCAAAGTTTACTAGGCGCGGTACACCGCTACGGTATACCGGACCAAGCGCGGACCAGGGCGCGGTATAGAGGACTAGCCCGTCAGTATGCAAGAAAATCAACCACTGAAGCGCGGTACACCGCTACGGTATACCGCAAGATAGGGTTTTCTGCACAAAAGCCAAGTCATAAGAAATATATCCGTTGGGAGATTAATAGATCCGTTGGACTCAAACCTTATGACCGTTGGAAGCCATTTTCTTCTATAAATTGAAGCTATTTCAAGGCTACAACTACACCAACTAATTACAAACATTAAGGGGCTTAATTGCTATCATTCAAGAAGGTGTCAAGAGCTATACATAGTCAAATTCAATCTTAGTGTGCTTATTAATCCTTTCAAGGAGTTAATCAATTAAGCCACAAGGTTCTATCCACTCAAGAAGGAGTAAACAAGCTTATAGTCATATCCACTCTTTAGGAGTTTTAGATACAAGCTTTAATTAGCAAACCTTTAAACACTTTGTTGCTATCCTCTTAAGTCTAGGTCTTGTAATAGATAGATTAAGAGAGAATTCAAGTATAGGGAGTATACTTGGTGTCCTTGTGTTGTGATTACGCAAGTGGTGTGTCCTTCGTGTTATCGAAGAGTTTGTAAAGGTTATTGTGTTCTCGACCCGGTTAAGAGAGACACGGAAGCTTAGTGAAAAGCTTGAAATCCTAAGGAGGCTTCCTTAGGTAGTGGATGTAGGGAAACCGAACCACTATAAATCGTGTGTATCTTTCTATCCCTACTCTATTTACTTTTAGCACTCTATATGTTTGATTATATGCTTGCATGAATTGTTTATCTAGGTTATCTAACATATAGTCTTCTAGAGTAGTTTAAGATATTGGATTAGCTTTTCACTAGTTATACTTTTATATCAAACCTTACTCTTTTCATTGCATGATCCTATAAGTGTTTGATTTATATTAGTTGACTTAGAAGTTTTCTCTTAAACTTATTATTGTCCAAAAGATTTTAATTAGGCATTATCTTATTAGTAATCCTATTCACCCCCCCTCTAGGACTTTCAATTGGTATCAGAGCCTAACTCTACGTGAATAGCTTAATCGTTAGTAGAGTAAACGACATGGAATTTAATCTTTTGGAGAGTTCGTTTTCTACTCGTCCTCCACTTTTTGTAGGAACTCACTATTTTGCTTGGAGAACAAAAATGGAGGAATTTATCAAAAACGAAGATCCCGATCAATGGAGAATTGTAAAAGAAGGTCCATTTATCCCTTATAAAGAAGAGTTAAATGAACAAGGAGTTCTCAAGCTAAATCAAGAAGAAAAAGATTTTGATGAACTCACCATTGAGGAAAAGGCTAAGCTCACTCAAAATGCAAAACCAATGTACACTCTCATTCGTGGAATTTCCGAAGAAATTTTCTCACAAATGTTAGATTGTAAAACCGCAAAAGAGCTTTGGAATCGTTTGGAGTTTATATATGGAATTGTCGAAAATAATGAAGAAGAAGAAGTCTCAATCCATAATGAATCTCACAACGATTTTAAACCTAATCATGAGGTAGCACTTTATCCTAACTCTTTATCTCTTCCTTATAATTATTGTGATATTAGACAAATTTCATCTCTTCTCAAAATTCTTGATTCTCAAATCCATTTGAATAATCTCATGTTAAAAAAGGGTAATATTGAGCTAAAGAATTGTTTTAAATGTTTTATTACCTTGGATGATATTCTTGGAAATACTAAAAACCCATGTTTTGAAAGCATTTTTATCTTTAATAAATGGAAACATCCTTTGAAGAAAAACATAGAAGGTTTTAAAAAATTGGATGAAGCTTTTTCCCTTGCTCTTGATGCTTTAAAAAATCATCCTTTCTCAAATGTCACTCCTTTTGATCCAAATGATTTTTTCAAAGAAAAGTTGTATGTTAGTGAAAATTTGGATATTGAAAAAAATGGGGAAACTTCTTGTTCAAAACCTCTACATGGTTATTCTATTCAAAAAGGAAGTTATTGCAACTATTGTGGTAAACCCGGTCATCATGCTTCTACATGCCATTATCATGAACAACTTATTAGTGGATCTTTGATACCTTCATGGGAAAAACCAATATGGATCGTGACAAATGCTAACAACATTTCCGGATCCATTCCACCTCGGTTACCATAGTAATATGCATTGAAGGTGTTGAGCGTCAAGAAAATGGAATTTTATACAAAAGGACGTTCAAACCTCATAAAAGGAAAATACGGTGATATTCTTTCCTCTCTTGTGTTTTTTATTTATGTGTTTATTGTGTTTTATGTGTTTTATCAACTTGTGATGCTATCGTGTAATTCTTGACCTTTTTCATGCTTTTGTTTTGCTTCATTCTTGCATAGGGTCTTTTTGCACTTTTAGAAAACTTAGGGACTTTTGTGAAAATAACTGTTACATGTGTTTTTAGGTTCCCCTTGGCTCTTCTTTTCAAAACAAAGATGCTCAAAATTATTTTATATCATTCCGAGTCTTTTGGGGAAGTTTCGAGTGTGTTTCGGGTATTTTTTTATTGTGCAAATCGAGGACTCGTGCGGTGCACCGGACGAATCCCGCGGTACACCGCACGTAAGGGTTTGACAGGTTTAAGAACCCGTTTTTCTGCAATTCTTCTTCACTTCTTCATTTCATCTTCCTCCTTCTTCCTTCTTGGCGATTTCCGGCCAAAAACCCTCCGGCTCCACCACCAAAAACACTCTATTTCACCACCTAAATCACTCCTCCTTCTTCCTACTTCATTACCCACTTAATATTCCACCATGGTTAGAACAAAATCGATTGCTAACAAGAAAAAGGCTTCCACCGGAGCCTCCTCAAGCCGCCACCGTGAGCCATCTCCGGCGAAGTCACCATCACCACCACCACCACCACTCCGGCCATTCGATGCTCTACCGGGAAGAACTATTTGCCCCTCGGCTTTTCCCTCCGGTGAAAACTCTCTCTTTAATCTCTTTTCAATTCAAAAATTTCATAAGATATTTGCTTTTTCGGGTAGTCATTTGGCAACCGGGTTAATCGAAGATTTTTATACGAATTTTGAATTTAATCATGCTAATACTTCGGTTAAATCAATTGTATCGGGTACCGTTATTCGTTTAAAATCGAATGCTTTGTGTTCTAAATTTGATGTACCCTCGGATGGTTTTAGCGGGTTTTGGTCAAGTGGTTGGGATAATTCAAATATAGATATTGTTGCTCAAAATGAAGTAAATGAGTTCGTTAATAGTAGAATGGTTATTGCGGATGGAAATTGGAATATTCGTAACTTTGACCCGGAATTTATCGTGGCCCACAAGTTTCTTATCTCGGCCGTTATTCCGAAAGATAAGCATGATGCCAAACTTATCCCGTATGAAGCTTATCTTCTATTTTTGATCTTCTCCAAACAACCGATAAACATCATTGCTATTATGCTAAAATGGATGAATCACGCTCGTGCCTCTCGGGATAAAGTCCCTTACGGTATTTTTCTATCCAAAGTCTTTGAAGCAAATGATATTTCTTTTGGAGGGACTAGTGTAAAACCTATGAATAAGTCTTGGAATTTCGATTATCTCACGATTCTTAGAATGAAATTTGTTATTTATAACAACACTTATGTTCCGATCTCCACTATTAATCGTATCTCGGATGTCACTATTCGTAATCGTATTCTTGAAGCTAGAAAGCGCAACGATGGTCCATTGCTTGAGACTCTAATTTTAGTAGAAAACCCGGATCAAGAACACCCAAATCCAAATGAGCCCACTCCTAGCCAACCCATCAATGTTAACCCTCCTAATCCATCCGGTTTCGAAAGTGCTATGTCTCGTTTTATGGATTATATAGGTAGTAAATTTGTGGCTTTGGAAGATAAAATAGAAAGAAAATTTGGGGTTTTGGAAGAAAAGATTGGGAATCTTGCGAATGAGCTCTCATGTATAAAAGGTGATGTTTCGTGCATTCGTGATGATATTGGGAATGGTAGAAGATCTAGGAGTCGATCTCCTCGTGATAACCGTTGATTCATCGTGGTTTGGTATTTGGTGCTTGGTGTTTGGTGGTTGAATTCATGTTTTTAATCTTTCTTGGTGGTTTATGAGTCGTTAATTGCTTATGTGGTTTTTTATTAGAACTTGTTTTATGGATGTTTATGCTTTTAAGTTTTTATGGGTCCGTGTTTTGGACATCTAGGATTTTGCTACGTTGCTTTATTTGTTAGGATGCTAAATGTTTTATTTGGATAATTGGTACTTGCTTTTATCTTGATTGTTAGTTGCCTATCTTTGTTGATTTGATCTTTATGTTGCTAACATGATCTTTGATGTTATAGGTACTTCTTGATATTGCTTCTTAGTCCCTATAGTTTGCTCTCTATAGCATTGTTCCTAACAAGTTTGAAATTTGCATTGTGGTCCCAAATAGATTTTTTCAAAATTGCGTTTAGACCCCAAAGTTTTGAAAAATACATCTTGACCCCTTGTTTTTCAAAAAATACATTTTACCCCTAAACTTTCTTCAAAATGTTTTCAAGTGTTCTTTTTAGGGTAAAATTGTCAATCAAACTTTTTCAAAATTAAAACAAAATCTATGCACTTTGTAAGGGGGAGACTTTGTTTAAAATTTTAAAAACTCAAATGCTTACTAATCTTTTATTTCTTATATTGCTACTAATTGTTTGTGTCATTAGAAAGCATTTGAAATGAACATGTATCAATCAAGGAGTTGGTAAATATCTCTATCCTTTACTCTTATCTATCTTTGTGCATCACCTTCTTAAAATCGTTTTCTTATCTAAAACTCTTGCACACTCTCTCTATCATTGTTTAAAAATCTATTCACTCGAGTTGTCTTTGCTCTTCTACTCTTAGTTGTTTTTACCCCGTCTTTTTGATGAAGACAAAGGGGGAGAAATATTATGTGCACTAAAACTTTCAAAACTTGCACGTTTTAAAAACTCACAAATGCATGCTTATTGTGAGGGGGAGCTTTATTTCATAAATGCTTAATCTTTTATATCCTTCCTAAGGTGTTTTAGTGAAGGATTTGTCATCATCAAAAAGGGGGAGATTGTTGGCATATAGCCTCCCTAATTAGGTGTTTTAATGTGACAAATCCTCTTGTGATTAGTGTGCTATTTTCTCTTGTTATTAACTTTCCTTCTTGCACTCTTTTCATCAAAAAGCTCCTTCATTATCATGTTGTTTAAACTTAATTATCTTAAGAATCTTATTCTCTTACAAATGCTATTAACCGTTTCTTTATGTTTATTGAGAATTTGCCTTAGTGTTCAACTTCAAGGATTCTTAGAATATTGTTTACAACAACTTTCGTGAAGAAAAATTATTGATCCAAGTCTTTTCCTTCAAAGTTTACTAGGCGCGGTACACCGCTACGGTATACCGGACCAAGCGCGGACCAGGGCGCGGTATAGAGGACTAGCCCGTCAGTATGCAAGAAAATCAACCACTGAAGCGCGGTACACCGCTACGGTATACCGCAAGATAGGGTTTTCTGCACAAAAGCCAAGTCATAAGAAATATATCCGTTGGGAGATTAATAGATCCGTTGGACTCAAACCTTATGACCGTTGGAAGCCATTTTCTTCTATAAATTGAAGCTATTTCAAGGCTACAACTACACCAACTAATTACAAACATTAAGGGGCTTAATTGCTATCATTCAAGAAGGTGTCAAGAGCTATACATAGTCAAATTCAATCTTAGTGTGCTTATTAATCCTTTCAAGGAGTTAATCAATTAAGCCACAAGGTTCTATCCACTCAAGAAGGAGTAAACAAGCTTATAGTCATATCCACTCTTTAGGAGTTTTAGATACAAGCTTTAATTAGCAAACCTTTAAACACTTTGTTGCTATCCTCTTAAGTCTAGGTCTTGTAATAGATAGATTAAGAGAGAATTCAAGTATAGGGAGTATACTTGGTGTCCTTGTGTTGTGATTACGCAAGTGGTGTGTCCTTCGTGTTATCGAAGAGTTTGTAAAGGTTATTGTGTTCTCGACCCGGTTAAGAGAGACACGGAAGCTTAGTGAAAAGCTTGAAATCCTAAGGAGGCTTCCTTAGGTAGTGGATGTAGGGAAACCGAACCACTATAAATCGTGTGTATCTTTCTATCCCTACTCTATTTACTTTTAGCACTCTATATGTTTGATTATATGCTTGCATGAATTGTTTATCTAGGTTATCTAACATATAGTCTTCTAGAGTAGTTTAAGATATTGGATTAGCTTTTCACTAGTTATACTTTTATATCAAACCTTACTCTTTTCATTGCATGATCCTATAAGTGTTTGATTTATATTAGTTGACTTAGAAGTTTTCTCTTAAACTTATTATTGTCCAAAAGATTTTAATTAGGCATTATCTTATTAGTAATCCTATTCACCCCCCCTCTAGGACTTTCAGTCTGTACCCACCGAAAAAAAGGAAAAGACTAATTTTTTCAAACCAATCAAGAGTATAAAATCAAATACCAAACCAGATTATTAGAAAAAGACTTTCAAAAGAACTAATTTTTAGTTAAACTTTAAAATATAAAAAAGTTGGTTTTTTACCTCAAACTGTATTTTTCGCCCTACTAAATCTTTTTGAAAATTGAAAAAGTTACAAATATAGGTATATTTTTATCATACTATCATACTATGCAAGAAATTTAGTTAGACATAAAAATAAAATTGCACTAAATGTTACTAATCATATTATTATCAACTCTATATTAAACTTGAAGACTAATCTTCTAACATAACAACAAATTATCTTTTCCATGAATTATTATTGAAGATTTAAATATATATTGGTATATTTATAACAAACTTGGGAGAAATAGTCCTACTTACAAAAATATGGGAAGACTTATCAAATTTATAGCTAAACTGAATTTCAATAATATTAAGTCTGAGAGATACAAACTCGGATTTGATCAAATAAGTTGATAGGGTTAGAACCTGAAATTACTAAAGGTGCTCCTGACATGTTTAGCACTAAGAGCAAAAATTAACCATTGCTCGGCAGGTTGAAAGGGCATTGAGGTTAGTGAAACCACGGCTATAATCGCGGACCCCATTATATTGTTCCAAATTTGATAAAATTTCGAAAAACTTTGTGAGCGTTTTAAAATTTTTTACACTTACTATACTAAAAGGTAGGGGAGAGCATGGGTCGGTTTTACCCGGTTTTAACGTTAGGGTAAACCAAGGGTAATATATTTCAGTTTAAGGAATTGCTAGGGTAACCCAAGGGTAGGGTAAAAAAAAGTTTACCTTCGGGTTAATTCGGTTTACCCTTCGGTTACCTTCGGTTTACCCTCGTTAGTCAACATTAGTCAAACTCTTTTTTAACGCATGAAAAAATTAAATGAATGAGAAAATTTGAAAACACTTATATCGTTATACTTTGAAAGATCAAAGATACAATCTTGACATTGAAAACCAAGAAATCGTGAATCGAATATTTCAAAATAAATTATGCATGTTTGGAATATTCGAGAAGACAAATGAAATGACTTTTCAAATTTACATGTTTTGTATTTTTTTTATTTACATGGTTTTTCGGTTTGGGTAACCCCAACCCAATAGCTTGAGAAATATATAGGTAAAAGACATGGACCCAAAAAATCATAAGGTAACCCGATGGGTAAAGTTGGACAAGGTAAAATTAACATGTATTTTGGATCGGTTTGGTTAAAATTAACACGGTTTTTCGGTTTTGTTAAAATTTTGCTCACCCCTACTAAAAGGTAAAATCTAGGCGAACACAAGTGAAAAGTCAACAACATCAAACACCTAACTCGTTAAATTTAAAATAAATCATGCCAACGACTAATATATTATCTTGCACAACCTAAATCTTCGATAAAGATAATTGTCCAAAAAATAATCGTCATTTAAAATAGATTTCACAGGAAATGAAAAAAGTAGAGGGGTTCAAGTAACTTTAAGCTTGTGGAGGCGATTTTTCGTCTAGGTGGGGCGAATATTTGGCATAGGGCGTATGTGTAGGGGGAGGCGAGTTTTAGACTCAGGAGCAAAAATGCATTTTGTTAAGGATTTTTCAATAAAAATTCATAAAATTTATTACCGTTTTCTAGGGTCAGACACCCCCCCCCCCCCCCCCCAATATCCGCTTCTGGCCATTTCCATAGGCATAAGACTTCCAATCAAATATTGAATGAACCAATATTCACATTATAACCATTAATATATAATAGCTAAACACATGTCATGATATTAATGGGGTTGTTACTATAATTACTTTTTTTGCAAGTTTAAAATATAGGATATGTATTATAATACGATTGGTCAAAAATAATATTGGAAAAAAGAATTTTTCCTTACCGTAGTTGTTGATGATGGTTTATTACTTTTTCTCATAATACTGATGTTATAAATTGCATTTTGACGGGTCTATTTACAATGTACACCAGTTCACGTGAAGTTAAAATTCTAAATTATATTTAAAGTCTAAAACTGAAATCGATGATAATTGAACCGATTAAAACCCGAATTATATAACTATGGTTAAAACCATTAGGTATGATTTTGAAAAGTAAAACCGACAGTTAAACCCGTTATTATGGTTTTAGTTAAAAATAAAATTGAATAACCTAAAATTGTTTACCGTTATATATTTTCAAATTCAGTAATAATCTGGGTGAAATAGATATTGAAATCCTAAAAACCAAAATTCAAATACTAGATTTAACCAACTTAAATAATAAATATGCAATTTAATCAAAGACCAACACACTTTTTTACATATCTTGAAAAAATTTCTTATATGTGTGATCTTATTTTATAAAAATTGAGGATGTTTTTTATTATTAAATTTTCAATGGGTTATGTTCAGAATTGGTTTTTGATTTTTTTTATCTAAGGTGATTGTCCCAAAAGTCCTATATAAAAAAATTATTGCCTAAAAAGATCCACACCAATTTTAGAGAAGGCACTCATGTAAACCATTGAAAACACAGGCGACCCATAAACTAAATTTGTAGCCCTTAAAAAATAAAGCTAACTCATTAATAATTGGATAGTTTGGGCAAAAAAAAACTGGACTTGTTGAATCTAAGAAAACGTGTATTTGAATCTTTAAACAATTAATATTAGAATTAATATTTAAAGAAGAGGGAAATAGAGCAAAGTTATAGACACTTAAATGGAAATATAAAGTTAAATTTTGCACGGTTGTGAAAATGAAAGAAAATAAATTAAGCATAATGTAAGTAAAGAAAAAAATACGCCGCATAACGATTATCGGGAGAGAGGATCAGGATACGTTTACTTGGCCCTTCACACATTCTGAAGAATATACTACGGAATCCAGTTATAATACCCTATCACGCGAGGCATGACTGATGGAACATCAATCGTCTAATCAAGGGCAGTTGCAGAACTCAACTCTTTGGAATAAAATTTGGAAAGCGGATGTACCTAATAAGATTTGGAGTTTTGCTTGGCGAGCCTGTCGGAACATATATCCTACACGAAAGAATCTATATCAAAGACACTGCATTACCGACAAATGGTGCTACTGGTGTCCGGAGACGACTAAAACGATCATACATCTTTTATTAACATGTTCATTTTGTAAACAGGTTTGGGCGGTTTAGCTCTTCAAATCAGAATTCCAGAATCAGATCCACAGGAGCTAGGGGATTGGTTCACTAAGATCTTTGAATTGGTAAATAGGCACATGTAGGATACAAGAATGGTGGCCGCATACATTTTGCTCATGATGTGGAACATCTGGAAACACAAAATGAAATGTTAACATGAGAATGGGACACTGGATATTAGGCCGGTAATTATAGCAACTAATAACAATATGAAAGATTTGTTTGGACATGAATGGGATGCGTTTCCAGTTTCAATAGGACAAGCACATAATCACTCTGAACATCTACCTCAGCAACCTGGCTATCCACACGACACTCAGATCATTTATAAAGTAGCCAACAGGTCTATTCTAAACCAATCTGGACGGATACAACAGCCGAAGGGGAAGCTGTGGCTGTTTTGGAGGCGACCAAGATTATAGTTCAAGACGGGCTCAAGAAAACGGTAATCTGCTAAGACAACCTTGATTTAATTCAAGGTATCAAATCGCTGCCATCGGCGTGGTGGAAAGTCAAGCCATTTGTCAAAAGAATTCTCTCTCTGGCGGAAGGGCATGGCAACATGCACTTCATGCTTATTCTGTGATGGCTAAATGGGTTGGGGACAGAAGGGCACGTAGGGCTAGGCAGCGGAAGTCTTGGAGGAACCACAATTCACATATCACTCTTCAATTCTGTAGACTAGGTATCGGTTAAAAGATCTTCTTCAGCTCATGGGTTCGTTTGTCCAAAAAAAAAAGTAAGGAAATACAAGAAATGGAGAATAAGGTAATATATTGATCTTAATATTGGATATATCTTTTTTTTTTTGGTACGTAGGATATATATCTCTCTCAATTTGTAATTGTTATGATACGATTGGTACGTAATGAAATTAAGAATGAAATAACATTTCATAATGAATTTTAGTCCTATACTTGGTAAGAGTTAAAAAGGATGGGACATTTATTACTATAGGAATCTTAATCCCATAAATATGGTAATAACCATTCCATCCACCATCAAGGTATTAGACCATTCCATTTACATTAGGGATGAAATTTGATTTTTTTATTGACAATTTACCTTAAACCTATAAATCTTGACAACATGTACATAATTATAATTAACTTTATAATTAAAAATCCATTTAATTGATAAAGAAGCAAAACTCATTTCATCAATAATCAATTCTTATATCTAATCACCTGAAAAAACCTATAATAAATATTTATTTTAAACATCAAATTTTTTCAACGATATATTAGCAATATCCACAAAATGCAGTTCTTAATCGAAAATGTTGCTTAATTTTTAAAATTAACATCTATCATTAATAGGTAAAATTATTTAATTAAACTATTAGAATTAATATAATTAGGATAGTTTTATATTTTTTTATACAATGTATTTTAAATTATAATACGATGTTATATTATATTAAGTATATGATAATAATTAGTTAATTTTTTCCATTTTCATTTCTTATGACATACCAAGTATGCTATAATAATTACCAAGTCTATTGTATTACCGTGGTAATTCCAATACTTCACTTATTCCATTCCCGTTCAAATTCATTACTGCGTACCAATCGGGCCCCTAAAGTCTATCTCTCAATTTGTAATGATTAAAGTTTAAAAAAAAAAAGAATAAAAGGAAATGTTTTAGGTAGTCAACTATTTATACAAAATAAAAAGGTGATTATCACCAACACAAGTAAACTGACAGAAATCTTTGAAGGCTTGGAAACAAGCAAACAAGAACAAAGAATGAAGAAGTTTAAAGACCGGGTCCTCGAAGATAAAGAGAATTGGGTGCCCGATTCACAACTGAAATAATTTATCAATGACTGAAGGCATGACTTAGCGGATATCGGGTGATATAATATTGGACACTCGGGGTCTGAAAAAAGGCCAAAAAAAGGACAAAAAGCTATTAAAATAGCGTTGTTAAAAGACATGTTAGAAGTCTGGATATCCAAAGAAAGAAATCGGACCCTCGAGTTCTTCTTCAGACAGTGATATGTTGCTTACTGTACAAAGAGTTTTTCTTCTATAAATAGAAACTCTCAAGAAAATTGAATTTTTTCTAAATCAGATCTTAAAATTCTAAAATCATATTTTTTACGAGAGTCCCAAAACAATTTAAACAAAAATATTCATCTTTGTAATTTCTTAATATAGCCATTATTAGTATTTTATCTACTCATCAAGGAGCATAAAATCTAGGTGGATTAGGTTTAATCTTAAATATTAAGTGTCCACTTGTTCTAGTTAAAGGTAAGATCTTCAATAGACCAGGAGAGAGTAATTCGTAACCTCGTATAGGTCTAGACACGAGAAAAGGCTTCACGAGTGTGTGAAGTGCTCTTGTTAGTATATGAGGCATAATTGGGTTCTTGTATGGTGATACACAAGAGAAGATTTCACGGGCTTGTGAAGTAGAATTGTGAGTGTATATTGTATAATCATCTTACTTTTGTTAGTGATTACTCAAGGGTTTGCTTTGAAGGGGTTTCACGGGCTTGTGTAAGCAACAAGAACAACATAGGGGTTTCTGTAAACATTTAAAAGAGAGGTTTACGGATTATCTCTGGCAGCGGAAGCGGATCTGATTTGTCTTGCCAAGTCGACGAGAATCCTTACGCAAAGAGATCCAATTGCCAATAAGCTATGATACCCATTCATGTTTAACTAATTGAGAATTTTGAGAGAATTAGGAGATTAATTGTGTTTGTTATATTTTCTAAGCGTTTGTAACATACGAAAATATAAAAGCCCAATAGCTTTTTATATCTTAGCAGTTCCCATTTGAAAGATAGAAATAATTGTTCCCACCAAATATTATATGGGTAACGGGTGTGGGATGTCCCATCATTGGCGTGACCCGACCCAGATACTAACAGTTTCCTTTACACCCACTGAAATCTTTGAAGTCTTATGAGCAAGCAATAAGATGACCAATATAAAATAAGGGGGACCTTTTAGACTACAAATCTAGAAGCTTTACACTTATTGGTGTGGCAAAAGGAAAAAATGGGAACACAAGGAATAACAGGGATAATTTGAAAGGAAAAACACTGAAAATGATGATATGGGGTTGGTCCAATTAAGACCAACCTCAAATCATGATAATTGTTTTGGCTAGGGGTTTAGGAGTGAGCTCCCGCTGGTTTTTTAGCTTCCCGAGGTGATGAGCTCAAACTAGACGAGTATCGTGGATGGTGACTCGGTTTGTTTATATGATGCAACTATCAAAACCCCATGGTGGTGTCTCTCGTCTTATCAGTGTTGGTTTTAAAAAAATATATACTTGCAGCTTGTCAAATATGTTAACCATTTCCTTTATTTGTATGATAATCAAGTCATGTTTGGACCAGAGGGTAATTCCAAGTGTATGCATGAGAAGTTTCCTTTTAATTTTTTTGCTGAAAACGGTATTGTTTACCCAATATTTCTTAAGAGTAATGCTATATATCACCCCTTCACCCTTTCACCCCTTATGTGGAGCCTATGTGGAGGTTTTAAAAACCAATCATAATGTTTCTCTTTCTTAAATAACTTTTCTCTCTCTCTTTTATTTAATGCCACATAGGCTCCACGTAAGGGGTGAAGGGGTGATATATATCATTACTCATTTCTTAAACCTCGTGTTCTTTTGCGTCTAATATGTTTGCAAAACAACGAACTTGGAAAGAAGGCGTATTTGGCAAGTGGAAAAACTAAGGTTTGTTTTCTATCATCGAATGGTGGGTGCATAATTTTTGTTGGGGCTTGGATTATAGGTTGTGTTTGTCTATATCATTGTCTTTTAATTTATTGTCTGAGGATCATTTGTGTAAGCCACTTTGTATCATTGTATTTATTGTGAACCTTGAGTTCCTTTTATTAAAGTGACTATTTAAGAAGGGGGAGGGGGGGGGGGGAGAGAAGCGAAAGAGGGTGTTAGAATTTTTTTCCATACATCTGAGACCTTAATAGGTCAGTAAATCCTAACCAAGACTTACTAAACTCCAGAAGGAGTGCACACAGTATTTCCTGTAGTAGTCCATCCGCACTTGTCCATTGTTAGAAGCTTCCGTATTCCATCTGGTGGGTTATCAAAGTAAGTCGTATCACTCTCCAAGTTCGCTCCCAATTGCGCCATAAAGTCCACACAGTTGTTAGCCTCCCGATATATATGAACAAATTCGAAACCCGAGTGAATCATTAAGATTTCTCTACATTCCAAAAGTAGTGTGTATAACCAATCCTCATTGTTCCCACCGCCCTTCACTAGCGTGTGTGACGCAAGCGAATCGGTTTTAACAAGTACTCTCTCGTGACTTCTCTTGATTTCCAAGGTTAATCCGAAGTGAAGCGCAATTGTTCCGCTTGAAACGTCGAGCGGAACAATAATGGACCTGCGAATCCGCCCAAATACTCGCTCTCCGTATCTCTAAATAGACCACCGACACCACCCTTGGAGGACCCTTGTTAGAATTGGTGTTAAGGGATAAATTTGCGATATTAATCAATTAAAAAGTAGTTTATGTGAATACTAAAAAGTGGTATTCGCTAAAAAAAAAAGTCTAATAAAAGTATCTAATTGTTAAATTAAACCTTCAATAATTTATTTTATAAAAAAATACCTAATAAAACAATTATTTATATAAAACACCCCTTTTATATTTTTCATACATTTACTACCTTATTATTAAATATACTTTTTATTTTTAATACAATATTAATTTTTAAATATTAAACAAATAATAGGGTACTTCCACCACCACCACCACCACCACCATGTATTTAACAACCACTACAGCCACCATAACCAACGCCACCACCTCCACCACCTCCACCGCCACAACCACCACCATCTCCACCACCACCACCACCACTACCACCTATTACTACTAATTTCATCACACACGCGCGTGTCCGTGATTTTTAAAATCGTCATAACTAATTCTAAAAAAATCAGAAAAATAAAAAATTTGTATTTTTGGATAAAACAACTTTATATTTACGTCTGTGATCTTTTTTTAAATTTTTTTTTTTAATTTTTTTTTTCAAAGACACGAAATTCACTTTTTGAAATAGTGATTTTTTTCCGCAAATATGAAATTCCGTGTCTACGAAAAAAAATTCCTTCAAAAAAATCCAAAAGAAATCATAGATGTAAATATTAATTTGCTTTATCCAAATATGTAAATTTTTTATTTTTCTGATTTTTTAGTTATGGCGATATAAAAAAATTCACGGACGCGCGCGTGTATTAGTTTTTGTTTTGTTTTTTTTTCTTTTCTTTTTTAATAACCATTTTATTTTGTTAAGATTCTAATTTCTTTTTATTTATTTTTAATTACTATTTGTAAGGGTATTTTGGGTTAAGCCTGTTTTTTTTATAAAGGAACAACACCCAGTTAATTACGCAGAGAGCGTAAAAATTCCCAATTAATTACAACTTCAACTTAATTCCCACTTAAGCACACAAAATTGGAAGATTACAAAAATACCCACATGCCTATTAATTAATTATAATAATATTCATTTATTTATTTTATTTTTAAATTTTATTTTTAAATTTTTTTCCGAACTTTTTTTTCAAAATTTTCCCCCCCGAAATTTTGTGTTCCATGAACACGCAATACTGAGATTTGTGTATTTAAGAATACACATAATTGGACCAACCAAAATCAAGTTTTGTATATTTTAAAAATACATAAGTTCGAGTTTTATGTGTTCCATGAATACATAAGTTCGAGTTTTATGTGTTACATGAATACACAAATTTGAGTTTTATGTGTTCCAAGAATACATAAATTTGAGTTTTCTGTGTTCCATGAACACACAAATTTGAGTTTTATGTGTTACTGTTCCGTGGAACACACAATTTTGAGTTTTATGTGTTCAATGAACACACAAATTTGAGTTTTATGTGTTCCAATTCCGTGGAACACAAATTTGAGATTTGTACCTTCGTCATATTTATGTGTTCCAAGAATACACAATTCTGAGATTTGTGTGTTCCACGGAATTGAAACAAACAAATTCAAGTTTTGTGTATTACAGGAATACATAATTCGAGTTTTATATGGTCCATGAATACACAAAAATGAGTTTTATGTGTACTAAGAATACACAATTCTGAGATTTGTGTGTTCTTGGAATACACAGAATTTGAATAAACAAAATCAAGTTTTGTGGGACCTTGAACACAAAAAACACATAAAAATAGAAAAAAAAGTGTTGCACAAAAAAAAATTGAAAAAAAAATTGATTTTTTTATAAAAAAACCGAAAAGAAATTTAAAATAATTAAAATAAAAAAAATCATATTAGGGTAATAATGGAAGGTAAATATGACAATGTGTTTAATTGGAAATTAAGTTGTTAATTTGTGAGTATGTAGGAAGTAATTTGCTCCTTCGTTTTTTTAGAAATGAAAAAAGTGTGGAAGTGTAATTAATTGAGAATTATCTCTTTTATAAAAAGTTTTTTTAATATACATTTCTTGATTATTGACTCTACTAAAAAAATAAAAGCAACTTAAAAAATATTAAATAAGAAAAATAAAAGATAGAAATATTTATTTCTCTAAAAACTTAATATACAATAGTATGATAGAAAAAGGTTCTTACAATATGAGAGAATATATCAGCAATAAAATCTACATTAACATTCAGAAAATACTCTAGTACTGCGTAAATAATTCTACAAAATTTCTATTTATAAATTTCATCATCGCAATACTCCGAGCTCTTACATGAGCTTCCCACTGCACCAGTATTGAATCTGATGCTGAAGCCGTTTTTAGCGCCATATATTCATCGAACACGAAATGTCCATAGAAGAATCGAGCTATCCTCGATGATATCAAAAATATGGTCAAAGCTCACAACAACATTCAAATTCGTGGGACCAGAAGTACGTCAAATAAGGCTTCATACGGACTCCCTAAGACTTTTTCTACTTCTTTTCTCCCTCTCTTCCCCCCTCTCCCTACCATCACTTGGCTATGTAATATTTCTCTTGATTTGAATACTTTTTTTTGTAATGACTTTGTTGTTTTTGGGACGAATAATATGGATTAATTCTCTTTGCGAGACCGGAACGGTATACCAGTGCTTTGAGCGGTATACCGGTGCACTAGTTATTTTCACCGTTTTGCATCGCACGGCATACCAGCCCTAGGAGCGGTATACCATTGACGCTATCTGAAAAGCCCATCAACAACTTTTAAATCTTTTTCTCTTCATTTCTTTCAAAACCCTACCCAATTTTTCTTTGAGAAAATGCCACTTAGGGTCTTGAAGACACCCCCCCTCTTCTCTTACCTTCTCTTCTTACTAAAGACCTCGATAAGAATTTAACACTATAGACCTAATATCCCAATTACCTTACTACCCTCTTTTGTTTTTTTCCCATATATACTAAATTATAGGTTCTCTCTCCTCATTCTTTCATTTCATTTCCCGTCAATACATTTCTCTCTCATCCCCTCACCTAACTTTTCCAACCAAAATCCTAGAAACCCTTACTCCATTTGTCTTCAAATCGGCAGCTGCACATCAATGAAGCAGAAGAGCACCATGTCAAAATTGAGGGATTTGTCTAATAAGAACAAATCGACAGTTGCACCTCAGATAAGCAGAAGAGCACATCAATCGACCGCCGGCGAAGCTACACTGCAACAGAACTTCACAAGTCTTCACAGATAGAACCTCCTTATTCGCCGGAGTCTGCAGCGAAGGAGGAGCAGATCAAAGCTACTCACGTCGGAGGTGTTATGGTGGAAGTGTTATGGTGGTGGTGGACCTCTTCTTCTCCGGCGAGTCGAGAAGCGAGCTCCGGTGGTTCGATCTCCTGGGCGAGAGCATCGAAGAAGAAGAGCTTCGTGTCTGCAATCTTCATCAGCTGTTGATCGGTGTTGAACTCTTGGTGGTGGTGGTGCTCGACGGCGTGGAGTTGGCGTTGCTCGACGGCGGTGGTCAAACCAGAGACGAGCAGAAGGGCTCCATCGTGGTGGTGGTGTTGAAATCTTCTATGGCTGAGCAGCGAGAGAGGAGTTCTGTTTTTTTTTTCAGATCTAGATCTGGTTTGACCAAATCTGGTCAAACAAAATAGTAGCTAGGTTAATTTATTATTTTTAATTGTATATTGTTTTGTAATTTATTTAAAAATGTGTAATAAAAATGAATAAAGATTTTTTTTGACTATTTATGCTTTGTTTTTTAATAATACTCATCAAATGGACTGAGTACTCATTAAAATTACGGAGTACTCATCACATTTATCAGATACTCATCAAAATTATCCGGAGTACTCATCAAAATTATCCGGAGCACTCATCAAAATATATAGAGTACTCATTAAAATATATAGAGTACTCAGCAATTTTATAGAGTACTCTCAGTTTTTTCCGATACTCATCAATTTTCTCCGATACTCTATGTTTTTTACGGTGACCGGTGACTGGTGGTCGGAGGTCGGTGGTCAGTGGTCGGAGGTCGGCGGTCGGAGGTCCGCGGTCGGAGGTCGGAGGTCGGAGGTCGGAGGTCGGAGGTCGGAGGTAGGTGGGTAGTGGTAGTGGAGAGAGAAATAGTGACATCACACTTTCTTTGTCTTTTTGTGTTAGTAAGGGTAGGAAAGACAATTGCCAAAACTGAGGTCCCTAACAAGAACAAATCTCTAGACTATACTCTATAGAGAAGAAAGATTGTCTCCAAGACCCTAAGGTTAATTCACCCTTTTTCTTTCTTCGTCTCTCTCAAAATCAAAATCTTTCATCTTTTTCCTCTCTCAATCACCCTAAACCCATTCATACTTTCATCTTCTTTTGCCAAAATCTTCACTATGCCTAAACAAAAGGAAGCTTTTTCATCTTCAAAGGGTAAAAAAGCTTCCAGTTCATCTCAAGGTATCTAAGAACAAGCTAATATTCCTCTTCATGGTTCGAAGCCATTTGATATTAAACTGGGTAGGAGAATCGATTCATCTTCTTTCGTGGAAGGTTCTAGCTTCTACAATCTTCTCGATTTTCAAGGTCTTCTCTATTTCCTCTTTATTGAAATTTACGTAGCCGTTAGTTTTTGTGTCAAGTTTTACTCTAATTTATCTTATCATTGCAATACTAATTTCATAATCCAAAGTACAAGGCAAAATTTTTAAAATGGATTAAGCATTTTTAGCCCGTTTCTTTAATCTAAAAAATTACAGTTTTGAAAACTTTCGGGTCGTTGGTTAGGTAGTCTCGATGCGTCTATTATTCTTGTTGAATCTTTCATGGAATCCCGTTTACTTGCTCCAAATTCCACTTCTTGGAAAGCTTACTATTTTAATCCCAATTTTCAAGTTGAATATAAACTCGTGTTACACGGCCTTTTTCACAAGGATGAAAACGATGTCGTGAACCCTCCGTTTGAAGGGTATATTATGTATCTCAGTTGTCACTCAAAGCAAATAAATTTCCAGGCCATAATGATAAAAATGATAAATTATGCTAGGAACTGTAATTTGAGTGTTCCTTATGGTCTTTCCCTCACTTCAATTTTTAAAAACCTTGGGTCTCGATCTTGCAATATCTCAAACCAAAAAATTTTACAATCATTGGGTTTTTAATTACCAAACCTTGAGAAAATAAAACTCATTATTTATAATAATGAGTATGTTTTGGAAAAACAACTAAAAAATTTGGGGGATGAAGAAGAAATTAAAAAAAAAAAATCACGTCTTGAAGAAGACTCTCCTTGTTTTTGGATAACAAATTGAATAGATTCATTAACTTTGTTGAGGCAAGGTTTGAGTGGTTAGAAAGAAAGATTGAAGATTTGAGAAACGAGAGGTCTTGTAGCGGTCGTTCTTCCGGTCTACGATCACGTAGCCGGTCCCCTCGGTAGTTTGTGGTTCATTATGTTTTTTCTCAGGCTGTTCTTGGTTACTTTTATTTATGGTTCTTTTTTTTGGATGTTGAACTTATGGTTTTTATTTTGGGTTGTAATAGTTTAAAACTTGTTAGTTTTGGATGTCTATTAAATCTCCTTTATGATGTTTAAGTTGGTTGTTTTTAGTTGTTTTTGTTGTATGATGTATTATCGTTAATCGTTGGATTACTATCTTCTTATGCTAAATTTCCATTTCGTATTATTGTGTTTCATCGCTATTTAAGCTTAATTTGTTGCATTTTTTTATTAGCTCGGTTTTCCTTGGTTGTAATTAGCTTGTTTTATAACTTGCTATTACCGTTTTAGGCAATCTTATATTATCTAATCTTGTTGCTAATTATCGTCTTAATTTTATAGGTTATAATTGTATTTTGGTCCCTCGTATTTGGAAAATTGCATTATAGTCCTTTTAATTTGGAAATTTGGATTTTAAGTCCCCTCTTTTTAAAAATTGCGTAGTGTATCTCTTAGTTTGTAAAAATTCATTTTTAGTCTTATTAACTTTGGAAAATTTCATTTTTAGTCTTATTAACTTTGTAAAATTTCATTTTAATCCCTTAATTTGGAATTGCATTTTGGTCCCTAAATTTTACTACCTTACTCAAACTAGTCAAGGGCTCATTTTGTTGTTGACAAAGGGGGAGAAAGATCAAAGATTTAAGTATAAACTATTTATAAAATCTTTTATAAAATATTTTTGACACAATTTTGCAAATGTTTTTATGCATAGAGTAAGGGGGAGTTAAAAAAATTTAGTCAAAATATTTTAAGAAAATATTTTAAATCCCCCATTTAAATATCTTTTTAAAAATAAAAAATGTTTCTATGCATTGAGTAAGGAAAGTTACTCCATAAATCGGTCTTTAACTCGTTTAAAATACCAAAAAGAAAAATATTGTTTAAAAACTCTTTACTAGCAAACTTGTAATATTTGATTTGTCAAATATAAAAAAGGGGAGATTGTTGGTCTAACGTTCTTTTTAATCATGTTTTAATATGTGAAAAATATCTTTTAGGATGTCTTAAATATCTTGGATATATTGTTTAGTGCTTAAAACTTTTTATACATGGAAGTTATTATATTTAATATATATTTAAAACACCTTTTTCAGAGACCGGAACGACATACTGTTGCCAAGACCGGTATGCCGGTGATAGCCGTTGGAAAACGATCACATGACACGTAGGATTCTGCCCGTTGGACTAAACGACAGGATGGAACGGTATACCGCCCGTATGACCATTATACCGATGCGAGTCAATTATTGTGCTATAAAAGGGAGCTCGTTCAAAGGCAATATCAACCTCTTACATATAAACTATTTTCTACTATATTCATCATCTAACATTATAGGTCTCAAGCTAACTTATTTAATCATTCAAGTTTGATCATTCAACTTGTCAAATCAACTTATTCAAAGAGTTAATCAAAGTAGTTTCAAATTTTTATCTACTCAAGAGAAGATCAAAGATCAACTTTTATATCCACTAATTAAGGATATTTAGAAAAGTTTATACCACCACTCAAACACTTGTTATGTCCTCTTAAGTCTAGTCTTTGTAATAGATAGATTAAGAGAGAGTTTGAGTATAGGAGTTATACTCAGTGTTAATTGTGTTGCGATAACACAAGATTTTGCTTTACGGTTCCGAAGTGGTTGTAAAGGGTATTGCGTTCTTGCCCCGATTAAGGCAGTCACAAAGCTTAGTTAATGAAGTGGAATATGGAAACCGAACCACTATACTTGATTGTGTAGTTTCTTTCCCTGATCTCTATACTTATCGTATTTTGATTGCTCATACTGCTTTTATATCAAATCACTAGTCACCCATTGCATGATCTCCTAAGTGTTTGATATATTACATGTGAAGTTTTTCTTCTAACTAATAACTGTTCAGTTGAAATGAATTTCACACCCCATAAATTCATACTCCACCCATGAAGGTCGTTTACTTCTCATACAACTTTTCACCCCTTTTGGGGCATCCTTGCATTTATCACGTTGATGTGGAAGACCTTTCTAGCCTTAGTGGCTAAGATGTAGAGTTCCCAACTTCATCATAATGTACCCGTGTTGATTATGGTTGCTCCGTATTCTGACCTGAACAGTATGAATAATGTAAAATAGAGTTTTTTTATAACAATGTTTTGTCTGTACTTGAACAATACCGAAAGTAGCAGATGTAACAACACCAACAATTTTAACACCTCCGATTCCACCAAGACATTGTACTTTTCCGACATCTCAAATCAAAATATAATGTCATCCAACAAGAAATAAAATTACTAGGTATCCAATCTCACCCTCAAATCATATTAGCTAAATTAAGCTAGAAATCTATATACTATCGAGAAATGACTAGGCATTTCAAGAGAGTAGCCGGGGATTGGTAAAAGTACCTTTAACAACTGATTTCTCTTAATCAAAGCTATTCTACAACACTTCCTTATCTATTTCCTCCTTGCCTAGATCATCTCGGGCTTCTATAATATATCCATGAAAATAAATATTAGAATTTAAATATTTCATTTATTTATTTTTGAAATCTAACCTTCAAAAATAGCCGTTATGCTATCAACTCGAGTTTGACAGTTGTCATTTTCAATCACCCATCAGAACCCCTGCAAAATTTTACAATTAAATTCCAATTTATACTTGGTATCCAGTCTCACTCTCAAATCATCATTAGAATTCCAAAAATGTGAATTTCATTGGAGTGTAAAAACCCCTGCAATGAAATATTAAAATAAAAAGGGAGAGTTGAGAGACACGTACATATAAGAAAGGAGAAGAACATTGTTATTGCTGCAATTGACCTACTAAAATATGCGATGTATATGTTATGAAAAAGAAGGAAAAGCTCAGAGGTTGAAGAACAATGGTGGCTGCCGGTTGTATATTTTTCTGCTAGGAGTGCTTCTTTTATTCTTTTTTTAATTAGTTAACTGGGTTTCTTTTCTTTTCTGTTATTCTTTATATAGTAAAATACGATGGCTCACTTTTAAAAGTCTCACTTCCCATATTCTATAATAATCTATGTAGTGATTAGAGTTTGAGAGTTATTATAATACATATGGTTCTTTTCTTATGAGCAATTTAAAGTTTTCATTCATAAGATTCTAACACCTAAAAAGTAAAAACATATAACAAACATTCTAGGAGAGTAAACTCCTTTACAAGAAACCTTACAAATTACTACTAAATAAAACATAACAACTAAAATAACAGCAAAGAGACTTTGAGGCAGCTAATTTTATTCAGCTCGGAAAACCAAAATTCTGACTGTGCCCATCACGTCCTTCATAATCTTCCTCAAATCATCATCACTTAATATTTGATCATAATTATAAAACTCGTCTTGACGTTTAATGCCAAAAATAGGACCCTCCAAGTTGAGTCTTTTAATAAGTTCCATCTTCAACTGAATTATTTTGGTTGAGGATGAAATCTCAAAGATAATCATTGGAAGTTCTTCATAGGAAGCTTTTACAGTAATCATTTTGTCACTTCTAGTAGCATTTGAACCTTTCTGTAACTTATAATCATGTTCCCCTTCAGTACATTTGTATTCCAGTGGCCACTCTATACCAAGTACTTTGCATTTGCTTTTTCAGTGTATAAGTACAAACTGCAAAATATATATTTAAAATTTATCATAAAGTTGATGTATTTTTAAGCCGAGTTTAATTTTTTTATTTAAAATTTGGGTTCGTAAATTGATGGTCTTCTACTCAAAGTTTTAGGGTGAATCCATGTGTGTATCGTCATGACCCCCTGAGTTTTAAAAAATGTTAATTTTTACCACTAAATCTTCTTTCCAAATATATTAGATTACGGCTCTCCTTAAAATTTGAGAAATTTAGCTTGGCTCCCAATAATCTCAAAAACTCTGAAAGTCAACTTTTTTTAAATATTTTTTTTTAACTAAAATCAACCCTAAATTCTTGAATTTTGTTGATTAGTATTATTTTGTGCATATCATACTAACCTAAAAATATATTCTGATTTGAATAATATAAGGATCTATACAGCATTTTTGCAAAATATAGGTCCCCTCGGTGCAATTAATTGAAAATCTCTTGGTTGCAGGAAGAAGGTCTTGCGCTAAGCCACGGGTACTTCCCAATTAGAGAAACAATGGATTTAGTGGCAAGCGAATTCCCACTAGTTTTAGCTCTAGCTTTCGTTCAAGTGACAACTTGTCGAGAATTCGGGGCCGGTAAGTGTTCCAGATGTTCACTGTCAGGCAGGTTGAGACTAGCCGCTTCTTACCGAAGACCTTCACCTTCACCGAAATGTTATTACAAATTTGTGAAAGCCCAAAAACTTTGCCAATTGAGAATGGGAAAGGGTGTTGCAGGAAAAGCTTTCGAATCACGCAAATCTTCTTTCTGCAAAGATTTACGCAATCTAAGTGTTACTGAATATCCCTTAACCTTAGTATATCATGCACAACATGCGCATCTCACCTCTTCATTTGCAGTTTTTCTTCAAGATTATCATACTAACATTGGGGTGGTGCTTGAGTTTTTTCTCTTGCCTTCTGACAATCATATACATGACAACACTCGTCTTTTGATTAGGCTTATGCAATCTCCAATTCGTTTAATCAATTCATTAAATGAATTGGAGATTGCATAAGCCTAATCAAAAGACGAGTGTTGTCATGTATATGATTGTCAGAAGGCAAGAGAAAAAACTCAAGCACCACCCCAATGTTAGTATGATAATCTTGAAGAAAAACTGCAAATGAAGAGGTGAGATGCGCATGTTGTGCATGATATACTAAGGGATATTCAGTAACACTTAGATTGCGTAAATCTTTGCAGAAAGAAGATTTGCTTGATTCAAAAGCTTTTCCTGCAACACCCTTTCCCATTCTCAATTGGCAAAGTTTTTGGGCTTTCACAAATTTGTAATAACATTCCGGTGAAGGTGAAGGTCTTCGGTAAGAAGCGGCTAGTCTCAACCTGCCTGACAGTGAACATCTGGAACACTTACCGGCCCCGAATTCTCGACAAGTTGTCACTTGAACGAAAGCTAGAGCTAAAACTAGTGGGAATTCGCTTGCCACTAAATCCATTGTTTCTCTAATTTTAGTAAACATATTTCTCGGATAAAGTGGCTCATCTAACACAGAAAAGATCTTAGTTAGTATACACAATTTACTTAATAAATAGCCAATCGAGAAAATATAATTGCACCTGGTATTGGGAAGTACCCGTGGCTTAGCGCAAGACCTTCTTCCTGCAATCAAGAGATTTTCAATTAATTGCACCGAAGGGCCCTATATTTTGCAAAAAATGCTCTATAGATCCTTATATTATTCAAATCAGAATATATTTTTAGATTCGTATGATATGCACAATATAATATATAATCAACAAAATTCAAAGACTTTAGGGTTGATTTTTAGTTACAAAAGTATTTAAAAAAAAAAAGTTGACTTTTAGAGTTTTTGAGATTATTAGGAGCCAAGCTAAATTTCTCAAATTTTAAGGAGAGCCGTAATCTAATTTATTCGGAAATAAAATTTAATGGGAAAATTAACATTTTTTAAAACTCAGGGGGTCATGACTCATGATGATACACAGATGGATTCGCCCTAAAACTTTGAGTAGAAGACCATCAATTTAAATAAAAAAATTAAACTCGGCTTAAAAATACATCAACTTTATGATAAATTATTGTGAAGATTATTATATGAAAAAATGCATATATAGTACGTACCTCAGTTTCGTCTAAATAATTGTCGATGTTATTTGGATGATCTTCTTCAAAGTGATAATTAAGGCACTCGAGTACTCCAACACAAGGCTCCAATTCATCAGGTACCCAAGGCTCAGACCCCGATTTATCCTTACGTTCAAACACAGGTAAAACCAGAAGCTCGGTTAAGCCACAATCAATGGCAAACTTGCGATGCGGAAACTCTTGGAGAGAGTAAAATCCGACATCAGGAGTTGTTTCGGGAGTGCGACTAAAAAAAGAACGTACTATGGGACCAAGATTCTCTCTGGCTACCACGTCTTCATCGCTTAGTAAGTCAATCCTTTCCTTCATGCATTCCTTCTTTAGCAAACACGCACCTTTCTCGAGTTCTAAAATAGAAAAAGGTTGATCTGAAGTCGTTAAATGACGCTTTCCATGTCGGTGTTTGAGCGCCCAGAATTGTACAAGAGCCCAAGGACGAATCCCTTTAGCGCTCTCCTCCTTGAGGACCCTTTTGATTCTCTCGGTATTAGTTTGAGTTGACACATTTGCTTCAAAATAACCATCTGTTTCTTCGCTCCAAAACACAAATGGCTGTTGATCATTTGTTTCCTCCGGGATGGCCAATTTGGCTGGGTTCATGAATTCAAGGAACTCGGGAAGTTCATAAATCTCAGATGCCATTATTGAGAGAGCGAGAGAGAGAGGGAGAGGAATTTTACCAAATTTTGTGTTTCTGAAGTGTGTGTTTAAATTGTGTCCTTATTGCATGACATACATATAGCGCGTTTTTTCAATTTGGATAGCTTAATTGGAAAACACCATGTGATAACTGTCCACACAAGGTAAACCACTTTTTACAAAAACGATTCTCTAAGGACTAAAATCCAAAACGGGATTACTTATGACTTTGTTAATTTTTGTTTTTTTTTTACATTAAATTGATCGTGTTTCATGATATATACTAGTAGAATAGAGATGTTCTAACTAACACTGCTAACCCACCACATTGCATGACATATAACGGGGGTTTTATTCAATATGTAGAGCTTAATTGGAAAACAGTCAAACACTATGTGGTAACCCTCAACACAAAGTAAACCCCTTTTTATGGAAACGAATCTGATTCCAGAACCCTTTCAACCACTCACTAAAGGACCTAGGCAAACCAAAACATAATTATCTATGAGTTCGTTGATTTTCGTTTCTTTTACATTAAATTGGTCATGTTTCATGGCATATACTAGTACGATAGGGATATGGTCTCTCATTATTATGTAAAACACTACCCCTCCTCCTATCTAATTACTCATCTACCTCGAATTTTTAACCATATCTCGAGGGAGGGGGTGTCACGATCCCAACCTCAAACACATCTTTACTATACTACCGATCACGTACTATTTGCACATAATTATATCTCATAGTCTTGACCCAGAACCTCATCAAAGTACGAAATTCAATATTATTGTCTTTGATCCTTGTTCTACCGCCTTAATATTTGTTATTTAGACTCTGAGTTTTTTTTTAACCTAAAATAAAAAATAATTTTAAGAAAAATGTAAATAAAAATATAATCACAAAACTAATATAAAGGCCTCATCTTAAGAGCGCCTTTACCAATAAGCCCATTAACTTAATTAATCTTGAGACGCTCCTTTAAAAAACGCTTTTACTTAATAAAAAACAAATTAACCAACGATCTTTAATTTAAATCCATATCTACGATGATATAAAGAAGAAAATCTGGCCAAGAAGAAAAGTTAAACTGACCAACGATCTTTAGAATTTTAATAAATAATCTTCATAATTATTTCAGTATCTTCCAAAAAAAAATCACTAGCCAACGTGTTGCATTCTGTAATATAAAATCATTTCTTGATCTTGTTTGTGTCGTGTTTATTATTCTCGAATTATCATGACTTTCATGCTATTATGTATTAATTTTATTTTCCTATTACGTCGACCTCCACTTATTGTATTTTAACTACTTAATCTCCACCTTAAAGTAAATAAAGTTGATCATGATTGACGATTTTGCAATCGGGTAATAAAATATAACCAAAGACAATATTTTAATTACTTTCCGCAACTTCATTTATTACAAAAAAAAAAATTCAAATAAATGTGGATTATTTATTTACATATGAAATTTTAATTTTTAAATTTTATGTAAAGAATGAAAAAACTTCCATTCATTTAGAGGATATGAGTACATAAATTATAAATTATCAAATTTTCTTATTAATGGGAGGAATTGTATATTCTAAATGTGATATACAACAATCACAATCCATTTTGGTTATATAGTTAGATAAATTATACAACTTATATTGGGGACACTATCTAAATGTAATTAAATATTTACAGTAGTATTTTGTGATTTTTTTATAGGAATAGTAAAAGATTCATCTAAAACATGACATAAAAAAAATTAAGAAGAGATTTTATAATACAGAACGCAACACATTGGCCAGTGATTTTTTCTGGGAGATACTGATGTATGATGAAGATTGTTTATAAAATTTCCAAAGATCGTTGGTCAGATTTTATTCTTTACAGCATCTGTTGTTAGAAATAGATTAAGGTTAAAAGGATTTAGATCCTGAAAAGTAGGGGTGAGCATGGTTCGGTTTGTCTCGGTTTTTGGCTAAAACCGGAACCGAACCGAATATTTCGGGTTTTTTATAATTTAATAACCAAATCGGGTGGTTTGCATTTGGTTTCACATTCGGTTTTTTGTTCCGAATTGGTTCGTTTCGGTTCGGTTTTGGTTCGCTTCGAATTCGATGCTTGGTCAATAATATTTTCACCCAAATTCTTGCAATAAATTATCCAATAAAGACTGATACTCCAATACAATTATGCTACTATTACTTTTTCATGTGAAATATTAATATATCAATTAAATATAAACTTATAATCTAAAAATACTTATTTTAATTTACAATACTACGATAAATTAAAATCTATTACTTCCTACTTAATACAATCATGATTTATAAAATCAACCAAGTAATGAATACTTATAATCTAAAGTGATATTAAAAAATTCTCACTAATAGCACCATCGATAGTATAACTAAAATTTTACGTAGATGATAAATTCTCAACAAAAGTTTTTAACTACATAATTCTTATAAAAGAAGTTCACACATTCCCTATTTTTTCCATCATTAGTTCGGTTTTTGTTCGGTTTTTTTTGGTTCGGTGTTTACGTAGTAAACCAAACCGAACCAAAAAATTCGGTTTTTGAAAAATTAAAAACCAAACCATTTGGTTATTTGGTTTTTGGTTATTTCGGTTCGGTTTTTCCCGGTTTTTTGGTTCGGTTTGGTTTTCTGGTTCTCATTTGCTCACCCCTACTGAAAAGCACTTTTAGGAAAAGCACCAAAATGGTGCTTCTAAAAAAAGTACTTAAAAAGTGATTTAAGATTTCAATATTATTTTTAATATATTTTTTTAAAAAAAATAATTTTATTCTAAAAGCGTGTTTTTACTCTAAACTAAGTACTTCCAAACCAGCCCTAAGTTAATTTTGTGATTATTTTTTCATTTACGTTTTTTTTTAAATTATATTAGTTTCAAAATAATAAAAAAAAATTCTTTAGAGACTCACGTTTATAAATGGTCAACATAAATATTATCTACGTAAAATTCTTATAGAAGTATTATATATTTAGAACTTTCCTAGACTAAGTTTAGTACATGTAACCTTATTTTTAGATGCATAGGTCGAAATAGGAATAATTTAGCTGATGGGTAGCCAAACATATGCTTTCTGGCAAATGAATGGCTCGTGTCTATACACATAGCCAAGTAGACTAGACGAAATAATAAAAAAACGAATCCGTTCCTTCCGCAATTGAATGAAACTTGTAATATTTTTGGTGATTTAAGTAATATTTTGAAAAACAAAAAGTTCTATAAATTAATATAAATAAGTATTTCATTAATAAAATATACTTGCAACAATTAATTAATACATTTGCGATTTTTTTCTTTTATTTAAGTCACAAATATAACTTCATATATTTTTTTCCTTTTTTTAAGTTACAAATATAACTTTGACCTTTATGTTTCGGAAGGTCAAAAGATCATTTGTAATTCTAAAAGTGTCTCAAACTTTAACTTAGGCCCAATTTTTACATTTAATAAAATCTAATATGATATGGTAAAACATTGTGGTCAAGATTTTATTTTTTTAATTAATTTAGATTTGATTAACTTTTAATTTTGATTGATATTTTTCTTCAAGATTTCAAGTAAGTAAAGTTTAATTCGTTAACACAATAACTTTTAACAAAATAAAATTCATTTATTGGTTCTAAGTGATGCGAGAAAGACCATTGACGCGAAATCACATGACTGACACATAATGATGTAGTTTCTTTTTATGGCAAGTGTCATAGGGTTGATCGACGATAAATCAGTGAGTGAAACGATAATAGGGTTGTGCAACGTATTTAAAAAGTTCTGTAAAAGAAATCTAAGTTTGAATGAGCTAGAGGTCAGGAAATCAGATGTGGTGTTGCTTATGTGTAAGGTTGAAATAATATGTCCATCTTTTTTTGACATAATGGTCCACCTAGTTATGCACTTATACGAGGAGACCCAATTAGGTGGCACGATTCAAATGCGTTGGAGGTGCCCATCCAAAATGTACTTGAAGAAGTTTAAATAATATATCCAGAATCCGGCTAGGCTAGAAGGATCAATTGTTGAGGGATACATTGCAAAAGAGTCATGAAAATTTATATATCTACAAGAAGAAAAAATCAAGTTCAGCCAGTTTGGTAGATATGGTGAGTCGATCCCAGAACTGAAAAAATAGTGGGTAAAAGGAGCATAATACACTCCCCTACCAAGAAAAATAGAGAATTGATTGGTACATCCTCCAAAATTGCGAGGAGATCTCCTTAGTTAAACATATTACCAAGATAACTTATGGATAAAATCACTTTTTACAGTGAACACAAGTCTTCACTACAAGTACCTGATGCAGATTTAGAAAGAATTCAGCGAGAACAGTTTGCTTGATGGTTCTATTTCAATATTTGGTAAAACTCCGACTCTATTAAAACTAATAAACATTCCCATTTCCAGGTGTTTATAATGCGAAAAGTCAGAGATGCATCTGTTACAAATGAATTTATTACGTTAGAAAACATGTCATCAAATGTCGTATATGGATTTGATTATTGCGTTATAAACGGGGTCAAATGGGTTAAACTTGCAAAAGGGGAAAAAAGAGCGACCCAAGTTTATGGCGTTTGCACTATCACGTACGGTGTAACTTTTTCTACGAGTTAGTCAAAATCATCAATGTCGAATTTGGTGGTGGTTATTCGGTTGTTTTGGTCGAATAAAAGTGGTATAACACCGACTAGACAAAGAAAAAGAGGAAGTCAGAATACGAAGCAACCATAATCAATACGAGTTCATTATGGGGAAGTTGGGAACCTTACATCTTAGCCACTAAGGCTGGAAAGGTCTTCCACATCAACGTGATAAATGCAAGGACGTCCCAAAAAGAATAAAAAGTTGTATGAGAAGTAAACGACCTTCATGGGTGGAGTATTAATTTATGGGGTGCGAAATCCATTTCAACTATAACAGATCTGATAACTATTCTTATAGTTACATTTAACTAGTGGAGAAGGCATATAGGTTGATCCAAACTACTTGAGACACGATCCCTTGATCGACTATTATGACAAATTACACAGCGATACATGGTTTAATATAACGATGAATCAGTAGACAATGATATCGATCATGACAATGAAGACCGTGAAGAGTATAGTTACGAGATAGATTAGTGAGTTTTGTTCGCTTATTTATTTTTAAAATATTATTAGTTAGTATTCATTTGTTAATAGTTATGTGCTTGATAAAATAGGTTAATTCGAGCCATTATGAGCACACCGGTCAAGACAACAATCAAATGTTGGTCAAGATATGACATCCTTTCAAATTGTTTTGATAATGTAGTCAATTTGATAAAAAAAATATGTTATTAAATTATTCAAGATCATTATTTTGTTGATTTTGTTGTGTAATATTCTGTTGTTAACTTTGATTTGGAATATTGGAAATTTTATGTTGCTTATTTAATAGGTAGAAAAAAATTAGAAATCGTTATTATTTTAGAAATATATTAAAATTATAAATTACATCGTTAGGGACAACAGAGTCGTCACTAATTAGTGCATATAACTCGTCGTTAATAATGAATATCATTAGCAATGATATTTGTCATTGTCAATGAGTGGGTTTAATAAATAAATAATAATAATAATAATAAATGTCATTACCGACAAACCTAGTCGCTTCTATTGCAAAAATATTAGTAGCGACGCCTAATGTCATGGCTAATTACGTAATTTATTTTGATAAATTATAATGGTGGTATATTTTTGCAGCTGTGTTTCCACTTGTCATTAGCAGCGACATGCGTCTTTGCTAATGACATGTGGATATTAATAAATATTTTAAAGTATTATTACCATTGAGTTTTTGTTCTATTAGGGATGACAAGTCGCTAATGACAAACACTATAAACATCCGAACGAGTCATATTAACTCAATTCATTTTCACTCCAAAATTTCTTTTTCCTATTATGTCGACCTTCACTTACAGTATTTTAACTACTCAATCTCCCCCTTAAAGTAAATGAAGTTGATCATGACTGTCGTTTTTGCAATCAGGCAATGAAATATAAATAAAGTCAACGTTTTAATCACTTTCCGCAACTATATTTACTACAGGGAAAAAGGAACAAATTTAAATAGATGTGAAATATTTATTTGTATATGAATTTCATTTTTAAATTTTATGTAAAGAATGAAATTCCCATTTATTTGGAGGATATGAGTACATAAATTACAAATTATCAAATTTTGTTATTCATGAGAGGAATTGTAGTTTCTAAATATGATATACAACAATAATAATCCATTTTGGTTATATAGTTAGATAAATTATACTACTTATGTTGGGAATACTATCTAAATGTAATTAAATATCTATAGTACTATTTTTGTGCTTTTTTTATAGGGTTAGTAAGAGATTCATCTGAAACATGATACAAACAAGATCAAGAAGTGATTTTATAATACAGAACACAACATGTTGTCCAGTGACTTTTTCTGGAAGATACTGACGTATGATGAAGATTGTTTATTACAATTCCAAAGATTTTCTACTTTACTACATCTGTTGTTAGAGATATATTTATGTTAAAGATCGTTGGCTAATTTGTTTTTTATTAAGTAAAGGGTAGTGCTTCAAGATTAATTAAGTTAATAGGCTGGACTATAAGAGCGCCTTTAGGTCAATTTTGTGATTATTTTTTATTTATGTTTTTCTTGAAATTATTTTTTTATTTTAGATTAAAAATAAATAAATAAACTCTTTAGACTCACGTTTTATAAATGGTCAACATAAATTTTATCTACGTAAAATTCTCATAGAAGTATTATCTGTCTAGAACTTTCTTATATTAAGTTCATTAATTTTTAAAAAAAAAAGTATTTCATTAATAAAATATACTTGCAACAATTAATTAACACACTTACAATTTAGGGGATGTATTCAATTGGGTGTCTGTTGGAATTATTTGGACTTTAAAAGTTCATAGATTGTCAGACTCCATAGATTGTTTTAATTCCATATAGAGTTTGACGGATTCTTATGTCAAGATTTTAATGGACTTTAATAGACTTTAATAGATTTTAATAGATTTTAAAAAAAGCATACATCAATTCTTATACTTAAATAAGACACCAGAAAAGAATGTATCTCTCGGAATAAAACAAATATACTTTTGTAATAAATTTAAATGCATGACGGTAAAAAATTATCTGTAAAATAAATTCGTAAACTCATACTTAACTAAAAATCACTTTGATAAAAACAAAACTTAAATTCATCAACTTTATTTATGTTCGATCCTCTTAATTCTCATCGGCATCTCTTTCTTCATCATTATATTGACTCCTGTTTCTACCATTTTGTTGTCTATCATTCCACATAACTTCAGCAATGCCAATTCAAGCATTAGCTTCTGCTCTTTGTTGTTGTTGAGTTTGAGAAAGGAAATCATGATTTTTCTCGTCTATATCCATAGACGATGACGAGGAGGAATCATCTTCTGCTTCAGGAGGAAATTCATTAGAAGGACACTCTTTATGAAGAAAATTGTGTAGTCCAATACAAGCTAGCACCAGTTCTGCTTGTGTCTCAAAGGGAAACAGAGGTGCAGTCTTAACAATTGTGAAACGAGACTTAAAAATACCAAATAGTCTTTCAATTACATTTCTCAATGATGTGTGGCGAAGATTGAACAACTCACTTGAATTTCGAGGATGACGACCATGACCACCAAAATCTTGGAGATGATATTGAACACCACGTAATGAGGCCAAAACTGACGACGATTGACTAAACCACAATCAACAAAAAAGTATTTTCCTGAAAATATAATATATTCCAATTAGTATATCATACGCAAAAAGTTCTAATTCATTTCTCCTTGATAATGCATCATTTAATACTTTTGAGTCATAACCAAACCTTCCCAACCACTAAAAACATAAATAAATTCCAAATCAAAATTTACAAAAGGGCAAAACATTTTAGACAGTAATAATATAAATATACTATTCTTTACTATTTTCTAAAAATTAATAACAAATTTATAGATTAAAAAGTATTTAAATAAAGAACCGTCAAGAACCCCAATTCGTCAAAAAATGTCGAGAAATCACCAAAAGCCCGTCGGTTAAAACCCGCTAGATCCGGTAAATCTTGACAAAATCCGTGGATTTTGGACCCGTGCACACCTATCGAACTATTCCAAACACATAGGTCTCTATTAATGTATTTGGAATATTAAACTAATAAAAAGAATTTTTAATGTATGGAAGAATTTTCCCTTAAATCCTTAGTATTGGGTAATAGCCTTAGTACTGGGTAATAGGTCTCCATTTTGGGAAGCTAAGGATCGAGTCACATTTTTACCCTCTAAAATCGAGCAGTCAACCTATGCTCACTCCAAGTACACTTGCGATTTGTAATAGTTGAGGTTACTTTTACGGTAATCAAAATAAAAAAATCATAAAAAAGTGTTTGTATATATCCTAAAAAAAAATACAAAGCACCAAAAAACAAATACATCATTACACATCTCAAACCAAAAAACAGAAACATTTATTTCCCTTCAAATACAAAAGTAGAAAGAAAAAACTTCTCACAATATGAGAGAAGATGTCATCAACAAAATCTACACTTACATTCAAATAACACCCCTAACACTGCAAGAATACTTCTTTTCTATAAACTTTTACCTATTTACAAATTTCATCATCATCTCATTAACCCGAACTCTCACACGAGCTCCCAAGTATAGTCATCATATCATGAACAAGCAATCGTATAATATTCCCACCTGATGATCTCGAGATCTCAACACATTCTTGTAAATCCACATCACACGCGATTAAAACCCATTCATGATCATCATCAAGATACTTTATCTCAAAACTACCCATCTCTAATTTCAATCTCTTAGCTACTTCTTCCTTTAACTTATCTATACCCGAATTTCTCAATATTCGAAACCTTATTATATCTTCTTTATACGTCGCTTTGATAGTGACCGTCTTCATTTCTGGCCTCGCTGAAAATTTCGGCACTTTTATGTCGGGCCCCACCGGGCCCGAAGGGCCCGGATTTGTCCAACTATATTCTAGATTTTCTCCGAGATTTCGTAGATCTTGTGAGCTTCCCGCATCTTCGATTAGTATTCCTCTAAAAGCTTCTTGGTTATGAGTTGAAACGAAAGCTTCGGGTGTCGAAAATATAGCGGATAAATTGATTGATGGTCGATCTGTTTGTTTGTTTGGAAGTGGAAGAGGGCCCACATTTACCGGGCCCGGGTTGTCCTGGCCCGGACTACCTTGACAAGAGGCTTCGGAAGTAGGGGTTCCGGTACTTTCTTCTCCGGACTCACTTGAACGTTCGTTTTTTAGCATATGTTCATCGGGTAGGGGGATTTTATGTGGATAAAACTCGTCTGAAAAAGGTGGTTTTGAACCGGGTGAATATTGTTGTTGAGATGAGGTGGGCCCGGTGGGAACGGGTCCAGGCCCGTTCATACTTGCGGGCCAAGAAATGGAGCCTACGGCAACGGGAAGTGAAGATGAGGCGAGAGAAGTTAAAGCGAATGTGCCTTCGGTACCTTGTACGGATTCGATTACGCGTTTAAGTTTGGAAAGGGAACGATTTACTTTGTTTATTTTGCGAGATGGCCATCGAGATATTCCATGTTGTCTGCATATTCGCTTCATTGTAGTGGGGCAAACTGTAAAAAGCAAGAATTTATTTAGTTAGCTTGCAGTATAGGTCCTTATATTATGCTAAACTGTATATTAAAGATTCTTCAGTAGATTGCGGCATAAATTAGTATAATGTAAAAAACCCATTTGGTTTTTTTAATCTTGGTCTATTGAGTTTTATATAAACAAAAATTGAATTAATTGCCTATAGGTCCCTATATTGTGAAAAAATTGCACTAAGGTCTCTATATTGTGGAAAATTTGCACTATTGGTCCCTATGTTGTGCAAAATTTAGGTCCAGATATTAAGAAAAAATTAGGTCCCTACAATATTCAAATATTGCACCATAATGCAAAAAATGAACTATAAGTTCATATATAATTCAAAAATCACAACATTGGTCCCTGTATTATGCAAAATTGCACTATGGGTCCCTATGTTCTGCAAAAAGTGTACTATTGGTTACTATACTATGCAAAAACTGCACTATAGGTTCCTATGTTATGCAAAAATTGCACTATTGGTCCCTATACTATGCAAAAACTGACTTCGAATTTCGGACCTCAACATCCTTATGTTACGCAAAAAGTGCATTACAGGTCCTTATGATATGCAAAATATTGCATTACAGGTGCCTATATGGTGCAAAAATTGTACTATTAGTCACTATATGGTGAAAAAATTGCATTACAGGTTCCTAATTTGTGCAGAAAGTGCACTATTGGTACCTATATTATACAAAAAAAATTGCACCATAGGTCCCTATATTATACAAAAAAAAGTGCACCATAGATCCCTAAACTATTCAAAGAATGCACTGTAGGAACTAGTATTGTGAAAATATTGCAATATTGCTCCTTATGTAATGCCCAAAAATTCCATATAGATCCCTATATTATGCAAAAATTGGACTATAGATCCCTATAAACCCACATAATATTAATTAAAAAAAGAGATAAAAAAACATACCACCAAGACTTTTAGCAGCATCCTTAAGACTCCCAGCAAAATACTGTTGCAAAACCTCTAAACTAATAGTCTTCTCCGCTTTCCCACGTTTCCTCTCCGGTTTCTTCACTACACCTTTCGTTTCTAAAACGGACCCCACCACATTTTGCACTCCACCTCCACTATTACCACCACCACCACCATTCCCTCCACCATTCAAAGCATTATACGTCACAACTATATGTTGTTCTTCAAACGATTCAAATCCCATTTTAGAATTCTCAACTTCTTCAACTTTCTCATTCATCGATGCCATAATTACCTCAACTGAATTCCATTCATGTTCAATCTCCTTCCCCGAAGCACTCCTTAAACTTCTAAAATGCGGTTTCATCATCATTAGCAAAGAATCCAACAAATTTCTCTGATCTCTATGATCCGAAACACTCGGTGGTAAGAAAAACTCCAATACGTATTCATCATCACCAGTATACGAACTTTGCAAACAAATCGCGAAAGAACCGGATAACCCGAACATACGCGCGTAATGCACTAACGGGTATTCAGTTTTACAGAATTTCGTTATATCGGGACAGAAACAAGACCCGTGTGACGAAAATGCCCTTCCGGCAACACCTTGACCTTTTTGTAAATGATGTTCGGCACATGCTTCACGAAAACCCCACATATGTGCATCGACTAAGTAAAAAGCTACTTCTGTTGTGGACATGCATATTTGACCCATGCAATGACCGTCGAAACTGGAACAACTTTTCATTAGTCCGCCGCCGTAGGCGAGGACGCTACGGTGACGGCATGGGACCCACGTTTGAGCGAGAGGGAGTTTGTGGGATTCGCAGAGGACGGTTAGTATTTCCAGGATTTCTACTAGGGCGTTTTGTCGACCTTCGTTGCTTATCTGGGTTATGTAAATGGAAAAGTGAAGTTAGTTTTTTTGTTTAGAATATTGTAAATTACTTTATAGGTCCTTTATCTTTGGGGGTGTGTGTAATAAAGACATTTATCTTTCGGAATTAGATTTTAATGTAAATATCTTTCGTTTTTTTTAAGGTTAGATTGAAAATTGTGTCTAGTCTTTGATGATAGATGATGATTATATAAGGGGAAAGCAGCAAAAGATAAGGGACTAACGTGGTAATTTTCAATTTAAAAGGTAATTCTATGAAAAGATGTTGGTAAATTGCGTAAATGGTCCTTACGTTTGGGACTTTTCGACTATTTGGTCCATTTATGTTTTGAAGTGCATCGCTGATATTCGTAAGTTTGCCACTTTGTGACTACTTGGTCCCTTATGTTTGTCAAAGTGTCACCGTCAGTCCTTTTGACAAATCGAAAGGACTAATGGTGACACTTTTGGCAAACATAAGGGACCAAGTAGACACAAACAGGCAAACATACGGGACCAATTAGTCACTTTGAAACATAAGGAACTACTAAGTCACTTTGAAACATAAGGGACAAATTAATTACTAAATTAAACATAAAGGACAAAATAGTCACAAAATGGTAAGTTTATGAATGGCAAGGATGCATTTCAAAACATATAGGACCAAGTATTAACAAAATCCCAAACATAAGGATCATCTGGGTAATTTATAAAAATAGATCTCCATATTAAGTTTCTTAATACCTGTGTATTTGGTTGGTCTAATATCTCTGAGCTTCTCAAATTTACTAACTGCACAAAAACTGAAATATGTTACTGAAAAATTCTCGAAATTTACCGAGCATCAAAAGTGAAAGAAAACCAACCTCAAGAGCTTTACAAACTTTATCAACATCAGGAGCGTAATGAATTTTTGGAGAAGTCATAATAAGTTCAAGTACACCAATACACGATTGTCCAGTAGGTTCAAACACAGGCAAAGCTAAAGTACCTTGAACATTATAATGCAAAGCATGGTTAAGCCTTGAAAACTCTTTACTCGAATAGTATTGCACATTTGGTGTCCACTCCGGTAACTTTTGCCGGAAAACTCTCCCCGGAAGACCTAAAACTCCGTTAGTTTCACCGTCTACTGAGAATTTATACATTAGTGACATCATTCTATATTGGTGGAGCCCATTGCTGTTTGGATCTACAACAAATGGTTGACCTGAAGTTGTGAGTTCGTATTTTGTGCCTGTTTTTACTGGGGCCCACACTTGTGCTAATACGTGTTGTCCGGTTGAGTGTGATTCTTTGAAGTATCGTAGAGCTTGAGTCATTCTTTCTTTGATTATACATGAACTGTCTGATAATTGTGTTATGCTTAGATTTGGTAGTGGTGGCTTCTTTTTTTCTTCGTTTGTAGTTGTGTTTTCTTGTCCTGGATCAGGTGTAACTGTATCTGTAATATCTGTAAGTAAATTGTTTTGCAAATGTATAAGATAGTAGTAAGAGAAAACAGTAATATGTTGGGTAAATTGCACAATTAATCCTTGTTGTTTTAGCAAGTGGCGAATAGAGGAATAGATTTGCAAATTCTAATGTACAACACTGGGTATATTTGGCTATTTCGCATTTATATAGGGACCAATGGTGCAATTCTAGTGTTATTTTCAATTCGTCTATTGAATCATTAATACACAGATTATTCAATTCATCAATAATTGCTTTCCATGTCCAGAATTTTCTTCAAACTCTTCTCATATAGTACAAAGCTAAGTATTTATACTATCTATGCGCAACAGATTCAGCTAGTTTCTACCTAACCTAAGAATTATCTTGGAAGCTAGTAAAAGATATGAAAAGTCAACCAATTATTCGAAATTGAAAGCATAGAGGCAAGGAAGAACAAGACATACAAGAGAATAATTTAGGATAGAAGCTTCCACCAGAGACATAATTTCCGTTAGTTTTATCTCCGTTATTCTCATCTGAATACCCCCAAAGCGGGGAGCAAGGCTGTTCAGAAGCAGCGGAGAGTAGAAACGACGGTGTAGGATTAGCGGTGGAAGTGGTGGTAGAAACATCAAGTAACCATGGAGCTTCAAGGTCGAGATCGAGGTCAAGATCCATCATCATAAGAGGTTCTCGTTCAGCTGAAGAAGAAGTCAAATTAGCCTTTGACCACCTAGGTTGATGATGAAGATGGTGATAGCCGTTAACTCCGGCCGCCGTAACTACCGGAGGAGATTCATCTTCAGTAGTATCAAGCATTTTTAAGTAGAGTTGGTTTCCTTTGGTTTACGTTCGTTTCCTTTTGCGTTTTCTGAGGATGTTTTTGTTTAATGATAGAGAGAGAAAGTAAGAGAAAAGAAGATGAGGAAGAGAGAGGGAAAGGAGAGGAATGGTAAAAGAAGGAGACAGTGATTCCATAGAGAAGGGAAAGAGGAAAGAGAAGGAATCCAATACTTGTACTGCCACTCACCACCTCTGCAATTTGCACAATATACTAATGGATAAAATTCACTATGCTACACACTATCCACATTGTGCCTATTACAAGGAACCTCCTTTTTGATTTTCTTTTTCCCCTTTTATTATATTCCCTTTTGATCTTATTCCTATTGTAGTTTGAAAGCTTAATTGTAAATTAAATTTAAACAAGTTGACATTTTATAAAGTTGACTTATGTTATCTAGAATATGAAAATAATTGATTTCTTTAATGGTTTTTTTGTGATTAATTATACTCGAGAGAGTATTAACTTAGGAGTAAGTTCTAAAAAAACATAGTCTTAGAGTTAAAATAAAGATAATGATACTAAAAATATATAACGAAATAGACTCTATGTAAATAAGGGTAAATATAAGTATGACATTACTCTCGTTTTGAACGATGGCTCGTGGATATGTTCTCCTACTGCACAAGAAATGGTGTTAAGACGAAGGACATAACACCTACAATAGTTTTTACCCGTTGGGCTATTTAGGTGGTACAAAATAAATTTATCATGGAACAAAAAAATATATGTATACTTATTATTCTCATTAATCCAATAATAGTCCAGACTATTTCTTTACTCATGTTTCATTCATCCCCTCCCCTCCCCCCCCCCCCCCCCTCCCATCCCCCACCCCTCACCCTCCTCCCTTCTTTCCTGTTAATTCTCATAATACTTTGGTTAATACTGACATCTTTTTCTAAATGCTTCCCTTGAATAATACCATTTTAATTAATACAGACATAGTCATGGGCCGTCACTGAGTTGTTACATTTTTCATTGGTAAAGACCATGAGTGGGTTGTTAAATATGGACAAACTGCCGAGTGTTTGGCCATCATGAATGCAATTTTATGCTAGACAATCGTATTTTGTTCGCGTCACGTTGAAAGTGATAGTTTAGCTGTGGACCAAGTTATCAGATCACCTACCAGCACATCAAGCTGGAAATCTCTACCAATCCTGAAAAATATCAGATAGACCGACGAGACCTTTTAAATTTCTATTAGGTGAGTCTGAAGATCATCACATCGTGATATTGATTGTATTGTTAAGAGTGTTGGTGCGTTTAGTTTATCTTTTAAATGGGTATCTTTTCTTATTTTTAAAATTCGTTCTATTTTGTATTTCGACCTACCTCCTAATAAGTATCTGGTAATGTTATTGTTTTCAATATCATAAGCTGTCATTATTTAGAAAAAAAAAATTTGGCCTTATTGTTGGTTGTTGGTATCCAATGATAATTGAATAATAGTTGAATATATGGTTGCAAGGGCTTGAATAACAGAATTTGTTGAGGGTTTATCATTTTTTTTTAGATGTATCTATCCTATTTTCATGTGTTATAGATTGACATGTCCTTTCATTTTCAATAATGCTGAGTATTAAAATGAATGTTTGTAGATTTTGGATTAGCTAATATACTTTGTTTAGAGTATTGTTTGCTTTTTTGTATTAAGACTTATTGGTCTGTATTTACATACTTGATCTTGAATTTATAAAATATTCTTCTTAAGAGAGAAAATAAAAAGGTATTAAAGCAAATTGTTTTGGCGTGGCAATTTAAAATGCTATTTTTAAAGTTACTTGAAGTGGAAAGTTTACTAAGATAAGCACTAATGATCATTTCCAAGAAATGACAAAAAAAAAAAAAAGATCATTTCCAAGATAGTCCATCTGTATTAAAAAAAATTAAATGACAAAAGAAAATAATGGAAGAAGTTTCATTAGCCAGTTAGGCACTAATAGACTCAACCATAAGACATGTCAACCGAATAAATAAGAAGAAATGCGTGCAATTGTGTTGCTTACAAATTTCTGGATATGAAATCTAGAAAGATATACAATAATTAAGATATTTTAAAACTGAATCTTATCCATTTAAAGTAAATACAAATAAAATTAGTAATCGCGCTGTTAAAAATCTTAGAAAAGTTATAAAAGGAATCATATATAAATAATAAACAACAAACAACGATTTTAGGTTTAATTTACTCAATCATTCTTCCAGAAGCATTAGGTGACTTTAAACTTTTTTAATTTCTGCACATTTGATGCTGTTTGGAATTATATAATTATTTATTTATCGAATTTCTGATATTATATATCAAGTGGCTACAATTATTGCTAATTAAATATTAACCTAAAGAACGACTAAAGGAGAGGCTTGTTGGTTTTGAATGATTAGTTTATAATTTTAAACTTGCTTTAATTTGTCTTAAGTGCATAGTGATAGATGATGAGTTAAGCACTCTCACATGATGAGCTTATTGGAGGACTTCGACTCACATATTACTTGTAGGGCAACTTTAATAACCCTCTCAACTTTTACTTTTTGATTAAAAGTCATTTACCCATAGAATGTTGAAAACTATTAGTATCACAAATAAACTAGTCTACTTCTCTTTTCTCTTCTAAGATACTTATTGTCATGACTATTCTTATAATGTATATAAAACAAAAAATATAGATTATTCTCTTTTTTCCATTATCATTAATCTATTTCCTTCTTTATCATTTTTTCTCTTTCCTCTGTCATTAACTATCAATAATTTCCAACTCCAACTACAACCACCGATCACCGCCGACCACCGCCAGAAAAAGTTCTGAGCATATAAAAAGTTCTAAGCATGGAGTACTGAGTATGGAAAAAATTTCCTAGGCATAGGGTACTGAGCATGGAAAAAGTTGTTTTGAGCATGCTCGTTTGCTCAGTAATTTTACTGAGCATGCTCGTATACTCAGTAACTTTTCTGATTCTGCGAAGAAAAAAAATTATTGAGTTTTATTGTTTTCTTGATTCAAATTTATTTATATGGAAAAAAACAACTCAAATATTACATGATTGCTAAAAAAATAAAAATATTCAAAATTATTACATTATAATTACAAAAAAAAAATCATCCAACAACTATCAATAATTTGCATGGCCCATTTATTAAGACCCCAAAAGTAACTTTATCATGTTCACAAAGTTTCTCCGTTGATATTTTATCGAACAACTTACAAGCCTTTTCTCCTCTATGTTCAAGAAAGAGGCCCTTTGTCAAGGTGTTATAGGTAACAATATCAGGAACATACCCGTTTTTTATGAGACATCCTAACATCGCAAAGCCCATGGCAGATCGAGACGGTCTTCTTGCGTGAGTAACGACGTTATTCCGGCGTCAATGGTGGAATTAGCCATGGTCGAACCATTTTAGAAGCTGGAGAAGAGATATGGTGATGAAGCAGCAAACTTTAGAGGAGAGAGAGTGTTTAGGGTTTTAATTATTTTTTGATAAAAAGTAGTATATATAGGACAATAAAAAACAAAAAAGGGTAAGATAGTAATTGGGATTTTGAAATATAGTGTTAATTTTTTGTTGTGGCCTTTAGTAAGAAGAGGGTATAGACCCGGTCTTGTTGGGTCTTGAGGTGGTGTCTTCAAGACCTCTTGGGTAATAATCTCTAAAAAATAGTTCTACTTGACTAGATCGCATCTTTTTGTTGTTCGAAACTAAATCGCATCAAACGAAACAGAGTACCTATTGAAGATTGTTTTTTTAAACATTTAATTTTTTTTTTAATACAACGGATGATTAATGACTAGTAAAAGTAACTTGTACTATTTCCCTATTAGGGGTGTTCAAAGTAACTTTAGGGGTAGATCACTCATTACGATCTCTTGTTATAAGTCTTCACATTCTATCTGGTTGATCCACATACGAAACTGGGCCTTCCAAGCTTGCCACACTCATCTTACTCATCCAATTCGCACACATGTTTGTCTCCTGACAGATATGCGTGGTCTCAAAGTGCTCATTACTCGACAAGATTTTCCTACATGACACAAGTATCACCCCCCGTCTGACCTTTTGAATTCCAACCGCCCTTCACCAGGGTATGCAATTTGAACAAGTCTATCTCGATGGACAACTTTTTATATCCTCAACCCAAAACCATGTGTAATCCAAAATGTAAAGAGAAAACTGAGATTGGTCCATTATGTCCAACAAAAACTACTTCAATTACGAAAGTTTTGTAAATGACTAGTCCTACCTTCTCGGGCAAGTATCGGTCTCTTAAAAGCCTTTTATGGTGTTGGCCTATATCCATGGGTGTTAGGCCCCCCTCACCAAAAAGGCTATTATATGATGCACTTGGTAAATTTTACCAAACGATGAAAAAGTATTTTTGTTAGGAGATATTCACAATTGCAAGAACTTGAAAAAGACCACACTCACATATACGAGTGTTAGTAGACATCTCACATCTACAAGTAAAAATATTTAAAAAATATACACCAACAATTATGAGGCCTACGATTATACAATACTACCAACCATTTATATCACATTATCAACAAAATCCACAACAAAATGCACAATGGATCAATAAGATTTTTTTGGGATATGAATTGACCATGTTCGTAGCACCCATTATAAAGAAATTGAAACTTTGTCAGATCATATTTTGACCAACAAAATCTTCCACACACTATCAAAACTAGGGATGGCAATGGTTACGGTTAAAAACCGAAACCGATAATAACCAAACCGATTAAAAACCGAATTATATAACCGTGGTTAAAACCATTAGGTTATGGTTTTAAAAAGTGTAACCGACGATTAAAACCGTTAAGTTATGGTTTTTGATAAAAATAAAACCGAAAAACCGAAAACCGTTTATTATCATATATATTTTCAAATTTTATAATAACTTAGGTTAAATTAGATATATTGAAATTCTAAAAGCAAAATCAAAATATTAGATTTAACCAAATAAATAATAAATATGCAATTTAATCAAATGTCAACACAATTTTTTATAAACCTTGTAGTTTTCTTTTATATGTGTAGTTTTATTTTATGAAATTTAATATATTTATTAAATTATCATTTGAATATGCTTAAAAACCGCAAAACCGTTTAAAAAACCGAAACCGAACAATACGATTATGGTTTTAAAAAATGAAACCGATGGTTAAAACTGTTAGGATATGGTTTTTAATTATAAAAACGGTTATGGTTATGGTTTTGGGAATTTTTGCAAAAAACCGATCCGTTGCCATCCCTAATCAAAACATCCATCCAAACACACCCTATCTTCCTAGCAAATTCTTCATCAAGCGTTAAAAGGAGAAGAACTTGACAAGTGCACAATCATTGTTGGCCAAATCTTACGCCTTAGAATATATTCATAGCCTGGGATCCAAAACAATGTTTCTCTACTTCCCTTGCGTGATTTAAAGTTTACAATGTCTCAATGGCAATTCAAGACCACCTCTAGAAGAGATAACTTTCGTGGATAAAACAAAATCCACAGTCTAACACTTCAATAAGAGCAACTCCCTCTGTTTCATAATTGTGATAATTTTTTCACATAAACTAAGAAAAGTTTTATTAACACTATAATTACTAGAAAATTCTTCATAAAGTTCCTTAATATCTTAAGTATATGTCAAAAATATTAATATTTAATTAGGGGTAAAGCGAGTATATATTGTATAGAAATGTCTCATATTTTTAAACTGAACTCATATTATGGGACAACTATTTTTAGTAATGTGGACATATAGTATGAGACGTAGGAAGTACATATCACTTCAAGTAAAAACATTGTTTGGAAAAGGAAGATGGCTAGACAAGAATATGATATAGGGGGTAAAGAAGTCTTTGCACTTTTTTTTTGAAGAAGTAGAAAGAGGCATGAGAATGATTATTCGTTTGGGTCATACCTAGATTGTTAGTTGTTTGAGGAGATCCTAAATTTTTCCACTTTGGTACCCAAATAATGACCAACTTTGGAGGAACAGGATCAAGGATCGCATCTTCAAATCGAGGAGATTACTCATTTTTAGCAGTAAGGCAACTCCCACCATCATAGGGTATACATTTATATCATTTATCTTGCCTCTTATGTGAGTTTAATTGCCACATGTGGCCTCTTTCATTCTTTCGTGTACTATAATTGTCCCATCTTTTACTACTATAATGACACTTATTATTGCTTCACTAGTTAGATAGCTTGATCAAGTTATTAGGTAGATGTCGAATCATCTTCCATATCTTATATTCTTGTATCTTAATTCTTAGGTTATTACTTTATTTTATTTTTGTAAGTTAAAAAGGATTGAAGTCCTCCCATTTTATTTTCCTTCTATTTATGCTATATATTCCTTCCTAGTCAGAAGTTGTTTTGTATGTGGTACTTTTTCCAGGTTATAAGGGGTTGATATTACTTATACGTAGAAGTCATGGCAAAATATTTGAAAAGGAAAAATGACATAAGTAAGAATGTGACTCTCATTACATCATAACTAACTCATTCGAATTCAACATTTAAAGTAGTTACTTTCTTAAAAAAAATGATTCTTTTATTTTTCTTCCCTTGGCCCGTTTTTAATATAGTTAGGACATTGTATAATTTAAGTTTGGGTGGGATTTAGAAATCTTGAGAAATATTTGTGTAGTATTGTTGAAGATTTCTTCCATTCCCATGATCCAATAGGTAATACATAGTTGTAGGAGGGTCATTACAAGATCTATGTTTGGGGTGGGAGGAAAATAAACACTACTATGATGATATATGCTTGATATCCGATTTATGTGTTACTTTTTAGTAGGTTTTTAGAATGATTTTATATACGTATGAGGGTCTTTAGTACTCTTTAATGCCCAATTCGAGCATACTTGCATCTTTTGTGGTCTTAAGTGTGTTTTTCGTATTTAGTCAATTTTATGCACTTTTTGTGTAGTATTTTTGCTATTTCAGGGAAAAGGCATCATAGCGATAACAATTATTAATTAGAGAAAGAGCGACCCCAATATCCAATATACAACATCAAGATAGGTTGTCGAAAGAATGAACAAATGGCAAAAGAAAGAAGAAGTTGAAGAGTCTAGCCCAAAGCAAACTCCAAACCTAAGCTACGATACCATAAGACTCAAGAGGAGGAGCATCTGGACTTACCATATCGACTAGTTGTCTGCAATACAACTATGATAATATCGACGTATCACATAGAGCCCAAGTGAATTGACTAAATAGGAACAATAAATAACTTCATCAAACAAAAGACCCTAACAAGAAGGGGCCTTGGTGACACTTGGCACATTGTGATTGGACAATGCTAACTGAATAAGTTAGATTAATTAGTTATCATTATGTGATTAAGATTGATAAACTATTAATACAGAGTTACATATTTATCCTCACTAATAATCGTATATATAACTAATCAAGTACTTAACTATGAATAATCTAGTGAGATAAAACTCTCTCTCTCTCTCTCTCTCTCTCTCTCTCTCTCTCTCTCTCTCTCTCTCTCTCTCTCTCTCTCTCTCTCTCTCTCTCTCTCTCTCTCTCTCTCTCTCTCTCTCTCTCTCTCTCTCTCCCATTTTTGTTCTTCAATCGTAAATAAAGATAATTTTTATAGCGTTAATCTTTAAAACTAGAACTACTAGTAGTATATATCTCTTACGGGTATTGGTATATCTTTTTCATGTATTGGTCTATAAAAATGATAGTTTTAGAATACGCTTAATTGCATAGTAAAAATACTTTCTTCTTCATATTTTAAGTGTTGTTTTTTACTTGGACACATATATTAATAAAATTAATATTTTCACACAACTAACTTAAAAATGACTAATTGAACCTTATTAATTATTTCTAAAACAATTAAGACTTATTTATATATATATTATATTAGAATTGTAAAATAATTATATTATGAAGTAAAAATAATTAGCGAAAAAAGATAATTAAAAAATAAGAAAGGAGTGGGTAGTTTTTAAAATGCATTTATTTAATTATACAGTACTCCTAAAAAAAATATTGAACAATTAAAAAAATGGGGTAATTACAGATAAATGCCTCCTTAATTAAGCCTCTAATTTTTTTATGAGCCAATTGTTGATTGATGCCTATTAAAAAACTTATTTAGAAAAAGGTGCCTAGAAAAAAATATTTATTGAAAACAGCCACATCCTAAATTACCCTTATAATTAACAATTAAAAAATAAGAAAAAAAACTAATAAACACGCGCGCGTCCGTGAAATTTTTTTAAAATCGTCATAACTAATAAAAAAAAAATCAAAAAAATCAAAAAGAATTATATTTAGATAAATCAAATTAATATTTACGTTTATGATTTTTTTTTCGGAATTTTCTGATTTTTTTGATTTTTTTCGATTTTTTTAATTTTTTTTTTCGCAGACACGAAATTTCATGTTTAAAACATGGAATTTCATGTTTATTTCACGGTTTAAAACATGGAATTCCATGTGCGAAAAAAAAATTAAAAAAATTCGAAAAATTCAAAAAATTAAAAAAAAATCAAAAAAATTCATAGACGTAAATATTAATTAGATTTATTCAAAAAAAAAATTTAAATTTTCTGATTTTTTTTTAAATTAGTTATAACGATTTTAAAAAAATTTCACAGACGCGCGCATGTGATGAAATTAGTAAAGGTATAGAAAATATAAAGGGGATGCTTTCTATAAAAAAATTACTTCATTAGGCATTTTTTTATAAATAAGATTATTAAAGGCATAAAAAAAACAATTTGAGAGTTTAATGAGGATGTTATCAACAATAACCTCTTTTTTTATTTAGAGATAAATGCCTAATAGAATAATTATTTATAGAAAACATCCTCTTTATATTTTTATACCTATACTATCCTTATTATTAAATATATTATTTTATTTTTAATACAATATTTATTTTAAAATATTAAACAAATAATAGGGTACTTCTACCACCACCACCACCACCATCACCACCTCCACCATCACAACCACCACCACCACCACTACAGCCACCACAACCATCACCACGTCCACCACCACAACCACCACCACCACCTACTACTAATTTCATCACGCAAGCGTCCGTGATTTTTTTTTTAAAATTGTCATAACTAATTCAAAAAAAAATCAGAAAATTAAAAATTTTGCATTTTTGGACAAAACAAATTAATTTTACGTCTATGATTTTTTTTTTGATTTTTTTTTAAAATTTTTTGAATTTTTTTAAATTTTTTGAATTTTTTGATTTTTTAAATTTTTTTTTCACAGACACGAAATTCATTTAAACAGTGAATTTTGTGTATGTGGAAAACAAATTATTTATTTCAAAACATGGAATTTCATGTTTAAAACATAGAATTTCGTGTAAAACATGAAATTCCGTGTCTGCGAATTAAAAAATTCAAAAAAATCAAAAAAATCAAAAAAATTCAAAAATTCCGAAAAAATCATAGACGTAAATATTAATTTGCTTTATCCAAATATATAAAAAAAAATTATTTTTATTTTTTTAGAATTAATAATAACGATTTTAAAAAAAAATTCACGGATGCACGTGTGTGTTTATTAGTTTTTGTTTTGTTTTTTTCTAGTTTTTTTTTAATTGTTAATTATAAGGGTAGTTTAGGATGAAACTGTTTTTTATTAAGTATTTTATTCTAGACACTTTTTTTTAAATAAATTTTTTAATAAACATTAATCTATAATTGGCTAAAAAAAATTTCATTCTTTTTTCCTAAGAATAATTCCCCATAACGCAAAATCCCCACAAAGTTGCATAAAGCTACGTAGATATGATTTCTAATCATATGTGGCGTGAAATATATGAACGACAACTGAACAAGGTGGTTTAATCACCCTTGTTAAAATCTGGATTTGGTAATATCAAGATGAGACTCTAGTAAAAAAAAAAAAAAAAAGATGAGACTAGAAAGCGCAATATTTAGCAAGAATCTAATAATTTAATTTTGTTTAATTTAGCTAGACATGAGTATCAAGAAATAGCATTATTTGGATTTATGGACCCCACTTGTGATAGTGATGGAATTAACCTTTAATCGATATTCCAAAATCTTTAAACTATATAATATATTCCTCTAGCTAACTTGGTCCCCATTCGGAAAATTCTTACAAGATATGGACCATTTTAATTTTAGCTCTTAGCCAACAAGCCAACTGATATTTATGAATTATGAATTTCTCTGCGGTGGAGATTTTGAAATCGATAGAGTGGCATTATTCATTAACATTAGGTCACACATGAATGTCACGTTTGTTTGGGTTCTGATTGGCATATTCATTCTAGGCTCTATTTTTGGAGAAGTGAGTTTTTAAGGCCTATAGTTATTTGTGTTTTTTTTTTTTATAAAATCTCACTCTAACTATTATTAAACTAACTTAATTAAAAAAAAGTAAAATATCAAAACATCCTCTTTACCCCTACTCTTTACAGTGGCAAACTCAAAAACAAATCATCGACACTATTAAGATTTACGGACCAAATGACTTTTCATTCTCCTCATCTCTCTCTCTCTCTCTCTCTCTCTCTCTCTCTCTCTCTCTCTCTCTCTCTCTCTCTCTCTCTCTCTCTCTCTCTCTCTCTCTCTCTGTGAAATGAAAACCGCCTCTTGGAGCAACAGAAACCCACCCCGCCCCACGAACCCCTGCGCCACCACCATCTTTACCTTCCCACCATCCTCAACACCATATTCACCATCCATCATCCCACTGTCATCTGCATCACCTTCTCCCCCAACATCACCACCCAGGTCCACCATCATCTTCATCAACAACATAACCCCCCCGGTCCCATGAAGCCCTACTCCACCACCACAGCCTCGCTGTCACTGCAGTGCACAAGAACCTTACCATCCCAATCCCCTCTGCCTTCTCTCCCTCTCCCTCTCCTCCACCTTCGAACCCAGCACAGGAACATGCCCTTCGTGGCCATTCTCCACCACCAACAAACGTTCGCCGCTCCTCTGCACGACTTCTGTCGCCACCGTGGTCATCTTCCCTCCCCCATCACCATCGCCTTCCACCGTATGAAGCCGGACCGACTTGTGTTAGAAAATATGTCGTTGTTATGGGTACAACCCAAGAACGAATAACCAATGACCCAATCCACAACCCACTGTCATGGGTAAAGCCCAAGAAACAATTGGCCATGGGTACAACCCATTGGTGAGTTAGCTAGAAAAAGCCTATCCCGATCAAGAAGTGATTACGTTTTGTTTTTTTGTTATTTGTAAAACCTTTTTAGTTGATGATTTTGTAAATATTTTTGTTGCTTATTGATCCTACATTGCGAGTGTGAAAGTTATTGTTTTCTGATCCTATATTGCAAGTGTAAACCCAGTAATGTGAGTGTTTTTTATCTAAAGCCCAGATCTTTGTTTTGTGAATGTGTGAATTTGGTTATGAGTAATGGGTACAACCCATATAACATTGTTCTAGATGGGTCTGGACCCATCTAGCTATTTTTCGAGATGGGTCTGTACCCCTATGGAGTTTAACCTTGACCCATAAAAAGGAGTTAATAAAAATTGATAATGAATTAATTAAAAATTGAAATGGGGACTTTTGCATATGGATTTTACTGTGCCATGGGTACAACCCGTCCGTTTTTCGTGGGTCTGTATCCTCATGCATCCGAACTAAATGGGGTATAATGGTAAAAGACCTTGTATCAGATAGTAACTAAAAGCCTTAAAAAGAAGTTTTTTTTTAGTTTGGTGTAAAAATATAAAAGTTGGCCAATACTTGGCCTTACTTTATATTTTCTTCTATATTTTTATCCCCTTTACTGCATATACATTATACAGAATTAAACTGGGATGATAATAAGTATTAGTATATGTTTGTATATAGGAGGGTTAAATAATTAAAAAAGGTTATAAAAAAATTTTAAAAAAGAGAAAAATGTTATTTGTATTAGATAATTTTAAGAAGTCAAAAAGAAAAGATTAGACAAGTTTAACGAAGAAAAATTTTAAATGTTGAAACAATATGTAAAAGAAACTAGTTGATGAGAGGATATATGGGGATAAGAAGAGTATATTATTATATATGTATTTTCATCTTCCTTTGAGGGAATGTACAAGCCCTTTATATAGGCAATATGAGACTATTCAACTACCCTACTAATTACATAATAAGTAGGATGTTACAAGGGATAAATGTGAAGGTTACACCACCCTACTACTCTATAATAATAATATCCACTAAATAATATTTCATAACAATAAAGAATTTTTAATTTTTTTTTGTTTGGATTACACAAAAATAAAGAAAGAAAAAAATTATTAACGAGAAAATCCCATTTTCAGGCCAATACATATGGCCTAAAAATATTTTTAGGCCAAACGTTACAAAAGTCACATTTTTAGGCCAAACGTATTCAAAAAGTCCATTTTTAGGCCATTTCACTAATTTCGTGAGATATTTCATAGATTTTAAGGACCATTCATAATTACAAAGAATAGAGCTGAGATGTTCGTGGGAGTGAAAGGCAAGGGATTCAAATTTTGCGAAGTAGATATTGATAAACTCATTCATTACTGGGGAGGTGATGTTAAGACATAATCACCGAGGTAACATGTCGAACTTTGAACGACGTTGAACAAAAGTGCTCTTGGGAGACATCCCAAAATATTTTATGTTTTTATGTATTTATGTTTTCGTTCTTTTTAGTTAGTTTATGTGTTTTCGAGTGCATATTGCATTAATAAGGAAGATATAAGTCTTTTGATGTGTATGTATGCAAGGGTTCGAGTTTGGGATGAAAAATTGAATTTTTTTGAAGTTAAAAAGGTTGGTCAGAGGTATTTTGTGGTACACCGCACCCTAGCCGCGGTGCACTGCACCTTTACTGTATAGTCAAGTGCGGAAAACCGTGCCACGGTCTGGAAATCAAAAGGCCATAACTTTGTTTTCGGAGGTCGGAATTCACTTTTTCTCGAATCTAAATCGCATATTTTTCCTAGATCTATCCAATGTAGTGGAGAAAAAAATAATTTGGAGGTATACTAAAAGACGGGTTTTTTTGGTGTCATCTAGAACTTCCATGCAGTACACCGCATGGATCGTCTGGTGCACCGCGCCCTCACAAAACCGTTACAACAGTAAGGAAATCAGGTCTCTTGCCGAGAGTCAACAAGTGCACACCCTGTCGTCAAATTCAAAGACCCGTCGCCACGGTAGCCATGACGTCACATGCGGTACACCACATGGTCCATCCGGTGCACCGCAAGAGGCGGTTTGAAGAGAGGAATTTGACTCCTAACTGGGTTCTTACCTTATAAAAGTTAAACCTAGCCTCCTCAAACCTTCCCAACACTAAATTTTCAGACCCAAACCCTATAAATACACCTTTAAGCTTGATTAAACTTCAAACAAACACAACAACATCATCAAATATTTCCTCTATCTTCCATAAACACATATTCTTCATTAAATCCATTAAACAACACCGCAAAACACCAAATATCATCAAGCTTTCAAGAATTCTTTCACCATAAATCAAAAATTCCTTCTTCTACCATTTATAATCATTCATCCAAGAAACAAACTCAAGCAACACCAATCTTGCATAACTTTATTCTACACTTGGTGCAACTTGAGTTGTGGGTTAATCAAAGATGACTATGCTATGGATTACAAGAGGAAGTGTTCAATCTTACGGAAGAACAAGAATTTTCCCAGAGCTATAAAAGAAAAGGTCATTGACCTTGATGAGCTTGTTGAAATGAAGCCAAAGCTCGAGGCAACAACACAACCACTATGAAGAAAACATACAAATAGAATGAGTGTACCACCAAGGCCTAAAGAAAATATACCAGTCCAAGACCAAAGTCCATCTTCAAATTTTAATGAAAATTCAGAAAGCATATCCACACCACCAGCATGGGAAGTTAAATTGATAGAATAGATCAGTAGTTAAAAAAGAGATTTCAACACCTGTTGGATGGAGATTTTGAGGGTGGATTACATGATGAAAAAGTAACAAATAACTTGGATATAGACAATGATCATCCTTCAGAAAAGGAAGGGCAAGAGATACTTTATGGCAAGGTACCACGTTCTAATCCTTCTCCTTAATTTCTTATATTTAGTTTAGTTTAAATTTTATTGCTTTATTGTGTCTTTTTCGAGTTTTGGGGACACGTCTCACTTTTGAATTGAGGATAGAGATTCATTGTCCTCATCTTCACTTTTGTTTTTGCATAAAATTTAAATTTTTTTGGGTTAGAACTGGCATAGAATATGGCGAATGTACATATTGAGCATGCTTTAAATTAAGTCAATGTTACTAAGTAGTATGTTTTTGAATGGTGTCACAAATATGTTTAGTATGCATGTATGAAAACATGAAGTAAAAGATAGGGAAGATTGATGAGTAATGCGTAAGAAGTGTCGAGATCAAACTTAGGGAGAGTTAGTTGGTGTGTAGAACATGAGGTTTGAAATTAGTTGAAAATCCGCTCGTCTATGAACTAATAGTGAAAAAGTAACGAAGTCTGGTAGTTAGAAAAGTGAATAAGGCAGTTCTTTCATATTGAAGCCACTTGAAGCCTTTTTAGCTTTCTCACCCTTTTATTTGAATATTATTATTATCCGTCTTAGCCCCTCTGAGCCTTTCTAAAGCCTTTTATTAGCCACATTATAATCCATACCCCTTAGTTTATAGGACTTATCCATATGACCCGCACTCGAATCGCAAAACCTGAGACAAGTTATTTTAGAGCTTGAGTTTGGGGTGGTGGGATTCATCATTGGGAAAAATTGGGATTAGGAAATTGTAATTGTGATAGTATTGATGATGAATTTATTATTGTAACCCTTTGCCGGGGTAAAATTAAATGAAAAAAAAGTAATGAAAAGGAAAAAATAAATGAGACAAAGTAGCATGATATCTCACATTAAAAAGAGAGTCATAGCTAGATGTGAAAAGAAAAGAGATATATGAAAAGATTATAAAGATTTAAACCTGCAAAGTGGAATTTATTATGTAATCATCATAAGAATTTTATTTGGGTTAGATGCAAATCAAAGCATCAAAAGTTGGGTTGAGTGAGAACATCTTCGAGTGAAACTCAAGCTCTAGGCGATTCGGTGATGGAATGTGAGGAGAGAGCCAAAAGCTCACTTTTCATTATCCAGATATACCATACCGTCCCTAAGCCAATGTTATAACCGTAAAGACCTTAGGATTTCTAGCTACTTGGTAGAGAAACAATGGAACAATTAGGGCATAGATAGGTGGATCATTGTATACTATATTTGGACCTATGAACACCCTATAGCCGTTAACACGAACTGAGTTGAAGACCTCTCCTTCTGATATTGTGAAGTTAATCTGGACTTGAATTTATGGATTGTTGTTTATGTGTATATTAAGCATATGTGTGCATTAGTTCTTTAGCATTACAACATGAGACTTTTTACATATTTTGCTCTAGGATCATTTTTTTTTCTATTCTTCTTATTCTTCTTCTTCTACATTTATTGTTGAAAACCAAACTGTTTTTATCTTTACTGTATCGGGACGATTGGTGTTGCCTAGAATGATAAAAATATGATAAATAAATACGGGAAACAATGCACTAATCACCCTAGACTAGCACGGTTCTGCAAGTATGATCAAACGTATGCAAGTTTTAATGATAAGAAGATTCGTTCCTTAGGGACTTAAATGTGTTAGACAGATGGGTAAACAAATTAGAGTAGTAATAATTAATTAAAAGACAGTAAATAAATACGACTGATTTAGAGATTAATGATTAAACTAAATAAAAGTAAAGACAAATAATTAAAAATGGGAGAAATAAGATGAGAGAATATAACTTAGGTCTTGCTAGTATGCACTAATCCTTCTAATTCTTTCTATCAATTTCAGTTTATAAGGGTGATAAAAGCTCTTAGATAAATAGTCAGGATTCTAAATTCCCCCTATCCCCGAAGAGCGAACTAGGGTGGCAACCTCACAATCACGAGGGGACTCAAATAGGGTTATACTGCGCTACTAGGGTCCTAGGTGTAGTATGACCTACTAATGATGATTGATGATTAAAATAAACCTTAATGACTATCGAGTTAGGCTGGTGTTGTCAGGACCAATTCCATGTACTAGACATTTATGTGGTGTTTCAATAATTAGACACCCCTTCCGGTTGACCATCTAACTACTATTATCAAAGCACATAAATCAAATATATGGTTAAGCAGCTAGAATCAATTTTAAACATATAATCCCAAAGAAACTTAGATAGAAAGAAAATAGAGTTCATAGATTATACATAATGCAAGACCCAAGCTATGGAGAAATTAGTTCATACCTGGAGGAAATAAACTAAAATAAAGATACATGAATGTCATCTTGCTCTCTTCAATAACTCTAATGATATAAAACTTAAGGACTAACTTATGGGAGGCAAGGATTACTGTACAAAGGTTTAAAGTGTGTATTTATAGGTGTTTAGAAGACGTAATTTGTTTTCTTGGAGTGGAAGACAAGTAACTTGGACTCCAATCTCAACTCATATTCCTAACCCTAAAATTTAGAAAAGGTAATAATATGCCGCTGTTTTGTTTTGACCATACTTCTTCGTTTCAACTCCGATTAACGCGTTCTTTATATCGAAGCTGATCGTATCAGAAAGCTCTATACTTTTTCTTCAGACCATTCTTCCAAATTCTAAGCTAATCTTGAGTTATGATCACTTTAATGGACGTGGCTGCTGAAATTCAGATTTACTTGACAATTTTATCTTTCCATACTCATCTTTTCTTTCCTTTATCTCCAATTTCCATGCATATCTTCTTTCTTTTATCTCTTTAGACGTGATTTGACATCTAATTAATTACTAAATATCTTTAAAGCTTCACACAAAATAAATAAATTAAAACCAATATGTTCTAAAAATAATAAATCATTAAATCAAGACAAGAAATAGGAAAGTGCAATATTTTAATGGAAAAATCAACTAGAGGAGTTCCTAAAACACTAAAAATGATGTATAAGATCAAATCATCACATATAGAGGAACATCAACGATACAACTTTGAGTTGGGGGTCTTGATGTCACTCTATTTGTGATATATTAATCTATACTCAAGACATCATTTTAGGGTTATTTAGTTATTAATTTCAAGATTCCCCCCATTTATTTATACTTTACACTTTCTTGTCAAGTTTAGGTGTTTTGTTATTTTATGAGCTTTTGCGCGTAATTTGTATGTTATTTGTGTAGCACTTGGATATATGGAAGTTATTGCACCGATGGAAACTGATTTGAAAAGAAAAAGTAAAGGAAAACCCTTAGTCAAAGTAAATAAGAAAGAGTTTGGATATATTTGGAATGTAAAGAAGCTGCCAAAACTGCACATATGTCCACTAATTAATTTACTTCAGAAAAATGGTCTGGAATTATGGAGATATATTTATATGAGCAGCTAGATCTATTCAATACGGTCGTTTCCATATAAAGAACGTCAAAATCCGATAAGTAACAAAGAAGATATAACCAAAACAAAATTTGTTAAGGTTTATCTCTTCCTACAAGTTAGGATTACGAATTTTGGTAAGATTTGGACTCCTTAACTTGGGGATTACTCTTAATTCGACCAATGGCCTATATATACTCATTCCTATCCTAGAGAACTCATTTTTGGTTAGCCTTTAATCACTCAAAGACCAATAGGAAGCCTACATCAAGAGAAGATCAGAAGGAGTTGGACAACAAATCATGCCTTCTGAATCCTTCAAATTTGTAATTGATTTTCTTTCTTTCTCTAGTATGAACTAATTTTATTTTAGCTTGAGATTAGCATATGGGTATGAACACTAGACTTGTTTTATATCTATTTTAATTTGGGATGTTTGCATTTAATTGAAATTAGTGATTTATTCTCTGCTTTTATGTGTTTTGATGTATTTTCCGTAGTTTTTGCAGTTGCAAACGTATAGGATTACCTTGATAGTAGTTAGATGGTCTTCTGGAAGAGCTGCCTAATTATTGAAACACTACATAAACGTCTAGTGTGCTATAGTGATCCGGAAGGAAATGCCTAACTAGATAGTCATTAGGGTTTGAGATTAATTACTGATCATTGCGCATGGTCCCCTTACCTAAGTCCCCTGGTAATTGTTAGGTCGCCACCTAATTCCACCTATAAGGGGGTTAGTAGGAATATAGAATCCTGGCTATTGCATATCACACAATTCTCCCTTACATAAATAGGTTATAACGAGATTAGTAGGGATTACTTGCTAGATCTCGAGCTAAACACTCATACTATCTTCTTCTCTTTATTTATTTTCATGTCTTTACTTTATTTAGTTAATTTTTTAGAGTCTTAAAATCCAACAAATATTTTCAAGTAATTTATTTTTAGCGTATTATTCTTCTACCTTCCTTATTTTCACTTTATATTGCATAAGTCCTCTCTAACTTTCGTAGTCTCTGAGTAACGAATTCATTTTATCATTAAAACTTGCGTACGACCTGTGATACTTGCAGTGAGTAACGTGTTTAGGTTAGGGTGACTATTTGCATCTTATTTTATCATTATTTTATCATGCCCTAACGGACACCAGATAGTCCACCAGCACCAACGGCGGTTACCAAAAACTCGACCAATTCAAATAAATCGTTGTTTTTTCACCCCCAACTAACTCAAAATAGTAGAAAAATGAAATTACTACATCTTTTGTAGGAATCAGGAACTTAATTAATTAAAATTTATTAAGAAAAAATATTGCTTCCTCTTTTGATTTGTTGAATCGTTGGAGGAGAGGAGTAATATGGGTTTAAGGATTGCAACTTCGATCATCAAATATGATATAAAATAAGAGTTTATGGTTCAACCTTGTCGGAATACAGTGAAGGATATAGGGGAGGGAAGATGTGCATCTTCTTCCGTTAGATTTTGTAAAAGAAAAAATAGAAAACCTAAAAGATCTGCACATGCTTATAATATAAAGAATTATATTTGATTTTTTTAAGTTGATTTAGTTATTGATATATATTATATATTTTATATATAATTAAGGTTAATTATTAGTGATATTTTAGTCTATAGATAAATATTATGGAGTAATTAGAGATAAATACTTTCTTAATTAAGTCTTTAATTTTTTTAAGCCTCTAACTTTTTTATTTAGAGATAAATGCCTAATTAAACAATTATTTATAGAAAACATCCCCTTTATATTTTTATACCTATACTATCCTTATTATTAAATATATTATTTTATTTTTAAATATTAAACAAATACTAATAAGGTACTTCTACCACCACCACCACCACCACTACCATCACAACCACCACCACCACCACAACTACAACCACCACAACCATCACCACCTCCACCTCCACCACCACAACAACCACCACCACCACCACCTACTACTAATTTCATCACACGCGCGTGTCCGTGAATTTTTTTTTAAAATCGTCATAACTAATTAAAAAAAATCAGAAAATTAAAATTTTTGCATATTTTTGGATAAAGCAAATTAATATTTACGTCTATGATGTTTTTTGATTTTTTTTTTCCGCAGACACGAAATTCCATGTTTAAAACATGAAATTCCATGTTTTAAACAGTGAATTTCGTGTCTGCGGAAAACAAATTCCTTATTTCAAAACATGGAATTTCATGTTTAAAACATGGAATTCCGTGTCTGCAAATTAAAAAATTCAAAAAATTTCAAAAAAATTCAAAAAAAATTCAAAAAAATCATAGACTTAAATATTAATTTGTTTTATCCAAATATATAAATTTTTTATTTTTTTGACGATTTTAAAAAAATTTCATGGACGCGCGCGTGTATTTATTAGTTTTTGTTTTGTTTTTTTCTAATTTCTTTTTTTAATTGTTAATTATAAAGGTAGTTTGGGATGGAGCTGTTTTCTATAAAGTAACTTATTCTAGGCACCTTTTTTTTAAATAAGTTTTTTAATAGGCATTAATCTATAATTGGCTAAAATATTATTTAAAAAGAATAAAATATATATAAAAAGATAATTTAGTAATAACTTACATTAATTTATTTTGATTTTTAACTATGAGATATAAAAGAAAAGTATATAATAATTGTAGGATATAACAACAACCGGTCTAACAAATTAAATTTCCAACTTTTAATTCTCGAAAAAAAATACTTTGGATCCTTTATTAATTAACCGAACATGTAACCAGATTAACTAGGCGGCTTATGGCAAACATTCCATAAACATCTTCAACCATTTACGGGTTTCCTCGTTAGATATAAAATAATACTCCTTTTGTCCACTTTTATTTGTCTTTTTTTCTAAGAAGAAGTGTCTAACAATATTTTTTTTTTTTATATAATCAAAACATTTTTTCTTAATTTTTCCAATATCACCCCTAACTAATTAGATAAAAGTAATGGTGCAATAAATAAATGGGTTAGTTACTTAAGAAGACTACACACCACACTAATCAGCTTAAAGGGTCCAAACCAACATATTGACCTAACTACCCCTAATTAACCATCGTACCTTCTTAACGAGCCCAACTAATTTTATTTGGGTGAAACACACGCGTCGGATTTTCTAAACTCTAAAAGCGAAACACATGACAGTATCACAAAGGAAGAAATTATCCATATCCCCGAATCACGCAATCACACCAAAAAAACTTGTCTTTTTAAAGACGGAGACGAAGAACAAAGCTAAAGGTTAGAATTCTGTTTATTGTACCTGCAATAATAAGAAAAAGTGACGAATCATATTTGGGTGATTTTCAATATCCATTTGTGTTTGATTAAATGTTGTGGGGTTTGTCGAGTGTGGGTATTAGATGTTAATTTATACTCAATTCATGAAATTCAAAGTTGGGTATATATTTCTCTATTGATTTGAGTTTAATGTCTGCAAGTTTAATAGTCTTTCTTCAATTTTAGAGTTGTTATTTTGTTTTTTGTATACGATATAGGATAGTTAAGATGATCTGGTGACAGTTGGTGTGCATGTGTGATTTTGTTGGTATGTTTGTGTGATTATTTGCTTTGACACTACTTGATCCTCCTATTATAAAAATTATGTTCTTGTGTCTAGCGACTTTCTTAGCTGCAATAAAAGGGGTAGAAAGCAAAATATCTGTTCTTAATGGTTCATCTGTAAAGATGAAACTAGGATGGGTCCAATTTAGAATTTTTTTAACCATGCGTATATGTACATCTATCGATGATAGTGTTGTCCTTTCCCTTTTTCCACAACTACAATAACCTTCACATGGTGTGGCCCTCAAGGATTTATACTGTTTTGTGTATATTATATGGTGTATGATCAAATAATCCTTTTTATTTTGTGAAGAAGGAATTAATTAGTCCATGACGGTCATGTATTTATTTGTCTTCTTGTATATAATATGTTTTGTTCAAGTATTATAATTGGCTTCGAATTAGGATAAGTGGAGCTTAATGTTAAAAGTTAGATAATTCCTGATATAAGATATTGGGCAGAATATAGTAGCAATGATTTAATTTTTTTGTTTTTGTCCAGGTATGGCAAAAATTACATACTCGGTGACATTTAATTAATATTTGTGGGGCTATATTCAGTTCTTTGGGGCAAATAGGAAGAAAAGGAGGAAAATGAAATAATGAAACTAGAAGATATACCTGAAGCTGTAAAGGATGTTTTTTTTAACGTAGCTGGAAATGATGTTCAAATGAATGTAACTTCAAAAACTAATTGGTGTAATAAGTTTTTGATTGTCTAAGTGATGGGTATAAAATTACTATCCATGTAAACGTTAAAAGTGTTTATAAAAGTGGCCATATATATGGGAATTAATATCATGCAATTGATTGGGTTTATATATACTATAAATAAGCTATGAATTTATTAAATAGATTATTTATATTTAGTAAGGGGTATTATAGGTATAAATAAAAAAAATTGGACCTTATAGGAGGCTAAAAATAAAATGGACTTGGTGAAGGGTGGTGTGTGGGTATTTGGACTCTATAAGCTAATATCTCTAAATAATACTTAATGAACAAGTGTAATATAGTCAAAAGATAGTATATTTAATGTGTCATAAAAAGTAAAACAAATAAAAATAGAATGAGAGAGTAATAGGTAACTCAACACCTATAATTGTAATTGTATATTCACATGTATTTAGGGGGTCCATCGTCCTTCCCGGGTATGAGACACAATGATAAGATCTTCATTTTTGTAAGTGAAAAATCATCATTAATTAGATTTCAAGTCCTCCTCCCTTGAACCTAAAATCCCTCCGTCTTCATGACCGTATTCGGGATGGGATTCTGAAAAGAACAAAAATTAGAAAAAATAGCGGAGTTCATGGTGGTCGCCCCGAAAAAAATAAAGTAATTTTATATTTAGGGGCTAATTTTTGGTTTGGGGTGGGGGAAATTTATGACTTAGAAGAGGAGGAGCGATAGGCAACTTTTTTTAAAGATTTTTCGCCAAAAAATGATTTTTCGTGCCTTTTATTATTGTGTCACGGGGCGGGGGCGGCCACCCCCTCAAATCCGCCCTGCCGCCAAACATCCACCTCTCTCCTGTCAAAAATCCACGCCCCGACTCAGAATATCCCATTTCATGGAGTACTTAATTATTTTTTTATTTTCTCAAAAATTTATCCTGAATTCGCCATGCATTAGAAAATTAGCTAGGGTTTAGACCTGTAACTTACAGGTCGCTGTAATGCAATCATTCTCCACGTTTTGAGACCATGAAACATCATAGTGTCGATAGTCTCATCATCTATTCCCCTATAAGTTTATTATTTTAGGAACTTTTGATTTTTAATGGCATTAATTATATATATTTCTTGCCTCTTAATTTACACGAAAGGTGGTTTCACATTAGTTAGATTAAACTGTTCAAATCTTTTGGAGCTTACAGAGAGTCATCTTCAAGATCTTTCTGTAGTATACATACAAACCTCGAATTGTACTACGAGGTATAGAAAAAAACTAAACTAAACTAAAATAAAATTGATACAGCTCAAGGCTAAGGGTGGTGCTAATGAAGCCACGTGGGGATTTATTGAACAGTCACAAAATCCAAGATCCGTGGAAAGGCCACGTGCACTCTCTTATGCACGAAGTTAAGTCTTTTTCTGGGGTGACATTGTTGTCTTTTTTATGAAAGATGAAATCTCCAGACATCCTTGGCTTCGCTGCTGAAAAAGAAAAAAGGCTGAGAATCAAGTTTTTTTTTTTTTTTTTTTGGACATTGTAAAAATCAAGCATTTAGAAAACGTCTTGAATCCTTTTTAAAAACAAGAGTGAACCTGGACTATTTATGCAAGATAATGAAGAAAACGTTTGATAACATCAGTACGAGAGGAATATCTGAAAACCTTTTATCTCATAATTTCACCAAATCGTTTTGATTTCGTTTAGATTTTAATATTATAACATTTCTGGTTTCCAAAAAAAGTTTATTTTATTCTTTAATTCTTCCACCTGCCCACGACCACAATCACCACACCTCGTTCCATCTTCATCGGAGTCGGGTTGAATGGGTAGTGATAAATCCAAAATTTTTTATTCTGATTTTTCCTGAGATCTTTTAATTACGTGTCAGAATATTTGTTTGAATAAACATTCCAAAAATTTCAAGATATATATATATACCTTTGTACTACTTGTATACCTCTGGTTACTTGTTTTTTTTTTTTTTTTTTTTTTTTGGACAATGGTTACTTGTTACCGTAGAAGAAAATACATATACATTTAAAGATTTTAATTAATAACTGTATGTTTATACATTTTAAAGAACTTTCCACTGGAAATATTTTGTTATTTAACTTTAAATAATTAATTGAATGCTATATTTTAGAGATAAATATTTAATTAGTATTGTTGTGTCGTGATATGATATAAGTTGTACTTTTATTGTTATTATTATATTATTTTATTTTTTAAAGTAATATAATATTGAAAAATTTACGAAAATGAATATTTCAAAGAGAAGAAAATCAGAAAATAAAAAATTAAGAAATTTTAAAAATTTCCGGGTGTTCCAAAATCGGTATTAAATTTTGTAATCCATTTTTTATCTAAATTTGATCAAATTTTATTATTTTGAAAGAAATTGGAAACTTTCTGAATAACCCTTATAATGATCCGATCCGGCCGTTTCTGTGCTTAGTTACATCACATGTATGCGACTTCTCAAGTCTAGGGGTTACTCGATAGAAACTCATTTGCATTGAAACTTGCATTTACGAGTTACGATAAAATAGGCAAGTCGATTGTTGTCATGCAAAACATGAAACTTCCACTTCATCTGCAATCGAGTCTCCTGCCGCAACATCTGATTCCTCGTAAGTTCATTGCAGCCCAGTTAAAGTCTTTTTGTGATTCTACCCAAATCGTTAAGAGTAAGTCCGAACTAAATAAGTACATTCTAGACGACATTGAGGGGGTGTTGAAGACTTCGATGTGATGGGATGGTGGAAGGCTAAATTAAAACATCCGGATGTTGTCTTTAATGGCTCAAATTTATTGCCTATCCTGGTTTCGACGGTGGCCTTAAAATTTGCCTTCAGCAATTCCATTCAGAGTTCTTTCAACTCTAATACCGTTGAGGCGCTTGTGTGCATACAGTTGGTTGTGTGACTCGGTCCACGTCTCATTACGAGTTGGGAAGGACAATGTCGATAAAATGGAAAGCGAGTATGGTACGTTTTAGCTTAAATATAACTTAAAGTTACTCATTCACTTTCACGTAATTACTAAATTGCTCATTAATTTTGTTTATCGAGATTGTTTGGTAGAAACTTTTGACATGAACGCCATAAACTCGGTCCACACCGTTGGATGATTTACAAGGGAAATATCCGCAAAATCCTTGTAAGCCTAGGCTTTTAATGACTATTGAATATAATTTGTTTTGAAGTTAATTTGTGTTGTAACAATTACATGGGAAGTTTGAAACTAATGTAATACTTAGTACTACATGTTAATTTGTTGAATGGTATCAATTACAAATTCTCTAGACTTAATTTGTAATCTTGTTTATTTATAATAGTAATTAGGTGCAATTTTCAATCTCTCGAGTTATATTGATTAGTGTTTAATGGTAAATGAGAGAATTTTAGATTTTTTTTTAGATTTGTAGTTAATCTTTTTTATTTTTTCATGTGATAAAAAATGTTTGAATCTTGACCACCTAAACTAACTTGAAGTTTAGTTATTTTTTACCTTATCCTAGATTTAACCCGAACAAGAACTCTACCCGAGTCTCCTACCCTTGGTATCACCAAGTCAAACGACCCGCAGTTTCCCCTCCTTCATATCGTATTTCTCTCTCAAGATAAAGTATCATCAAAAGATTGTTTTCAATATCTCAACACTACGACCAAAAAAATAATAATCTCAACATTGACAACTTGTCGGAGTATCATTATAAACACTTTGGGTGTTCTAATCATTTCCTTTTTTAGATCGGAGAGCTACTTTAGATTCGGAGTCATTGACTCAGTTCGAACTTATACCACTAAATTGGATGACCAATGTACTACCCAGTAACCTAATCCTCACTCATTTTCTAATTATTTATTTGCTCTGCATGTATTAGCATATCCAAGTGTTGATCAAATCCGTTAACCAACTGATATGAAGTTATATAGTAAGTTTAAGGATCAATGTTTTTTATTGGTTGATTTTGTTTCGTCAATATCAATTAATTTCGACACTTGACCCAATCAACTCAATGGGTAAGATTTGAAAAATTCAGCATGACCATTTGGAGCTGAAATACTTCCTCTTATATATTAATGCAGCCAAACGCAACATCTGATATTAAGTAGGTTACTAATCCAAATATTCTCCCCAATGTTTAAAACATTAGAGTCCTATGTCGACGATGGTTTCATGATTATCCTATGGCCCCCTTGACATCCTTTTCTGCATTAATTTGTTTTTTTAGCATAATTTAAATATAATTATGTACTCACATGTCTCTTAATCTACGTCAAAGGTTTCACACTGCATAATAAAGCTGACATGCTCGAATTCATATCCTGACATTTTGGAGCTCCTAAAGAGTCGTCACATTCTTTTATGTATAAATTATGAGTAATCGTGAACCTCACAAATTTAACCCTAAGAGATAGTTACTTTAGTAATTAAAAACATTTCATAATAATCCTACAATTATTCAAAAAATCTTATATGAATTAAAATTATCTTATAATGTATTAAAAAGATGCATATAAAATATTTATTATGGGTAAAATACTCTAAATTTTTTACGATTGCGTACAAGAGATAAATATATGACTGTTGTGCTATCATGATTTTACAAAAAGTTCACCCAACTCGTGAGAGGTGAACCAGCTGGGTTAGTTCAACTGTCCAGCGCCTTGCTATTTCTTCCGCATTTAAAGGGGAGGTTTAGAGTTCGAATCCCCTCCCTAACGGGTATAAAGTAAGAGGTACAAGTCTCGAAACCTTCCCTGAACATGGGTAACCTAGTTCTGATTTACCTAGGAATATACATGGGGAGGCGTGTATATCCCCGTGGGATTAGTCGTGGTGCGCACAAGCTATCACGGATCACCCATGTACCAAAAAAAACTTGTAAGGGGTGATTTATTTTAGTCAGTGTTAAAAAATCGTGTTGTTTAATCATTTAAAAATATTAAGTAGGGTGCTAGAAAAATCGTCTAAGTATCAGACAATTGATAAGACACTCAACCAGATTAATTGGTCACCTAAACCGATAAATAACCACCTAGACCAATTGATATATCTAGATGATCCAATAAATTATTTTTAAACCCAACATCTCATTACTACCTATCCAACTAATTCATTATATAGAGTAAAAAATCAACATCCAATTCAACACATAAAAAAGAATAAAGTCTCCCTCAAATAGCTAAAGAAATAAGAATTATGAGCGACGTGGCAGAGAAATGCGAGACGCGTTACATTTGTAGCCCCGGTCTATCCGATTTGACAGGTAAGAAATAAGCTAGCATTCAAGATAAAAGTCTCATCTCATAAGGTTATTCTTAAATACGTTAAGACTTATACTTTTCGCATGATGTATGCATTGTACGTTCATTTCTCTTTTTGCATGATAGTGAGTTTAGCGTAAATGTTCGTTGATGATATATTTTTGGATTTGGGATAGGGAATGACTACTTTAACTTATAACTAAAATATCAATTTTGTTTTAGACTTGTCAAGTATGTAGTGTAGGATTTGTTTTATTATTAAGATATAAGCGTGTAAAAGTTGGGTTAGCTCAACTGACTAGAATTTTATTACTTCTTGTCCATTTTAAGGGTGTGAATGATAAATATACATAGTTTGAATCTCTCTATGAATATGGGTAACCTAATTTTAATTTATTTTAAAAGTATGCATGAGGAAGCGTGCATATTATCCGTGAGAATATTGGAAGTACGAACAAATTACCCGGACCACCCACTTTATATAAAAAAGACATAAATGTTTACCTAACAAAAAAATGGTTTAGATTAAAGTTTGGATGTCCAATAAAAATCAAGAAAATAAAGATGAAAAAATCTAAAATGAGGAAGTTTTTAAATTTTAAACACAAATTCCTAGATTAGACTTTTTTAAGGTCATTATATTCAATAAGAATGAATTATGATTAATATACACATATAAATAAAATATAATTTTAGTAAAAATAAATCTAAATTCATTTGATAAATATGTTGCTCAATATAAGTTGTATAGATGGTTGAAAACTCTGACTGTCTAATAACAATTAGGGGGTGTTTGTTTGTATTTAATGAGATCTTAATCTTGTTCATTAAACTACTAGATTAATAATACAATTTGTTTTTCTAATCAATTCAGATTTTGTGGCTTTTAATTGGTTGATTTCATTAATATTTCAAGTTAAGTCTGATTCATTTAGACACTGTCTCTTAACATAATACATTTTATTTGGTTATTTATTCAGTATTCAGTACTTATTACCTTAAAAAACAAACGCCTTAATGCTTTTTAGAACGTTACTTTGTTACATAGAAAAGTCATACTCCACCCTTCCCATTTTAAGTTTCGTTTTTGGGTTGTGCACACATGTTAATAAAATTATGATTTTCACCCAATTAACTTAAGATTGGCTTATTTAGCCTTTTTAATTACTTGTAGAATTTTTTTTAAACTTATATAAATATAAAAGATAAGGATAAGATTAAAATAGAAAAACTATAGCTAATGCTATATTAAAAATGTAAAATGACTCAACTGGCCAGAGCCTTGCTATTTTTTCAGCACTTAAAGGGGAGGTCCAAGGTTCGAATCCCCTCCCTAACGGGTGTAAAGTGAGAGGTACAAGGCTCGAACCCCTCCCTGAACATGGGTCACCTAGTTCTGATTTACCATGAGAATATACATGGGGAGGCATGTATATCTCCGTGGGATTAGTCGGGTGCGCGTAAGCTAGCCCGGAACCCATGTAACCAAAAAATAAAAAAAAATAAAAAATGTAAAATGACATATAACGTTAAATAAAAGACTAATAAGAAAGACAATTAAAATAAAATAAAAGGATGATAAGGAAATTTGAATACTCCGTCAACATATTTTAAACATTTTATACCATTATTATTAGATAATTATAATATCGTGGAAACAATATCTCGGTTCGAACCTGAACAAGTTAAAGGAGAACACGCCCCAATTGGGTTCTTTATAATACTAGTTACCATATAATATAACATGACTATATCTCCATCATTTAAAAAGGAAAAGAGTCAATTGTTGATTGATGCCTATTAAAAAACTTATTTAAAAAAAGGTGCCTAGGAAAAAATATTTATTGAAAACAGCCCCATCCCAAAATTATTCTTATAATTAACAATTAAAAAATAAGAAAAAAACTAATAATCACACGCGCGCGTCCGTGAAATTTTTTTAAAATCGTCATAACTAATTCAAAAAAAATCAAAAAAATAAAAAAAAATTATATTTGGATAAATCAAATTAATATTTACGTCTATGATTTTTTTCGGAATTTTCTGAATTTTTTGATTTTTTTGATTTTTTTTTTATTTTTTTTTCGCAGACACGAAATTACATATTTTAAACATGGAATTTCATGTTATAAACATGGAATTTCATGTTTTAAACATGGAATTTCATGTTTATTTCACGGTTTAAAACATGGAATTTCATGTTTAAAACATGGAATTCCATGTTTAAAACATGAAAATCCGTGTCTGCGAAAAAAAAATCAAAAAAATCAAAAAATTCAAAAAAAATCAAAAAAATTCATAGACGTAAATATTAATTTGCTTTATTCAAAAATACAATTTTTTTAATTTTCTGATTTTTTTTGAATTAGTTATGACGATTTTAAAAAAAAAATCACGGACGCGCGCGTGCGATGGAATTAGTAGTAGTAGGTGGTGGTGGTGGTGGTGGTGGTGGTTGTGGTGGAGGTGGTGATGGTTGTGGTGGATGTAGTAGTGGTTACATACATGGTGGTTGTGGTGGTGGTTGTGGTGGTGGTGGTGGTAGTGGTGGTGGTGGTGGTGGTGGTGGAGGAGGAGGAAAAAGAAGTACCCTATTATTTGTTTAATATTTAAAAATTAATATTGTATTAAAATAAAATAATATATTTAATAATAAGGGTAGTAAAGGTATAGAAAATATAAAGGGGATGTTTTCTATAAATAATTACTTCATTAAGCATTTTTTTATAAATAAGATTATTGAAGGCAAAAAAAAACAATTAGAGAATTTTATGAAGATGTTTTTAACAATAACCCAAAGGGAAAATGGTTAAAAGACAATACCGTAAAACATGCAAGTTTTACGTTATTCTTTGTTTCATGCGCTTTGTTTATCATCCGAATTTTCGTATGATTCTTGTAACTTTTATATAATATCTGGCTTATTTATTTAAATACTCTACAACCATGGAATCTTCACGAATATTCAATGATGTTAACCAGAAAACCAAACCTCTCATTTTAAATTACGAGTTAGTTGTCTATATTAAGAAACAAAGCTGTCTATGATGTATATAATCTTCCTAAAAACTATTAGTAGTATATAAAGGCGACCATTTAAAAATAGTCGGCTAAATATTTAATTATTTTGGTTTTTTTTTAGTCATAACTTTTATTTTGGATATTCAAGTACAATACACCTTACTTAGTGCAAGACCACATCAATACAAGATACAAGATGGGGATAGCATTTCAACATAATATATAATGTCAGCCAATTAAAGTTATACAATTTCCACTAGTTTATAGGCTAAGAACAATTTTGCTTTATTTTAAGCATAAGATGTAGCTAAGCATGAAGTTAAAGGTTAGATCGAAGCATATGTTGACCTCTTAATAATTTATGGGATGCAAGATAAAGAGCGAATCATCTACATCTATGACAAAAAAAGAAAAAGAATCATCTACATCTAAGATAATTTTAAATATCCCAACACAAGATTTAATTAAAAAATAAATTACTTGCCATTTATTTCATATATATATATAACCAGGGGCGGACAGTACTATGCGTAAGAGCTTTCGCGAAGACAAAAGTCCTCGCGAAAGAATAGATAAGTCGTCGCAAAAGAATAGAAATCGTCGCGAAAGACAGAAATCAAATTAAAAATTCTGGTAAAAAACCATTTATGCGACGACTTTTGCGCGTCCTCGCGGGAGACGCTCTATCTTTTGCGATGAAACGGTCCTCGCAAAAGATAGGTTCTCTCGCGAGGAGAAAGTCCTCATGAGTTGACCACCTAGTCTATAGCGAGAACTTTTTTTCCATCTTAAGCGAGGACTAATGTCCTTAGAAAAGACCTTTATTTTTTTATTTTGTTTGTTTTCATTTTATATTTTCTAATAATTAAATATAAATAAACCCGATAACTGAAATAAACCCGATTTATATAAAAACAAGAACCGATTACAAAAAAGTCAAAATAAAGTCAAACATATTGAAAGTAATAATAATTCAACAAAAAGTCAATAAAAAGCCAAAATAGTACACAGATATCCGAAGAAAAATATAATCAAAGTCTAGTTTCATCTTCATCAGAAATATAATCCTCGTCATAAGCGTAAATGGTCGGATGGTAGAAGTAGTAGGAGAAGTAGCAACAGGAGCAGTGGGAGCTCTAGAAGGAGTTGGTCGAGTAAGATCTAAAGTACTGGTGGCTGGAAGAGTAGAAGGAAACACGTGAACCGATAGGCCATGTTCGGTCCCCACCGATTTAGCAACTTGATGGCCCCACTCATCCATGCGTCGATGGTCTCCCTCGTGGGTCAGGTGACAACTGTGGAGCTCGTGGATCAAGAGATGTCCTCTGTAGGCATTGGCTCCTTGCCTATAGAGACAAAAAACTCGTTGAGGGAGGTCATCATCGCGTCAAAATCCCTGATCATCTCATCGCTGACTGGATCTGAATTAGCACTCTTCGACAATCAGGCCTTAAGCAGGTGTCCAACTCCATGGGTCCAGTTGCGTGTCCCTTCACCCATACCCAGGCGGGCCGCCTCCATGACCGCATCCACCTGTTTCTGTTGCGAAAGTGACGGTGTAGACGATGACGAGTCAGTCTAACTCTGGGATTCTAGGACTATGTCTTTAAAAATGAACCTTAGTGCGTCTTGTTCCATGAATTAAATATCAAATTTTAAATAATATATAGAACTGTTAGCATAATTCAAAACTTACATTTTCTCGTTGATACTCCTCTCTACTCATCCCGCTTCGTGTCAAACCCAACATCCCAAAAGAAGTTGCCTATTCGGGGAAGGGGCAACCGTTGTTGTTGTTGCTGTGCCTGGGATCCCTCAGCTGGTGTTAATTGAAGCGTCTTGGACTTCTCATCCTTCTGTTTCAGTCAAGTAAATAAATGTCTAGAAATATTTAATTGTATTCCTTGCCGAAATCATGGTCGTCCGCTTCCGAGTGTAAGTCCTCGAACACGTCCTACTTGGGCGTTTTTGCTTCTTTTGATTATCTTTATTCACTTTTCCACGATGCTAGTTTTTTAACAAAACAAAACAACGAAGTTAATAAAGTACATAATTTTTTAAAATTTATAAAGTAAAATAATGTTATTTACCTGACTCTTTTTCGAGTCCCAGATCTTACACGCAACCTCCCAATTCTCTGGGGTTTGATTGTCCAACTTTTAAACTTTATTGTAATATTGCGTCTTTAGCTGATTTTTGAAATCACTGAACCCCTTAGAACATATATTGGTTATACTCGACAGGATTTTACCCCAATCTTGCCGACGCATCCACTCCTCAATCTCAAAAACATCATGTCCACAAATAAACCGAATTCTCTATAATTATATATCTAACTCCAAGGAAATAATTAAATGTTAAGTTTAGTCAACTTACCCCTCTTCGTCTCATGATTTTACCCTGCTCTTCGGAGGGGACACTTGCTCAACTCTTGTAACTTGGGGGAATCGTTTCTCCAATAGTCATATTAATAACCTGGCTCACGTGATGTCTGTACTCCGAGTCTGGATTCCACGTGCAGTCATACACGCAGAATTCGATTGGTAGTTTTCTTTCCAATTTTTGCATAGCCTTCACGAGTGATGCAAGTGTGGTCTTCCCTCGCTTTTGGGTTTTTTAACCTGTTTAAATTTGCGATTAATTTTAGAGTAAATGCTAAAAAAATTATAAATAAAAATCATACCACCTGCATTGCATTCCAATGTCGGAAAGTCGGAGACGAATCGTTACCTTCATTGTCTCCACCATGTCCACGAGACATGATATCGGCCATCTGTTAAAGTATAATTATTTATTAAATTACAAATTTTACCCCTAAAGTTTATCTAAATTACTTAAATGTCCCTAAATTATCTAAAAAGTCCACTAAGGCCCTATATTATTTCTAAAATTACAATTTTAACCCCTAAAGTGTATCTAAATTACGTAAATGCCCCTAAATTATCTAAAATCCACTAAGGCCTTATATTAATAATTGAAATAATTCAAGAGGTTTTCCCTAAGTTTTCCTGGGATATCCCATCTTTCTCACATACATAGAGAAGGAAATTGCTCAAAATAAGGGAAGTTACAAAAGGGGGAACTAAAGTCTCACAAAGTAGACAACAAGCAGCAAGCAAGATCTTCAAACCTTGTCTTACCAAGATGGGTCTTCCACCCAAAGATTCATCTTGACAAGTTATCACTTCCTCGTTTAGTTGCTAAAAATAGTTTGACAGCGGCTTCCCTTTGACTTATCTAATCGAAACAATGGAAGAGAAGAAGGAGATTATGTAGAGCTTCTGATCCTGCTCCTCTGCAATTTCTGTTCCGCTATTCTAGGTATTCCATGGGGGAATATTTCCTCGATAATGTCCGGTTTTCTGGTAAAGACTTCTCTTGAGATATGAGTTCTAAATGTATGTGAAATAGCACCCTCCGATGATAGAGTCCATCTCCTAAATTGCTGCACATTTGTATCATTTCCTTGGAGTAGAGGAAGAAATTGAATTTGTTTATTCCGATAGTGGCATACCTTCTATAGTGCACCAATTCGTTAACATACCACCAACCATTTTTTATTCGATTCAAAGACCAAGTTAGAGACTATAGGACGTCTCTCAAAGCGAAAGTCGCTGGCGGAGTCTCTCAACGACCTAGCCAAAACAAACGCACAAAGCGATACCACTAAGAACACACTTTGAAAATGGTTCTGATTCTCCGCACCAAGAAAATAAGAGAATCTCTTTAAGGTGAAGGTTACAAAATAAAAGCCTTTTCCAACTTTGATAGTGGAGCTAGCTTTCAACAGTGTAAAACACGAAGCTCTCTCTTATCATCTCGTTCCAAATGCAACAAAGGATGAGTCCTTTTCACTTCTCGCGAACCACGGGAGCGCCTAGCGCCCTAGCCTAAGTTAGGGGGTCTTTAGACTAGAAATAGGAACCGTAGATATATTACCAATTGAGTTTTTTCTAAACAGAGCCTGGATACTTCATTTTAGTCAACCAATCCAACTTGGAAAGACGACGAAATTACTACAAGCTTTCAAGTATGACTAAAAAACTAATGACTATAGCTCATTGATGTCTCCTTAATTGTTCTTATTTTTGACCCTTAGGAGACATCATTTTTTGGTGTTTATTTAATCAATTTGATAAAATTTTGGACTAAATATGCAATAATATGATTTTCCTCTTTTATTTCTAGCATTTTTAATTTATTAAGCTTTTGCGCGTAATATTGGTATTTTTAGTGTAAAGTTTACAGGTTTTAGATGTTAGCTAGAAGAGGAATCCAAGGAGAAAGTCAAAGATCAAGAGATAGAGTCAAGACTTGAAGATAAATCCCGAAGATATTATTTTTAGAGCTGAAAATCCATTTTCCAGGCCATAGATTTCTGATTTCGAGGTGCTTAAGCGATGATTTAGCTGCCGACCTTTGAAGAGAAAACATTCCTTATCGAGTTACGGAACTTTAGCAACTAGAATGAGGTCAGTCAGAGTCATAACGAGTCGGGAAAAGCCGTTTTAGTGAAGGCATATCAGCAGTTACGGGATTTTGGGCTAAGTTAGTGGACTTGGGCCTTTTATATTTTATTTAATTAAAAGCCTAGGTCCAAGTCCGAATTTGTACTTATAAAAGGAGGTCTGGACTTCTATTTTACACACAATTCACATTCCACAAGATTAAAAACACCAGAGAGAAGCAACAGAAGGAAGAAAGAAGAAGCTACAAGAGCTGGAGAGGGTCTATATCTCCGTTCGTAGTCATTCCTATTCTGGAAATTAGGTTCTTTTATCTTTTAATTTTGTAATCAATATGAATTCCTTTACATTTAATTTAGTTTTTCTTTTTAATATGAGCTAAGCTTTTCATAGTGCTTGAGAACAATTAATGGGTGAATCCCAATCGTATTGAATAACGAATGTTGAATTTGGGTTTCTGTTAAATTAAACTAGATTGTGTCTTTTACTCTTTTCGATAAATTGAGAATATTTACTGTTTTTAGCGTCATGAACTAGGAACAGGTGTTAGTATTTAGGCTATTCCAATTAGTGGCGATTGGATCATCCTGACGGAGGGTTTAGATACAGAACCATTTATTCAATCTAGGATAGAAGCTATTGATTCTGACGAACTTAGCTAATTCTAGGGCCAATGAGGTAAGAAAACTTAAACATCCGAAGGTGGATCATATTTACCCTGACGGGACTAGTGACACTCTAGGATCGCTTTATAGTCCACCCTGACGGGGGTATAAGGAATTTAGAATCCCGACCATTGTAATTGACCAATTTAGCCCTTAAACAACATAAGTTAGGAAATAAGATTGGGAGGATCCTTGCGTTCTCAAGTGCTACTTCTCATATTGCGTTTTACATCATTTTACTTGCGTCTTAGCTTTTATTTGCATTTTAATAATTGTCTTTCATTTATTTAGCATTAATACAAAATCAAACAAACATATTACTTTTATTTGCTTTCATAAGTGCATCAATCATTAATAGATAAGCATTGTAGTCAACCATCCCGTCCTTGGAACGAATCTGTTTTATCAGTTATACTACTTGGGACAACCGTACACTTGCGGTTGTGGTTCGATTATTTATTGCATTTATTTTAGAACACACAAAGGACCACCACTCATGCAACAACAAAAGAGGTCTAAAATCACTTATTTTGGCTTTTTAACCCCATATTGTAGGGTGGATCTCAAAAGATATGAGCTACTTTAGTCAACCTTGCTCCTCTTATTTGAGTTCGAGGTCTTACGCCTTTACCACAAAATATAGGAATGATGATATTGTGCCGTCTAGACTTCTTCAGGTAATCACCTAGCTTACTTTTTTTTCCTTTTTACTGGCCAATATTCGAGCTTCTACATGCCATTATGATTAACTGCAATATTCGTTTTACAAGGGGGAAGCCAAGAAAGGCATACAAGTGCGCATCTCGTAGATGAATACCGACTTAGTCCGCTCCTACTGCCCGGGAATATCAGCCGTTTATTCGAGATAAGGACTTGCAAAAGTATAATAGTCATAGAAGATAGGCGAAAAGTCTCTCAATGTTTTGCCTTGGGAATTTCACGATGATTTTTGCCAAGCCAGTCTCATCTTTTTTCTATGATTCTCCGGGATAAAATCCATCATGTGATTATTAGTCACTTCCCAGTCCACTTCATTCAAGAAAGTTTGACCTAAAGACGCATAGGAATGTGTCTTATGGTCTTTTTCAGATATATCTTAGGAAAGTTGCGTGCTTTTTCTTTATGGCTTGAGACTGCCTGCTGAAAGGATGGAGCCAAATAAGTAGTCAAAATCTTAAAGAGGATACAACCTGCTCTTGGACTTAAGACTATGCACGTCGCGTGACCGATCTAGCAATCTTGGTCAAGGATTTCAAGGATCGAGCCTTAATTAGTTCTATTATGCAACATCAAACAATTCCTCTTTCTCGGTCTGAGAAGTGCATTACAGGAACCGGATCAGAAGGACAAACAACTCAATTGATTCTTGATTCCTCTGGCACCAACCTAAGAACCATTTACTTTAGCAATAGCGAAAGATATGAGTTTTGTTACAAATAACATCTTTTTATTGCATTGAAACATATAAATGTTGACTAATCTGGCTAACATTGATATGCTTCTGTTTTTCAGCTTCCTTGCCTTGGCTAACAGTCTCAGGGGAGCCCCGATTTCCATAGGTCCTTGGTTCGACCTTTTAATGAGAATTGAGATCCTTGTGTGAGCGTCTCTTCCCCAAGACTTGCTTGCTCTATGTGGAGTGCTTGTGGTTCCTCGAGTGCCAGCCAACATTGCTTGGTTTTGATACTCAAGCGACCCGTCCTACCAAAAAACATTGTAACGCACGCTGAAAAGAAACACTTCGACAGCTGAACCAACTCAATTTCTCTCTGAATCTTCAGGTACAAAACCTTCTGATCTATATTTTCAACAATCTTTTGGGTTTAATTTTTAATTGCTTAATTCAATATAAATTTCAGAAAAAATGGATGGAGATATTCAAAAGGGTAAATGTTCCTACAGGCCACTAAACTATCTCTACAGTCCTGTTTGGACCACTTAACTATTATGAGTTCCAAATCACCCACTACTGTATTAGAAGTGTTCCAAATCACCGACTAATATATTAAAAGTGTTTCAAATCACCCACTCTGCTACTATACCTGTTAAAAAGACGTTCACACGATACTTGAATGTGCATTTATAGTAGTCAATCTCTAATTTAACCCCGCAATAACTATTTAATTATAAACTCAATGGATTAAAAACCAAAAAAAATCCATGAAATTGTCTAGTTTATTTCCAAAACACACATTATTTCTACCCTAGCGAGTCACTGAAATTCTTAATTCTTCTGCTCAAATGCATGTTTATAATCAAAAGACTACTACAAAAACCTCTGTTAATCTATATGGGGAGAGTTGCTTCTGCTGCAATTTGTCATGACTTATCGAGTTTCTAGTCTTGCCAGCCCAAGCTCATGAGCCAAAAATTGGAAGTTTAGTTTAAACCATTTACACAAAAAAAGTCGGTATTATGCAGATCTATGCATTCTAACTACTCTGGCAGAACAGCTATGAAATCTTTATTGGCTGGAATTAGCTGATAATATGCTCAATGGAAACATCCCTGTATCTCACGGAAGTAAACCTGGTCTAAATTAAATAGTTATTGTGGGGTTAAATTGGAGATTGACGACTATAAATTCACGTTCAAGTGTGTGACTATATTATTTACGGGTATAGTAACAGAGTGGGTGATTTGAAACACTTTTAATACATTAGTGGGTGATTTCGAACACTTTTAATACATTAGTGGTTGATTTGGAACTCATAATAGTTAAGTGGTTCAAACAGGACTATAGAGATAGTTTAGTGGCCTGTGGGAACATTTACCCTATTCAAAATATCAAAAAATGGAACATATTATACCCAATTTACATGAATTCAAAGAAAACAATTGCTGAAGGTAGACGAATTAACGCTAGCAAAGCTTGCGAAAACCCTACTGCTCCTGAGATTCATGATTGTTGTAACCATCTCAAAATCCCTTCCGCGATTGAGGTAATAAATAATCGTATATTATTTTCAAATTATGATTGATTTGTTAATTAAAGATTAAATTTTTATAAGATTGTATTGATTTAATAGATTGATAAAGCATATCCGCGTGATTTTATGCAAAGAGGGAGAGTGAGATTTTTGCTTAAAAGGGACGATGGGACTTTGTACAATGCAGCTATTGCTTCCAGTAAGTTTATATATATTTTTTTAATTTAGGTTTTTTTTGGATTGAAATTTTGTTGAAAAAATAACAGTTTTTGGTCATAAATCTTGAATCTTTTAGAGCATCCACACCTCAATAAGGCCCAACTTTTGATTTTCAAGAAATTTTAGAGCCCAAGTTTCATTTGTGAACGATCTTAGCTATCCAATTAGATAATAAACACGTGCACATTTACATACTAAGTTGGTATGCATTTATACTTGTGATTGAGGATAATTCTGATTTCTAATGGGTTACTCTTAATTATTAAAAAATTTCGGTTCTATTGTTGTTAATTCTAGGGTAAATAACTCATATAGTCCCTGATATGTGTACAATTTAATAGTTTTGTCCCTTGTCTAGCAAAAATAACATTTTAATTTTTTGTCTTATTGTCTTTTAATAACTTTAGTCTTTTATCTTGCAAATATGTTATTTACCCTCAAATTTATATCCGCCCTATTAATAGTTTATTATTTTTTGTTGTAGAAAAGCAGTTAATGGTTCGTGTAGCAGAGTTGGTCCCTAAACATCCTGGGAGAAACAAAAAACAAGAGCCTGCTGCTACTTCAACATCTGGCACTTCAAAATTTGGAAAAGGTGGAAAAAAGAAGCGATAGTTTTGTTTGTTTGTTGTATCATGCAAATGTATGAATTTGAAAAGCTTATCGAGCTTCCTATATTATATCAATGTCCTTTGTGATGTTGGCTTTTTGCTGGATTTTAAAACCTAATGCCAACTTTATTAAGTTTTCCTCAGATTCAAACTTATTGTTAGACAATTTTTACAATCTGTGACATAATACTAAACTTTTATTGTTGATTTCTATGTGATAGTACTTTATATTTACTCTTTTTGGAATATATTTCCATTACCATTTCACTCTTTCTCTGTGCATTTACATAATTAAGAGCAACATTAGATTTTACCGAGAGCTTTTGTAGTATTTTCCTTGAATGTCTCTATTTATACGGATACAAAAACAGAAACAACATTAGTAACTCAAACTTGAAAGCTTTTGTAGCGGAGCTAGGAATTTTTGTTTGGGTGGCTCTGATTTTTTTTACTCACTTGCACCTTAGGTCCCTTAAGTAAGCATGAACTCAAAAACATTATACTATATAGGACTTATAAGTGTGAACTCCAAGAGCGATTAACTCGAGAAAATTAATAGTACATGAAATGTACCTCAATTTTTAAAAAGAAAAATGGGCAAGATAAATAAGGGTAGAATTTTATATTTTATATATTTGTATATACTAGTTTAGCCATTAAAGAGAATATTATATATTTTAAAATATCATAAAATTTTAAAATATCATATACTAGTTTTTAATAAAAATAACAAGTGGCCTTTTATGAAACAATTTAAATATTAAATATTTTTAATATTCTACAAATGGAAATATCCAAATCCTAGAGACATTATATTGAAAATTTTATATAGACCTCCCCATTAATTCAAAATCTCTAGATAGTTGGTTGATTAATTTTTTTAAGTATTATTTTTATGTTAATTTTTTTTTTTTTGATAATTCTTGTGTTTATTTATTAATTTTTTTTAAAATTTAATTAGTTTTGTAATAATGTGATCATATTCAAAATTTCATTCAATATTTTTAAATTTTCTTTCTAATACAGTTGATTATGTGAGTTAATTTAAGGAAAAAAATGACATAAATTGATTTTTAAGTAATATCTTCAAACCGCACTCTAAACCGTTTCTCTGTGTTGTTTTCTCCCTTCTTGTTTTCCACACTCTTTTTTCCAATTATCATATGAAATGTAGATTTATCCATTTGTAATGATTTTGATTTATAATATATGACATCACATTTGAGCTTTGTATATCATTGTTTTTTCTTCAACGATTTTTTCACATTGATATGATAAAAAAAGAAAAAAGACCACATAACTTACAAGATATCCTATCTAACAAAGATAATAAAAAATAAAAAACTAAACATTAAACAATAGCTAACAAGTAAAGCGAACCACAAATAATCCTTCACAAATACAACAATAGTAAAACCAACCACACAAAAGATTCTTCACAAATACAACCAATAGTAATTGTAAGATTTCATAGCTAAACTCTATTATCTTGTAATACTAACCTCTCCAACGAGATTGGATATTATTAATTCAACAAAGTCGAGGAAAAAAATGGAGTTTGAAACTATTTGGTAAAAATACCTTGTGGACATTTGTCTTTTAAGACATCAAAAACTTCCCAAATCATATACAATCTTGGACTTACCTTGTGATTTGTGAAGCCTTTTGATCTACCTCATATCGGGATCTAAAAACCATAGATAAGAAAGTTGAGGAGACCCCATTTGGGAAGATACGAGATTCAGGTATAACACCATTGGCCATATTGCTAAAAACAAAGTTAAAAGAGGAAGGATCAACGAGATTAGCATCTAGGGTCCCCAAGTTTTTAGTTAGGCAGATAGTTTTTCTCTTATGGGCCTACTCATCCCTTGAAAAATTATGAGTATGTACATGGGGATACTCCATCGACTCAATTCGACCTACATCTCGTTGTCTTATACTAATAGCTTTTTATCTCTAAAAGACCCAAACCTCCAGAGTTCGTAAATCCTTTTCCATCTGCACCCCTGGTTGGAATAAAGCTTTGGACATGATAAGAACCGGTAGACATACATTTTTCTTTTCTTCGTGTGTTGCTCCATCCTTAAATGTAACCCTTTTTTAAAGGTTAAGGTTATTGTATCTAAAGACTTATATGCGGAATTGTTACACATCGCCCTTTTTTAACCACTCTGTGTTAATTTCGAAATACACAACTCAGCAAAAGCGAAGCATAATCCAACTCATTAAACAAAAAATTATTGCAACGATGACGTAGATAAGTTTTCTTTCAAAGCTAAAACAAAGTGGATATCTTTTTGTCTGATGACTGAAAACAATAATCCCCAATAGATGTACATGATCAGAAAATAAAAACATAGCTCAATAAAATCCAGCAATCTTATCCCTACATATGTAATTTCTCTGTTGTAAGATTAATATACGGAATTATGAACCTAAATTGCAATTCTTGCATTATATAAGGACCTATAGTGCAGGGGCGAAGTCAGACATTTTTGTTAGTTGGGGGAAGGGGCAGCGTCCCAGATTTTTCTGTTTTTGAGTTGATTGCTTTGTAGGTTTCTAGACTATGCAAATATTGCAATATAGGTCCCTATGTTATTAAAAAATTGCACTATAGGACCTTTATTATTAATTTTGAATTGATGGCACTTTAGGTTCCTATATTATGCAAAGATTGACCTACATGTCCCGTTATTATGCAAAAATTGGCCTACAGGACTCTATGCAAAAGTTGGCCTTCTAATAGTACAAGGACTATTAGTGCAATGTACACTTACCTTGCTCTTTATCAGTTGTGGTCGTCGTAAATGAAAACATTGTAGGACTTGTCGAAGACTCGGTTGATGATTGCCTTGGAGTTCCTCTTCTGCGCACGAGTATATTTTGGATGAATTACAGTGTATGAACTATGAAGGTGAAGGATAGATAAATCATGATGCTAATTTTTACGACAAGATTTAACTTGGTAACGAGATTGATTGTGATCAATGATTGAAAAGCTTGCGATCTAGCTCGAAAAGCTTTTAAGAAACAATCAAATATAGGAAATACTGTATGTTATTTCAAGTTAACAGAAGAATACGAGGGAGAAACTTGAATACTAGGAAAAATTACGCTTGAATATAGAAAGTTTAGAGCTCGAGTTTCATTTTAGAGCTTGTGAATGATCTTAGCCGTCCATTTAGATAGTACCACGTGCACAAATCACATAGTTTGGTATGTATATATACTTATGATTGAGGATAATTCTGATTCCTAATGGTTTACTCTTAATTATTGTGTAAGAGTCAAGACCATAAATTTACTAGTTAAACCACACTTTCAAGAGAATTCATAAGAAAAGAGTCTGGGCTGGTCTTTATTAAAATTTTCAGGTTCCATTGTTTCTAATTCTAAGGTAAATAACTCATTTGGTCCCTGATATGTGTACATTTTGATTGTTTCGTCCTTTATCTTGAAAAAATAACACTTTAATCCCTATTCTTATGATCTTTTGACAACCTTAGTCTTTGATCTTGCAAACTTGTATTGCACACTATTAATAGTATTATTCTATATTAATAGTTTATTTTTTTTGTTGTCGAAAAGCAGTTAATGGTTCGTGTAGGAGAGTTGGTCCCAAAACATCCTGGGCGAAACAAAAAGCAAGAGCCTGCTGCTACTTCAACATCTGGCACATCAAAATCTGGAAAAGGTGGAAAAAAGAAGCGATAGTTTTGTTTGTGTGTTTGTTGTATGATGGAAATCTATGAATTTGAAAAGCTTATCGAGATTCATATATCATATCAATATCCTTTATAATGTTGGCTTTTTGCTGGATTTTAAAACCTAATGCCAACTTTATAAAGCTTTCCTCAGATTCAAACTTATTGTTAGACATTTTCTATAATCTGTGACATAGTACTACACTTTTATTGTTGATTTCTATTGTAATGCTTTATGTTTACTCTTTTTGGAATATTTTTCCATATCCGTTTCACTGTTTCTATGTGCATTTACACAATTAAGAAAGTTGAGGAGACCCCATTTGGGCAGATACGAGATCCAGGTATTACACCATAGTCCATAAAATATTGTTAAAAAAAAAGTTAAAAGAGGAAGGGTCAATGAGATAGCATCTAGCACCCACTAGTTGTCACAAGTTTTTTATTAGTCAGAAAGTTTTTTCTCTTATGGACCTACTCATCCCTTGGAAAATTATCAGTACGTACTACAATCATGGGGATAATCCATCTACTTGCAATTCGACCTACATCTTGTTGTCTTATACTAATTATTTTGATTTTAAAAGACCCAAACCTCCAGAGTTCGTAAATCCTTCTACATCTGCACCCCTGGTTAAAAAAAAAAGCTGCACCCCTGGTAAAAAAAGATTTGGAAAGGTTAAGGTTATTGTATCTAAAGACTTAAATGCGGAATGTTACACATCGTCCTTTTTAACCACTCTGTGTTAATTTTGAGATACACGGCTCAACAAAAGCGAAGCATAATCCAACTCATTAAACAAAAAATCTATTGCAACGATGAATTAAATAATTTTTCTATCAAAAGCTAAACTAAAGTGGATATTTTTCTGTCTTATGACTGAAAACAATAATTCCTAATAGATGTACATGATCAAAATTCGTCTTTTGGATGAAATCATGGCTCAATAAAATCCAGCAATCTCATCCCTACATATGTTATAAGCCCATAACGTTCAATAAATAGCAAGGTTAACATATGGAGTTACGGACCCAAAGTGCAATTCTTGTATTATATAAGGACCTATAGTGCAGGGGCGAAGCCAGACATTTTTGTTGGTTGGAGAAGGGGCAGACTCCCAGATTTATCTCTTTTTGAGTTAATTGCATGGTAGGTTCCTAGACTATGCAAATATTGCAATATAGGTCCCTATTATTCAAAAATTGCACTATAGGTCCTTTATTGTTAATTTTGAGTTGATCGCACTTTAGGTTCCTATATTATTCAAAAATTGACCTATAGGTCCCTATATTATGCAAAGATTGACCTACAGGTCCCTATATTATGCAAAAATTGGCCTATAGGTCCGTATATTATGCCAAAATTTATCCATAGGTCCCTATTATAGGCAAAAATTGGCCCCCTGAGATGGCTGTGGGCTCCGCCACTGCTATAGTGCAATTAACTACAAAAAAAATGGACAAGACAAGTAAGCATTATGTCAAAAAATTACACTATATAGGACTTGAGTGAGCTACAGGTTAACGATACCAAACTGTTTTTGCAAGAAGATCCATGCAAACATCAAGCTCATGAGATACAGCCTGTCTAGCGATCAAAACACGATTCTACGCCCCTTCTATAAAGGTTTGCTCCGACTCAATAGCATGTTTAATACAAGGATCCTCTAAAGCACTGAGTTGAAGCAATTCTAACTCAATGTGAAACTCAGCAATCCTGTTCTGTACAAGGAGTCTCAGAAGATTGAGACCTAAGATAGGGTACTCCTGAGGTGAAGGAGAAAGACGATCACTCGTACGTAAAACATAAACAAATCCATAAGTATCACCTAACAAACCTAACCTTCTTAAGTAAGGGTAGAGTGGTCGCCCTGCATATGTATAGTAGAGCTTTAGCTGTAAGAACTCACGCTCAAAGGCATCTTGATCTTCAGTTTTTACGCTTAAGACAACTGCGTACTCGTATATATCTCCGGAAATTGTCATGGTAAAGCCAAAAAGTAAGGGAAATATAGCTTGGGGATGGGCAGAGAAGTTTTTAATCATCTAAAATAAAAGATTTTCACTTGCGATTGTTAGTTTCTGGACTACATTTTGGGTATATCCCAACAATGGGGAAAGACTCTTGAATCTCCGTTAAAATTACCTGCCACAAAACAATGGAATAGAATGTAAAGTTAAAAAATTGCAACTTTGGTCCATGTGTTATGCGACATATTGGAATAAATCCGTATTTTTTACAAGATGTCTTAATATTCCCTATCGGTATGTAGATTAACACTGTAATCTTATATATTATCAAATATAATATCAATTCGACAAAAAAAAATGAATAGCAAACCAAAGTACTAAAAATATTCGCTTTAAACAAATCCAAGGGATGTTGAAATATGTAAACATAAAATTCTCTTTTAGTGAAATATCATATCCTTGTATTACAAATGATAATTAGACATGGATAATGTAACATCAGGAAAAGAAAATATAAATTCTGAATTTTGTAAGTAATAATTGAATTGATCTGAATACATTCAATAAGCACCCTGCAGGCCTCTCAAAATTCATCCCTAAATGTGGAGGGCACAACTTCCTTCTTTGTCAGGTGAATGCTAAGCTATGTCTAAAGAACACGTTTATCCCCAAGCATACCCCAGAACAGTCAGAACTAGGTTACCCGAGGTGATTCAAACCCTGTACCTCTTAATTGAGAGACAAGTCCTGGCAGTTGAGCTAACCCAACTGGTTTAATCGACAACTTTTTACCCAAGGATTACTATTAAATGTACTCAGGGACATTGATCGATCCACATCAGATCCATATCGCTTTATGGAATATTGAAACGGTGAAATTGCAAGTCTCCCAGATTAGTCATCATTTAGCAGTGCCGAATCATTCAAGAAAAAGGGTAAATTTTCTTATTTACAATAGTGTAAGGGATATTAGTGCAATGTACCCTTACCTTTCTCTTTATAAGTTATATGTAGTCATTGTGAATGGAAACATTTTAGGACTTGTCGAACACTCGGTTGATGATTGCCTTGGAGTTCCTCTTCTGTGCACGAGTATATATTAGATGAATTACAATGTATGAAATATGAAGGTGAAGGATAGATAAATTAGTTTTGCTAATTTATGGCAAGATTTAACTTGGTAACGAGATTGATTGTGATCAATGATTGAAAAGCTTGCGATCTAGCTCGAAAAGCTTTTAAGAAACAATCGAATATAGAAAATACTGTATGTTATTTCAAGTGAACAGAAGAATACGAGCGAGAAACTTGAATACTAGGCAAAACCACGCTTGAATATAGAAAATTTAGATCCCAAGTTTCATTTTAGAGCTTCATTTGTGAAAGATCTTAGCCGTCCATTTAGATAGTAACACGTGCACAAATCACATAGGTTGGTATGTATTTATACTTATGATTGAGGATAATTCTGATTCCTAATGGGTTACTCTTAATTATTGTGTAAGAGTCAAGACCATAAATTTACTTGTTAAACCACACTTTCAAGAGAATTCATAAGAAAAGATTCTAGGCTGGTCTTTATTAAATTTTTTTAGGTATTGTTTTTAATTCTAGGGTAAATAGCTCATATAGTCCCTGATATGTGCACATTTTAATAGTTATGTCTCTTATCTAGCAAAAATAACATTTTAATCCCTTACCTTATGATCTTTTGATAACCTTGGTCTTTGATCTTGCAAACTATTGTTTGCATACTATTAATAGTATTATTCTATATTAATAGTTTAATTTTTTTTGTTGCCGAAAAGCAGTTAATGATCCGTGTTGCAGAGTTGGTCCCTAAACATCCTGGGAGAAACAAAAAACAAGAGCCTGCTGCTACTTCAACATCTGGCACATCAAAATCTGGAAAAGGTGGAAAAAAGAAGCGATAGTTTTGTTTGTTTGTTGTATCATGCAAATGTATGAATTTGAAAAGCTTATCGAGCTTCCTATATTATATCAATGTCCTTTGTGATGTTGGCTTTTTGCTGGATTTTAAAACCTAATGCCAACTTTATAAAGCTTTCCTCAGATTCAAACTTATTGTTAGACATTTTTTACAATCTGTGACATAGTACTACTTTTTTATTGTTGATTTCTGTGTGATGATGTTTACTGTTTTTGAAATATTTCCATATCCATTTCACTCTTTCTCTGTGCATTTACATAATTAAGAGCAACATTAGATTTTACCAAGAGCTTTCTCTATTACACTATACGGTTATAAAAACAAAATCAGTAACTTAAACTTGGAAAATTTTGTATCGGAGCTAGGAATTTTTGTTTGAGCATTAACTCAAAAACATTATATACTGTATAGGACTTATAAGTGCGATTAACTCGAGAGAAAATTAATATATGAACTATAGCTCAATATTAAAAAAGAAATGGAAAGATAAATAAGGGTAGAATTTTATATTTTATATATTTGTATATACTTTACTACAAGTTTAGTCATCAAAGAGAATAGTATATATTTTAAAGTATAATAAAATTCTAAAATATCATTAAATTTTAAAATATTATATACTAGTTTTTAATAAAAAAAATGGCATTTTATGAAACAATTTGAAAATTAAATATTCTACAAATGGAAATATCCAAATCCTAAAAAATTCGGAGATATTATCTTGAAATCTTTATATAGACCTCCCCATTAACTCAAAATCTCTAGATAGTTGGTTGATAAACTTTTTTTAAGTATTATTTTTACGTTAATAATTTTTATTTTCATAATTCTTATGTTTATTTTAATTAGTTTTAGTAATATTGTGATCTAATTCAAAATTTTGTTCAATATTTTTAAATTTACTTTCTAAAACCGTGACAAAATTGATCACGTGAGCCATTTTAGTTAAAAGAAAGATATGAATTGATTTTTAAGTCTGATGCTATAATATTCTGAGCGGCCCCTCTGTTTTGTTTTCCAATTATTGGTTTTCTACTTTTGTTTTTGTTCCAGTTATATTATCATATGAAATGTAGAAATATCCGGACATCATATTTGAGCTTTGTATATCATTGTTTTTTCTCCAACGATTCTTTCACATTGATATGATAAAAAAATCTGAACATTAAACAATAGCTAAGAAGTAAAGCCAAACAAAAATAATCCTTCACAAATACAACAATAGTAAAATCAACCACACAAAAGATCCTTCACAAATACAGCAATAGTAATTCAACAAAAAAGAAAAAAAGAATAGCAAACCAAAGTACCAAAAATATTCGCTTAAAACAAATCCCAAGGGATGTTGAATAATGTAAACATAAAATTCTCTACTAGTGAAGTATCATATCCTTGGATTACAAATGATAATTAGACATGGATAATGTAACATCAGGAAAAGAAAATGTAAATCCTGAATTTTGTAAGTAATAATTGAATTGATCTGAATACATTCAATAAGCACTCTGCAAGCCTCTCAAAATTCATCCCTAAATGTGGATGGCACAACTTCCTTTTTTGTGAGGTGAATGCTAAGCAATGCCTAAAGAAGATGTTTACCCCCAAACATACCCCAGACAAGTCACAACTAGATTACCCGAGGTGATTCAAACCCTGTGCCTCTTGGTTGAGAGACAGGTCCTGGTAGTTGAGCTAACCCAACCGGTTTAATCGACAACTTTTTACCCGAGGTTTACTATTAAATGTACTCGGGGACATTGATCGATCCACAGAAGATCCATATCGCTTGATGGAATATTGAAACGGTGAAATTGCACGTCTCCCCGATTAGTCATCATTTATCAGTTCCGCATCATTCAAGAAAAAGGGTAAATTTCTTATTTCCAATAGTGTAAGGATTATTAGTGCAATGTACCCTTACTAGGGGTGGAAATCGGATCTGAAATTTCCGATTTCCGACTTTTCCGATCCGAAAATTCCGATTTCGGAACAACTTTTTACGGTTCCGAAATTCCGAAATTCCGATTTCCGATATTTCCGAAAAAATCGGATCGGAATTGGAACTACATAAAAATTTCCGAAATTTCCGGGTTTTCCGATCCGATTTTATTTCCGAAATATATTTCCGATTTTTATTTCCAATTTATATTTTCGATTTTACATTTCCTATATTAAATAAATTATAAATATTAATATAAAAAAATATAAAATCAGAAATGTTGAAAAATTTCATAACAAAAGAAGAAAAGAAAATCTAAACGTTGAAAACTTGAAACTCAATGATACATTTTTTTTATATCAAGAAAATAAAGAAAAACAATAAACCTGATAAAACCTGAAGGCTAAGGCTAACACATTTTTTCACATTTCACATTACCTTCCCACAAAGCCAAATATCTGTTTTTTTATGTAATTTGAAATATTTTACAGTCATTGTTTTTTTTACCTTCTGTTACTTATGTTACTTCTATTACTGTTCTTTTACCTTTTGTTACTTATGTTATTTCTGTTATTGTTCATGAAGTTTATAAGTTAAACTTTTTAACTACTATTACATGAAAAGTTTTATAAGTTTTGTTTTTAACTATTTTCGTGTAAGTGATAAACTATTGCTTCGAGTTTCAACCCTTAGTCTCGCAATTTCCGAAACAAAAGTTCCGAAATTCCGAACCCAAAATTCCGAAATTTCCGAAGAAAAATTTCCGAAATTTCCGTGCCGAAATTTCCGAATTTCCGGCAAATTCCGAAATTCCGAATTCGGAATTATTTTTCCCAGTTCCGAAAAATTGGATAGGAATTGGAACAGAAAAAATCTATTCCGAAAAAAATAGGAATTTTTCCGAAAGACCCTTTTTCCGATCCGTTCCTTCCGATTTCCACCCCTAACCCTTACCTTGCTCTTTATCAGTTGTGGTCGTTGTGGGAATGAAAACATTGTAGGACTTGTCGAAGACTCGGTTGATGATTGCCTTGGAGTTCCTTTTCTGCGCACGAATATATTTTAGATGAAATACATTGTATGAACTATGAAGGTGAAGGATAGATAAGATCATGATGCTAATTTTTACGGCAAGATTTAACTTGGTAACGAGATTGATTGTGATCAATGATTGAAAAGCTTGCGATCTAGCTCCAAAAGCTTTTAAGAAACAATCAAATATAGAAAATACTGTATGTTATTTCAAGTGAACAGAAGAATACGAGGGAGAAACTTGAATACTAGGCAAACCGGCGCTTGAATATAGAAAATTTAGAGCCAGAGTTTCATTTTAGAGCTTCATTTGTGAATGATCTTAGCCGTCCATTTAGATAGTAACATGTGCACAAATCACATAGGTCGGTATGTATTTATACTTATGATTGAGGATAATTCTGAATCCTAATGGGTTACTCTTAATTATTGTGTAAGAGAAGAGAATTCATAAGGAAAAGCGTCTCGGCTGGTCTTTATTAAATTTTTTAGGTTCCATTGTTTCTAATTCTAGGGTAAATAACTCATTTGGTCCCTGATATGTGCACATTTTGATAGTTTCGTCCCTTATCTAGAAAAAATAACATTTTTTTTTCATACGAGGGTTCTGGGCTTACACCCGACGTGACAGGGCCCTGGCCAGATGAGCTAGCTCACCTGGTTAAAGAAAAAACATTTTAATCCCTTATCTTATGATCTTTCGATAACCTTAGTCTTTGATCTTGCATACTATTAATAGTATTATTCTATATTAATAGTTTATTTTTTTGCTGCCGAAAAGCAGTTAATGATCTGTGTAGCAGAGTTGGTCCCTAAACATCCTGGGAGAAACAAAAAGCAAGAGCCTGCTACTACTTCAACATCTGGCACATCAAAATCTGGAAAAGGTGGAAAAAAGAAGAGATAGTTTTGTTTATCACCCACTAAAACAGCGGGTCTATCACCCACTAAAACAGAACGATTACCCACTAAAACCGTACAAAACAGTGGGTATATATACCCCCTAAAAATGCAAAAAAGGGTATTTACCCCCTGAATAAACAGATCTAGATTTGAGATCGATGACGGGGGAGACGCTGGTTTTCTGGTGGAGAAGAAGAAGATAATGGCTCAAGGGGGCGACGGGAGGCCATTAATGTCGGCTTTCTTGGAGGTCTGGAGAAGATAAAGGCTGGAGACGAACGGAGCAGGTCTGGAGACCTTCTAAGACGGGACCATCACGAACGGCGGGACCACCATGAAAACAGTAACAAAGCTTCATGGTGAAGCAGCAAGCAACGGAGGTGAGCAGATCTGGAGGCCTTCTACGACGGGACCATCACGAACGGCGAGACCACCATGAAAGGAGTGACAAAGCTTCATGGTGAAGCAGCAGGCAACGGAGATGAGCAGATCTGGATGTGCGAAGAGGAGAGGGGAGGTGCGGCGGTTTTCTTGGTGGTGCTCCAGTGATGGGAAGCTAATGCGGAAGGGGGTGAATTTTTCTACAAATTTGTCGAGAGAGAAAGGAGGAGGAGGTGGGTTTTTCTGCAAATTTGTCGAGAGAGAAAAGGGGAGGAGGTGGGTTTTTCTGCAAATCTGTCGAGAGAGAAAAGAGGAAGGGGTGGGTTTTTATGAATATTTTTTTAGTTAGATTCTAACTCTAGTTACTAAAGGGTCTTTAATCGAAAAACATCATGTTACTTGCCCCTCTGTATATAATTTACTCATAAAAAACGAAGACCACATAACTTACCAGATACATCCTATCTTAGAAAGATAATAAAAAAAAAAAAGAAACTAAACATTAAACAATAGCTAATAAGTAAAGCCAAAAATAACTTATTGTAAGATCCTTAGCCAACAATAACTTACCAGATCCTTTACAAATACAATAATAATATTATTGTAAGATTTAGTAGCTAAAATCTATTATCTTGTAACCTTTTCAACGAGATTGAATATTCTTGATTTGACAAAGTTGAGAACAAAAATAGAATTTGAAACCATTTGGAAAAAACACTTTCGTCGACATTTGTCTTTTCATCGATAACTTTCCAATTAATACAATCTTGGACTTACTATTGATCCACTGGACATGGGATCTAAGCAACATAGATAAGAAAGTTGAGGAGACCCCATTTGGGAAGATACGAGATCCAGGTATTACATCATTGACCATACAAATTACAATATTGTTAAATACAAAGTTAAAGGAGGAAGGATCAAAGAGATAACATCTTGCGCCCACAAGTTTTTAATTAGTCAGATAGTTTTTCTCTTATAGATCTAGTCATCACTTTAAAAATTATCCGTACTACCATGGGGATAATCCATCTACTTGCAATTTTACCTACATCTCGTTGTCTTATACTAATAATTTTTTGATTTTAAAAGACCCAAACCTCCCGAGTTAGTAAAGTCTTCTCCATCTGCACCCCTCCTGGTAGAAAAAAAGCTTTGGACAAAATAAGAATTGGTAGACATACATTTTTTTCTTCTTCGTGTGTTGCTCCATCCTTAAATGTAACCCTTTTTTAAAAGTTAAGGTTATTGTATCTAAAGATTTATATGCAGCATCATTACACATCTCCCTTTTTTAACCACACTGTGTTAATATCGAAGTACACAACTTAACATAAGCGAAGCATAATCCAACTCATTAAACAAAAAATCTATTGCAAGGATTAAGTAGATAATTTTTCTGTCAAAAGCTAAAATAAAGTGGATATTTTTCTGTCTGATGACTGAAAACAATAATCCCCAATAGATGTCCATGATCATCTTCCGAATGAAAGCATGATTCAATAGCCTCTAGCAATCTAATCCCTACATATGTAATAACCTCAGAAAGTTCAATGACTTGTAAGACTAATATATGAAGTTATGGACCCAAAGTGCAATTCTTGGGGGAAGGGGCAGCGTCCACCGATTTTTCTGTTTTTGAGTTAAATGCATTGTAAGTTTCTAGACTATGCAATATAGGTCCCTATATTATTCAAAAATTGCACTATAGGTCCTTTATTATTAATTTTTAGTTGATCGCACTTTAGGTTCCTATATTATTCAAAAATTGACCTACAGGTCCCTATATTATGCAAAGATTGACCTACAGGTCTCTAAGTGGTGCTAAGTTTGTTCCAAGCGTCGCGTGCCAAGTCCAAGCGTTATGAAATAGAAGCTATGGATAAGAGCATTACATAATAGATGGTCTCGATGAGTTCAAAGTTCCATTTGCCAGATGAACGTTTGTGTATTCCATAAATAAATCCCATCAAGACATACCCATTTAAGACGTTATGGAGCCGTGCTCATCAAGTCAGAAAGTTATCCAGTTAATTGTACGGTTTAATTGACTGCAATTATAGAGGTGAAGGATGAGTTGTTGCTGGTAACAATCGCGTTTAAAGTGGAAGTCTGATTTTGCATTAGTAAACGCACGTTTCACAAAATTAATTGAAAGGATAAAAACCAAAAAACTGTTTAAAGCGTGATGACTTTAGATACCATGTCTTTTTTCAGTTTTCTTTTTCTTTCTGCTTCTTCATCCTCCTTCTTTTAGTGTCAACACTGGACACGAGTTGAACATGTCCATCACTTTATAAAAATTTACCTACTCAAACAAGTTTTAAATCCTTAGTCCAAAAAAAAAATCCATTTATATCTGATAAATAACACCTATAATAAAATTTAGATACTCTTCAAACAAAAGGAATTTATGGATCTTTAAATTACCTCAAAAAAAATATACATCATTTTCACTTTTGATCCAGTGTCAAATGTTTTTTGAAAGGAAAATTCTTCCATCCAATATTGGATGATCCTACACCAATCATATAAATACACATACCCCATGTTATAAACTTGCAAAATTAACTAAATTATTAATCTAATGACATGTGTCTTGTTATAATAATCAATGGTAGTGAAATGAATATTGGACCATCCAATATTGGATGGAAGTGTTACCCTTTTTGAAATATACATTATATATTTAATTTAAATCAAAATATTTCTTTACATTATTAAAAATATATTATTTCTAAGGGGCAACGCCCAATTAATTACGCGGAGAAGGTAAGTATTCCCTATTAATTACAACTTCAACTTAATTCCCAATTAAGTACAAAATATTACCCAATTACCAAAATATCCTTCTACCTATTATTAATTACTTTAATTATATATTTTATTAATTATAGTTTAATATTTATTTATTTTTTTTCAGATTTTTTTTTTTTTTTAAATAATTTTTTTTTTTCGAAATATTTTTTTTTTTTTCAAAAAAATATTTTTTTTTTTTTTCGAAAAATATATTTTTTTTTTTTTTCGATTTTTTTTTTTTTTTTTTTTTCGAATTTTTTTTTGTCAATTTTTTTCCCCCGGAATTTTTTTTTTTTCCATGATAATTGTGTGTTAAAGTAACACAAAATCATATGTGTTGTGTGTTGCATGAACACCCAATATGTATAATATTGCGTTGCTTAAACACACATAAATAACAAATTGTGTGATACATGAACACAAAATCAGACAGACAGAATATTTGTACACAAAGGTATAGAATAATGTATATGTAGGCTGATTATGTGTTCATGCAACACGCAATTGCTGAAAGTATGTGTTACAGTAACACACAACAGTATGGGTTTTGTGTTGGTAAGACACACAATGCGTTTATCATTTACAGTTTTGCGTTGCTTAAACACACACAAATAATAATTGTGTGTTGCAGGAACACAGAATAAGATATACAGAATATTTGTACACATTAATAGATAATAGTGTACAGATAGTCTGAACATCTGATTGTGTGTTAATGTAACACACAATCGCTTGATGTATGAGTTACAGTAACACAAAACAGTATGGACTTGTGTGTTAATGAAAAAATCTTCGAAAATATTTTTCGAAAAAAAAAAAATCGAAAAAAAAAAAATATTTTTCGAAAAAAAAAAATTTCAAAAAAAAAAAAATTTCGAAAAAAAAAAATTCGAAAAAAAAAAATTGTGGAAAAAAAAAATTTTTCGAAAAAAAAAAATTAAAAAAAAAATTTAAAAAAAAAATCAAAAAAAAATATTTAAAAAAATAAAAAAATAAATTCAGATATTAAATATATAAATATAAAATGAAATAAAAAAACATATAAGGGCAATAATGGAAGGTAAATATGACCATGTGCTTATTTGAGAATTAAGTTGAAAATTTGTGAGTAAGTAGGAAGTAATTTCCTCCTTCCTTTTTTTTTGAGAATGAAAAGTGAGGAAGTGTAATTAATTGGGAATTATCTCTATTTCTAAATGTAAAAATTCGTTATAATAAATTTTAAAAAATAATATATTTTTTGATAGATATAATGAATAATATATATATTTTTTAATATAAATATATAACATAACAATTATTGATTCAAAACTAATTAAATTACACAAATAATCATTTTTTACTATAATAAAAAATTATATTCATATATTATATATTTGTATATACTTTACCGGTTTAATCATTAAAGAGAAAAATATATATTTAAAAGAATATCATAAAATTCTAGAATATCATATATAGTTTAAAATAATATTGAAATGGCATATGATGAAATAACTTAAAAATGAAACATTTTTAATATCCTACCAGTGAAAAAAATCCTGATTCTAAAAAAATCAAGGATTTTATTTTGAAATCATCCCATTAATTGAAAATATCTAGATCAAAAGTTGATTTACTTTTTTAAATATTATTTTTATATTAATAATTCTTTTCATAATTCTTGTGCTTTTTATCATTTTTTAAAATTTAATTAGATTTAATAACATCATGATCTAAGTTAAAATTTTATTCAATATTTTTAAATTTCTTTTTTAAAACCGTTACAAAATTAATTTTGTGCAACAATTTAAAGAAAAAAAAGATGCAAATTGATTTTCAAGTTTCAAAAGATTTGCTTTTCAAATTGTAATCCAAGATATACCGTATTTATATTCGGTTTTCTTTTGATTAGATAGAGTTTTAATTGTCTAAAGACATGGTTCAAACTTAGTATTCGATTTATATTTTCAAATGTAGAAGAAAAGGTAGAAGATCCATTTTGTAATGATTTAATTTATAATATGACATCCATTTGACCTTCATGGTAAATAAAGGTTTTTTCTGGGAATGATTCTTTCACATTGATATGATTAAAAAGCAAAGACCACGTAACTAACAAGATAAATACAAAGATGAGAAAAAAAAAAAAAGCAAAACATTAAACAATAGCTAACAAGTAAAGCCAACCACAAAGATCCTTCACAAATACAACAATAGTAATAGTAAGATTTAGTAGTTAAGCTTTATTAATCTTGTACCACTAACTTTTTCAACGAGATTGGATATTTTTAATTCGACAAAATTGAGGACAAGAATGGAGTTTGAGGGTATTGGGTAAAAACACCTTCATCAACATTAATCCATCTACTTACATCTCGTTGTCTTATACTAGTACTTTTTTGATTCTAAAAGACCCAAAAGTCCAGAGTCCGTTAATTCTTCTTCATCTGCATCTTAGGTAAAAAAAAGCTTAGGACTATAGACATACTTTTTTTCTTCTTTGCGTTGCCCATCTTTAAAGGTAGCCCTGTTTCTAAAGGTTAAAGATAGGGACAGAAATCAGAAGAAACGGATCGGAAAAATGGTCTTTTGAAAAAAATTTAATTTTTTTTACGTAAAAGATTTTTTCTATTCCAATTCCTATCGAATTCCTATCCAATTTTTCGGAACGGGAAAAAGTAATTCTAAATTCGGAGTTTCAAAATTTACCGGAAATTCGGAAATTCGGCACGGAAATTTCGGAACTTTTGGTTTGGAATTTCGGAACTTTTGGTTTGGAAATTGCGGAACTAAGGATTATAAGTCGGAACAATAGTTTAAAACTTACACAAAAAGTAACAGTAGTTAAAAACTAGACTGAAAAAACTTACACAAAGAGAATTGTAGTTAAAAACTGAACTTAAAATTTACATGAAGTAATTAACAAAGTAACCATAGTTAAAAAAATGTTAAACCACTGTTACTTTTCCAATTACATGAAAAAACAAATATTGCCAAAAGGTCTCGGACAATGATCCTGCAATTTGTTCCAAAGAAAGCTTGCCCCGAGCCTCAAAATGATCCTGCAATTTCGTATAAGTTGTTAGAAAAAATACGAAAACAATGTTGTATAAGTTACTAAAGAAAATGGGAAAATATTGCTCCAGTATTCTAAAAAGAAGATCATACGAGGCATTGCTGGATTTTCTTTGTTTCGACCATAAGTATCATTGAAACGGTTAAAGATGTTAAAATAGTTTACAAAATCAACAGGTTTATGGGCATTTTTAGTAATATGAAATTGTCGGCAAAAGCATTAATCTGTTCATCTGTTGAAAGTTTTCTTACAGACAGAATTATCAATAATACAAGAAAGAGAGAAGCTAATTCTTGAATTTATTCAAAAGAAACTTAAGTTTTTTTTTGGATTAATCAAGTCTTAAGTTGATTTATAATTATATTTTAAATTTTTTTTAGAAATATATCTGGACAGTGGATACGGAAGCCAAGTTGATTTTTAAGTTCCAAAACTTTTCAAGAACCAAAGAAACAGGCCATTAATTTTTATGTTTTAAATACTCCATGCAATATTATTTTGAAATATAATTTATAATTCGAAAAATAAAACCGGATCCGAAATATAATTCGGAAATAAAATCAAATCAGAAAACCGGAAATTTCGGAAATTTATATGTAGTTCCAATTCCGATCCAGATATTTCAGAATTATCGGAAATCGAAATTTCAGAATTTCAGAACAAAATCTGAAATCGGAAAAGTCGGAAATCAAAAAATTTCGAATCCGATTTCCACCCTAGTTAAGAACTAGGGTTATTGTATCTAAAGACTTATATGCGGAATTGTTACACATCTCCCTTTTTTAACAGCTCTATGTTAATTCCGGAATACACAACTCAACAAAAGCGAAGCATAATTCAACTCAGTAAACAAAAAATCTATTGCAACGATGAAGTAGATAATTTTCTGTCAAAAGCTAAAATAAAGTGGATATTTTTCTGTCTGATGACTGAAAACAATAATCCCCAATAGATGTCTATGATCAAAATTCGTGTTCCGCATGAAAGCATTGCCCAGTGACCTCCATCAATCTCATCCCTACATACGTAATAACCTCAGAAAGTTCAATAATTTGTAAGATTAATATATGGAGTTATGGACCCAAAGTGCAACTCTTGCACAATATAAGGACCTATAGTGCATGGGCGAAGCCACACATTTTTGTTGGTTGGGAAAGGGGCAGAGTCCCTGATGTTTTTATTTTTGAGTTAAATGCACTGTAGGTTCCTAGACTATGCAAATATTGCAATATAGGTCCCTATATTATTTAAAAATTGCACTATAGGCCTTTTATTATTAATTTTGGGTTGATCTCACTTTAGGTTCCTATGTTATTCAGAAACACGTCCCTATATTATGCAAAAAATGGCCCATAGATCCCTTATGCCAAAATTAACCTATAGGTCCCTATAATGTGCAAATATTGCCCCCTGAGATGGCTGTGGCTCCACCGCAATTACATTGCAATTAACTACAAAAAATAAAATGGACAAGATAAGTAAGCATTATCTCAAAAAGTTACACTATATAGGACTTAAGTGAGCTATAGTTCAACGATTGGTGATGTACAGTCTGTCTAGTGGTCAAAACACGACTACATGCCCCTTCCGCAAAGGATTGCTCCAACTCAACAGCATGCTTAATACATGGATCCTCAAAAGCACTGAGTTGAAGCAACTCTAACTCGGCGTGAAACTCAGCAATATATCCTGTTCAAGAAGTCTCAGAAGATTGAGACCTAAGATAGGGTACTCCTGAGATGAAGGAGAAAGATGATCACTGGTACATAATACATACACAAATCTATAATAATCACCTAAGAAACAGCAACTTTTTAAGTAAGGGTAGAATGGCCACCCTGCATATGTATAATAGAGCTTTAGCTGAAAGAACTCGCACTCAAAGGCATCTTGATCTTCGATTTTTACGCTTAAGAGATAAGACAACTGAGTTCTCGTTTATATCCCCAGATATTGTCATGGTAAAGCAAAAAAGTAAGCGAAAAATAGCTTGGGAATTGACAAAGAAGTTTTTAATTATCTAAAATCAAAAGATTATGATTTGCGATTGTTAATTCCTGAACTATATTTGGGGTATTTCCCAACAATGGAGAAAGACTCTTGAATCTCCGTTAAGGTTACCTGCCACGAAATAACGGAATAAAATGTGAAGTTCAAGAATTGCAACATTGATCCATGTGTTATGTGACATATTGGAATAAACCCGTGTTTTTACAAGATGACTTAATATTCCCTATTGGTATGTTGGTTAACATTGTAATCCTTTTATAGTATCAATATAATATCAATTCGACCAAAAAAAATAAGAATAGCAAACCAAAGTACCAAAATTACTTGCTCAAAACAAATTCCAAGGGATGTGGAGATATGTAAACATAAAATTCTCTGCTTGTGAAATACAATATCCTTGTATTACACATAATAGTTTGACATGGATAATGTAACATCAGGAAACAATAATGTAAACAATTAAATTGATCTGGATACATTCAATAAGCACTCTGCACGCCTCTCAAAATTCGTCCCTAAATCTGGAGGGTACACCTTCCTTCTTTGTCCGGTGAATGCTAAGCAATGCCTTAAGAAGAGGTTTACTCTTTTTGGAGTATATTTCCGTTTCCACTTCACTGTTTCTCTGTGCATTTACACGATTAATCGCTGATCTTCGAGGTTCTGGTTCTGATGGAGATGGTGCCTGTAATTTTATAAACGAGCTTTGTAAGAGCAACATTAAATTTTACCAAGAGTTTTTTATAACTAATCGACAACTCTTTACCCGAGAATTACTATTAAATGTACTCGGGGACATTGATCGATCCACAGCAGATCCATATCGCTTGATGGAATATTGAAACGGTGAAATTGCACGTCGCCCTGATTAATCGTAATTTATCACATTCAAGAAAAAGGGTAAATTTTCTTATTTCTAATAGTACAAGGACTATTAGTGCAATGTACACTTACCTTCCTCTTTATCAGTTGTGGTCGTTGTAAATGAAAACATTGTAGGACTTGTCGAAGACTCGGTTGATGATTGCCTTGGGGTTCCTTTTCTGCGCAGGAATATATTTTAGATGAAATACAATGTATGAACTATGAAGGTGAAGGATAGATAAATCATGATGCTAATTTTTACGGCAAGATTTACCTTGGTAACGGGAGTGATTGTGATCTTGATGATTGAAAAGCTTGCGATCTCGCTTGAAAAGCTTTTATAAAACAATCAAATATAGAAAATACTGTGTGTTATTTCAAGTGAATAGAAGAATACGAGTTAGTTGCATTGTAAGTCTCTATATACTTTTGTAAAAAATTGATTATACAGTAGGTTTTATGTTATGCAAAAATCGCACTATATGTCCCTAAAATATGTACAACTGCACTATAGGCCCCTATATTAGTCATTTCGAATTAATTTGGAACAAAAAAAAATTTATTTCGAATTAATTTTATTATCAGTCCATGTAGTTATTTTGAGTTTAATAAACTGTGGATCCCTATGTATGCAAAAATTGCACTATAGGTCCCTATATTAATGATATTGAATTAATTGTATTATAAGTCCCCTGTAGCTTTTAAGTTTAATGAATTATATGTCCCTACATATGCAAACGTTGTATCCCTATATTATGCAATTTTTTTTTACTATAGGTCCCTATATTTTTTTTACTTAATTGCATTATAAGTCCCTGTATGGTTATTCTAAATTAATTTCCCTATAGGTCTTAAAATTATGCAAAAATTGCACTATAGGTCCCTATTTTAATTTTATGATGTTTCATCTCCAAAAGTATAAAAACAACACCGCGACAACAAATCATTGAAAAGCTAGGGGCGAAACTGAAAATTCTGAAAACTTGGATAACCAAAGGTATTAGTATAATTTATTGTCCTTGTAGATCCTTCAATCCCTATATAATCCATTGTAAAAGTTACTAATTTTATGTGTTTCTTGCATCATTAGTCCCTATATTATATGAAATAGCCAAGCATGCCCAGCATTACAAAAACTAGCAAAATGGTTAAATATCCATGTGTTATTCCAAAACATCCGAAGATTGTTCCTGCTGAGGGGTAGATTCACAACGTTTTGAAATAATATAGTGGTATATCATATATCTTCTATCTTCTGAAACACGGGTATATTTGCCTATTCGCAAAACAGAAAGACCTATAGTGCACCTTACTTTTTAGCTAGACATGCTGATACTTCAGTTCACAAATCACATGAAACATGAGCCTTAGGAAATGTTAGTAATGTACCTTTAAGCTATTATCAAAGTTCAAGTTGTGTTGCATTAATAGTTCGTCGTAAATAGAAGCTTCGTGATAATCTTTTACATTTCTCCATGATATAAGAACCGAATCTTTAGCTCCTTAATCTGCAATAGTTAATGAAACTATTACAATGCTAATCAATTCTTTGAACAAAATCTGCGTATTTTTCTTTTAGTAGCCTACTAAGATGAGACATTTGACATTGTAAGACAGATTTTGTATTTTCAGAATGGAGAAACTTCAGATACATATAAGTACTGAAAGAAATTATAAGGTTTAGATATGATTTATGAATTATGAAATATGAAAACACAAATTGGGAACTAGATTTTGCATAAGTGCGAGCTCAGTTTTGCATGATATAGGTACGTATGGTGCAATTACAGAAAAATGGGCAAAATAAGTAAGCATAAACTCAACAAAATTTACTTCTATAAGACTTATACGAGATAGTTTTATAATATTTGACAGTTTTTGCATGAAGGTCCATAAAATAAACATAAGTTTCATGGAGTACCGTCTGTCTAGCTATCAATACACGATTATACGCTCCTTTTTTTGGGTTGGATATATGGTTATATTAAAAAAATTAAAAAACGATACATACAAAAAGTCACTTATCCAGAACCAAAATCTAAAGGTATTATGAAGCAAATGTAACTATCTAAAATATTATACGATAATCTTTTACTATTGTTCAAGAAAAATGATGAGAGAAGAAAAAGAATAAATGGAATATATGCATTTGTTAATTTTTTTTATCACCGTTTTTCGAGAAATTAGACCATCTCTTATGGTAAAATTATTCTTTATCCTCTATATGCATTACACGGTGGCTCTAAAAACTATTCTCTAAACCATTCTTCTCCAATTCTCTCGAGTTTTAAACTTCTTAAGCCACTTCAAAACGATCAAGAAAATATTCATCTCTTTATTGATACTCAGCCACTTCTTTATCTCATTTCGAATATCTCTCGCATAAACACAATAAAAATAAAGGTACTTATTAAACTCAAAGTGTTCACAACATAAAGTACAAAGTGGATCCAACTCAAAATAAATCATACGATCATTTGTCTTGAATCTCTGCTTTATATCATCCTAACAACAATGACATGTTATAAGTGACACAAGAATCCAAATAATATTTGTCCAAAGCCTCACTAAAGATCGATGGCTAAACAAGTCATAAGGTTTCTTATATAAAGTATAAAACTCTCATTAGATACCTCATGAATAATAGGACAATCATTTTCGAGGAGAACCACCGTTCCAAAATACACACTCTACAATCAAAACCAATTGACCCTCAAATCACCTCCTTAAACTCCGAAATATTCTTCAATAGAGAAGAATCCACCTTAATGAGTTTCTACTCCTAAAAATTTACATTTTAAAAAATACTCGCCATGAATCCATACGAGGGAGTCATTTTTAGAAATAATATTACAAATCATCTTCATTAACATTGCTTTATTCAAAGCACCCAACTCTTTTAACTCAAGACCACCCTCCTCTTCCGAAACACAAATTTTACTCCGTTTAACTTGCACGGTTTTCTATCTTAATAAAAATTCCTACAAATGCTAATGAATCGATCACGAAAACCAACCGGAACCAAAAATATAGTGAACCAAAAACAAGTGACACCTTGAAGAACCGATCTAATTAGTTTCAATCTTTCCGCAAAAGAAAGGAAAGAAACCTTCTAAGATCTCACATACCCTTCCAATATGTCAAAAAGAGGTTTATAATCTCTTGAAAACACAAAAAAAAATAGCCAAGATGTATACCTAAATAACGAAAAGGCATCTTTATTTTTTCAAAGCGTGTAGATGCCAAAATATTCTCAAACTCTTCCCTTTTGACCCCCACATAATAAATAAAATTTAAATGAAGACCCTAACAATAACCAAAACTCTTCAAGTTATCCATAAGTATCTTAAGGGACAAGTGGAGCATTAAATTATCGGCGAAGGCAAGATGCGTAATCTTTTCTTTACTACACTTCGGATGGTACTTAAATCCTTAATTTAATTTTCTCTTCAAAAGTCTAGAAAGATATTCAAGACAAAAAATAAATAGATAAGGTGAGATAAGATCACCTTGCCTTGAGACTTTTTTTTCTTTGAATATTCCATGATTTTCACCATTTATAGCCACCAAGTTGTACGGAGTATTGACACAAAACATAATCCAATCAACAATCTTTTTCGAAATATTCAACCCCTTTAGCACCTCATGTTTAAAATTCCAAGAAATAGAATCAAACACTCTACATAAATCAATCTTAATAGTACATCTTGAAGAGCTACTATCATTATTATAACCCCTCAACCATTCTTGCATGAGGTGAATTTTCTCGGCCATCGATCTTCCGAAAACGAACGTATTTTGAGCTTTCTCCACCAGTTGATCTAGAACCTGTTTTAACCGATCCGTAGTAATCATATTAATCGCCTTGTAAATAACTTCGCAACAAGAAATAGGATGATAATCATCAACTCTAATTGGATTATCATGTATTGTAATCAAAATAATAATAGTAGCATTAAGTTGTTTAGCAAAAATCCAGAAATAAAAAATTCGCATTTCACCAATAAGATCCCACAATCAATTAACAAAGAGTAAAGAATATCCATCAAGGCCGGGATATTTTTCATTTGAAATGCGAAAAAATAGCCTCCTTAATCTCAAGATTGGAGACATCTTTACACATATCTATATCTTGTCATGCGAAATAATATTACTTTTATTAAACACATCATGATTAACATTGGAAGTAATATCTTTAGTACCCTACAAGGCCTTAAAGAATTCAATAAGTGCATCATACACTTGATCACACAACGTAGTGACTTTACCATTAGGACCTAAAATATTAGGAATATATCAATGCTTTTGTTGTCTCTTAATAAGACCATGAAATAGTTTAGAACATCTATCAGTCAAAAGAGTATAACTAAGCTTAGGTTTTTGGTGAAGAAACTAATATCGGCTTTCTTAAGAGATCTCTAGATCTCCTTTTCAATCCCAAATAACTCATCAAAATTTATATCATACCCAAGTTTTGTTGGAAACTAACCTCAGCCATTTCAAGTTCTACTCTCGCCTTCTTAGCTCTCTAAAAAATATGTGAAAAATGATCCTTACTTAACTTTCTCCTACCATAATGGATTCTCCTTAGCACTGAGTTAAAACAACTCTATCAGTGTGAAACTTAGTAATCTTGTTCTGCCCAAGGAGTCTTAGGATATTGAGACCTAAGATAGGGCACTCCGGATGTGAAGGAGAAAGATGATAACTGGTACGCAAAAAATAAACAAATCCATAATTATCGTGTTTAATCTTGGAAAAACAAAACTTTTTATGAAAGGGTAGAATGGTCACCATGCATCTGTATAGTAAGGCTTTAGCTGGAATAAATCTCGCTCAAAGGCATCTTGAATTTCGATCTTTATGCTTAACACTAATGCATGCTCGTATATATCCCCGGGAATTAACAAAAAGTAAGCGCAAAATAGCATGGGTGTGGACATTGAAGATTAGAAATAGATAATTATTTGATGTTTTACACTTTTTTTGTCTAGATTTATCAAGTTTTGGTGTTTATTGTTATTTCTAGAGTTTTTTCACGTAATTTGTTTGTTACTTGTGTAGCTCTTAGTTACTTGAAGATTAGAGGTATTTAATTATCAAAAGTAAAAAATAATTACCAGAATTTAAAAATACTGGACTGCATTTGGGGTACTTTCAATTAATGGAGGAAGACTCTTGAATCCCGTTAAACTAAACTATCACAAAATAATGTTAAGTTTAAAAATTACAACAACTAATCCATGTGTAATGCAAAATATTGGAATATATATGATGCCTCTCTTTTCGTGATGGGTTAATCCATTCACAAGACATCTTTTTTGGGATTTTATTGGGCCTAATAAGGGGTTTTTCCCTATTATTTGATGTTTTACACTTTCTTGACTAGATTTGTCAAGTTTTGGTGTTTATTGTTATTTCTAGAGTTTTCGCGTGTAATTTGTTTGTTACTTGTGTGGATCTTAGTTACTTGGAAGCTAGGAAACCTTTAGATGATTATAAGAAGAAAATAAAACAAGATTAACCCTTGGTCATGGCGCAAAAGGAATATTCGACCATTTTTAGAAAGTGAAACTTTGAGTCGGCCAAATTTAGAAAGTGGATTGTTCGAGGTGCCACGTGAAATTGACAATGATTATGGAGTATCCCTTTTATATCTAGATATTATTTGAAATCAGGACCGCGTGGCATTTGACGATTCACGATTTGGAGTTGAAATGAAGAAGTTATGCTGATTGCCAATGTCGTGGTCTGAACTAGTAATCAATTAAGTAAAATGTTTCTAGGTTTGATTAGGTTACTTAAATGAATCTCACAACCCATGAAACATTTTTAGCAGGTCTTGGAAGATCTTGGAGCCACCATTAGTCACTGGAGAAGATGAAAAATGGTTGGGAGAAGAGGGAAGAAGAAGACAACACTATTGTTGGACCATTCCACCTCCGATTTTTGTAATTCTTAGCTCTACCTTTATTAGTTTTTTGTAGGGGACATGATTCTTGTATTATTTCCTACTGGTTTATTATTTGAGTATGAAATAATCCGTGAATTGCTTGAGAATTTCTTATATATGAACCCTTAAACACTATTTGATGTATTTAGATTTAGGGATTACATTATTTAAATAAATTACATTTTAATTTTGTTGACTATATATCTTGTGCCAAATTGATACCCATATTTTGATCACATACTAGGTAATCTTGGTAATCGAATTAGCGTTTGGAAGGGAGGTTTCGTTATGGAAATAGTGTATAGACGCCTGGTGTGCGTTAGTGAGCCGACAAGTCTTGACTAGCTAGGTAGTCATTAAGGTTTGAACTTACTTTCATCCGACTATTGATAAGTTAGCTTCTTAAGTCTACTCGGGAGTGAGTTGGAAAGTATATTGAATCCCGATTAACGTAAAATATCTAATTTTCCCTTATAACTAGAAACATCAAATTAATTGACTTCATGAATTATTAGCAAGTCTCATATCCTTCTCATACTCACTCTTTTTGTTTTTAGTTTATTTTCATGTCGTTTTTAATTAATTGCATTTTAGTTTTAATTATCAAAAACCAAACAAACAATTTATTTATATTATTCATCTTTTACCTTGCAACTAAATTATTATACTCGCATACACATATATTATAACCTTGATAGTCAATATGGAGACAATGTACCCCGTTACTTAATTCTGTTACTTGTCAACGACCCGTGCACTTGCGGGGAGTCACACTTCTTTAGGTGTTGATCATTTATCACACCTTGGGAGACGACAATATCCCTAAATGAGAGGTGGCTCTTTGCAAAAATATATATTTTAAGGAAAGACTCGGGATATGAAAATGTCTCAAATGACTCTTCAAGAGTTATACAAGACTCACGGACACGAGAATGCGCACTAATTTCATTGTATTCTATGACAAGACGAGATAGATTATTAACAAAGAGTTTTTCCTTGCCGACGGTTGATCTAGCAAGATTAAGCTCATCAACAATAGATCTAATGGCGTTAAAATAATCTGCAATAGACATTTCATCTTTGGACATATTAAAAATTTTATTTCTAAGATTATAAATTCTAGTTTTTGATTGATTAGCCTATATGGTGCTAAGTTTGTCCCAAGCGTTGCGTGCCAAGTCCACCGTTATGAAAACAGAAGCTATGTATAAGAAAAAACATTACATAATAGATGGTCTCGATGAGCTCAAAGTTTCATTTTCCAGATGAACGTTTGTGTATTCCATAATTAAATCCCATCAAGACATACCCATTTAAGACGTTATGGAGCTGTACTTACCATGTCAGAAAGTTATCCAGTTAATTTTATAAGAAAATTGTACGGTTTTATTGATTGCAATTATAGAGGTGAAGGATTAGTTGTTGCTGGTAACAACCGTGTTTAAAGTGGAAGTCTGATTCTCCATTAGTAAACACACGTTTTTACAAAACTGATTGAAGGGATAAAAAACAAAAAAACTGTTTTAAAGCGTAATGACTTTAGATACCATGTATTTTTTTTTTCTCTTTCTTTCTGCTTCTTTATCCTCCTTCTTTTTTTGTTTTGTTACATGCTCAGTGTTAACTCTGAATATGCTTAGTGTCAACACTGAACACGAGTTGAACACGTCCATCACTTTATAATAAACTACCTACTCAAAACAAGTTTTTAAAACCCTTAGTCCAAAAAAAACATCCATTTATATATGATAAAATAACACCTATAATAATATTAGATACTCTTCAAACAAAAGGAATTTATGGATCTTTAAAGAGATTTTGACCCAAGGGGTTTTTAAAGACCCACCCCCTAGTCTTAACCCAACCCCATGTTTTTACTCTTCTCACTAAAGACCTCAATAAGATTTT
>JARWIR010000124.1:600000-850874 GCA_029959085.1 Nemophila menziesii
TTTAGAAGGATTGAAGATTAAAACATGCTTATTGTTAAAAGACGGAGAGCTAGAAGACTCAAGATTATACATACCCGTTGATCTTTAAAAATTTTGTAGAATGCTTTTAGAGAAAATTGGTTTCCAAAAAATATAGGATGTAGGGTGAATAAGGTTAGGGTGGAAGAGTGAGAGGGGAGACAGGAGTATATAAGAAGAGGAGTAAATAGTGTTGTATGTGTTATTTTAGAGCAACATTGTCATTACATGGTTTTTTTTGCTATCTTTATCTTTTTAGCATACTATATTTTAAATATTTATCAATATAGCCACGAAAAGATTGAATTTATTTTCTAAGACCTCATTTTTCTTGAAATTTTTTTAAAATTTTAATGTCGAACGAGACAAATTGAATACGTATAGATCCGACGTTTAATATAATTAAATAAGTATATATATTATATATAAAAGAAACTTATGCCTCTTCCGATTCAATAGTATTTATGAGTTTGTCCAAAAAAAATATTTAAAATTTGAATTCATTTGAAATAGTAAATTACTAAAAAATCATTTAGTATTCTTAGAAATTGAGGTCATACCTTATTAAATGACATTATGTGCCCATTTAGAAGTGTTTTTCTAGAAAAACACTTAAAAATATATTTAAAACTTTTAAAGTGTTTTAAATCCGAAAAAAAAAATTATGAGAAACACTAAATATGAGCTTCTTAAAAAAACATTTAAAGTGATTTTAGATGTCAAACTTATATTTAATAGTTTTTTTAAATTTTAATTTTTATTCAAAAAGCGCTTTTTTCTTTTAGAATAAGCACTTCCAAACAGGTCTTATATCGTATTAAATATTTTAAAAATAATAATATATTATTTATAAACTAAATCTTCCCATTTCCAAAAGGGTGGGCGCGGTAAGAGTATTAAAGAAAAGTCCCAAACAATAGTTTAATTACATAAAATTGAGAATTTTATCTTTGATATATGTTTAGAGTAAAAAGTACTCTACAAAAATTTACAGCCCAACATATTTATTATTGAAAATATTATACTTGTTAGATTAGTATTAACCATAATTTTTATCTTAATTTCGAGTCATTCAAAATATGGATTATTTTGAGTCATTCTTATGGACCTTCCCCATGTGTTTCTGAATCTTCACTTGGGCAGTCGACGTTTAAAAAGAAAATTATTTATAAAAATTATTTTATATGTATGAATATTTTTCATTTGTATAATTAAATATATATTGACTTATATTGTCATTAATTAAAAAAATAGTTAATATGAAGACATATAATTAATTTTTTGTTTAATATAAGGACCTTGAGTGTAATATTTCATAATATAAAGACATATAGTGCATTTAAGTTCAAAAACCGTTTTGGGGCCAATGTCTCAACCCACTTTTCCATATTTCAGTAGAGTATTGGATTACCGACCAAAAAATAGAACATGAAATATGATAAAACTTAAAATTTTACTTTCTTGATTTAGAAAATATAAAAAAATTATGTTAATTTGTCTCATAATCTTTGTGAAAATTAGATCCTATAATACCTTTATATAATGTTACAGAGTATTGTGTTTTCCTATTTAATCATTAATCTTATTTGACTAAATCAATTTTTCGTAATTATAATGTGTATTATGGTGTTTAATAAAATATAATTGAAGTGGACGATTAAGAAGATAAATAATCAGGGTAACTATAGATTATTTTATATTTATACTTGTAAAACTATAATAACTTTATTATATAATGCAAAATCGGCATAATTCCTAACTAATGGTGTACAATTTGTTAGTGAAAAATATTGTTATGACATCAAACAAAAATTCCCATATGCAAAGAAATTGTAAGGGCGGATCCCTTCAAGTCCCAAGGGGCTTAAGCCCCCTGTCCCCCTTGAACCCGTAAATTTAAAAATACGTCAATGCAATTTTGTCCCGAAAAATAATTTAAACACCTATGAGAACGCATAAGTTATTATGTCATAATAGTATAGAAACTTTGCATTTTAGCATTAAAATTGAGGTTAGGTGTTCAAATCTTAGCATTGCTTTATCTTTTTGATAAATAAAGATTTATGTTATAAATTTGTCAATTTTTATAAAACCTATCTTGATTTTGATGATAGTATTACATAGTAATTTATTATTTATATTACTCAAATAAAATTAGTGTTTAATTTTTACAAATGATTAATTTCTCATCTTTATAAATTAAAATATAACAAATGGTATATTAATAATTTAATATAATGCTACTAATACCATATACATCAAGTGTATATAATGGTGTTGGTTTACATATTTTTGGGGTAACTAGGAACGGATAAACTCATCAATTAAAGAAAAGAAAAACGTCAAGACGTTGGATTCTCATAGTTGCATTGCTAGTTATATGTTTATGTGTCATATTTTTACCTTAAAAAATCTCTAGAAGCATTGACTCCTGACTCCCGTATATTTTAAGCCCCCTCTCAATTTAGTTTATGGATCCGCATCTGATCCCCAGATACAACTCTTAACATGCATATGGATAAATGTCATCCTAGTAAATTTTCTGGGACAACACAAATAGTGGCACGTAAGCTACAGACTAAGCAACCAAACCAGGCCTTGTACATTAGAGGAGCTAGATACAGTGAGGGGAACAACATTTCCATCAAGCTCGGGAACAACTTTTCCATCACGCTCTGCAAGTCAACAGATTGATCCCCAAGGTGACATCAATAGGAAAGGGAAGAGACATGTGGCGGAAGAACCCGAAAGTAGCAATTCTCGTAAAGGAAGGAAACTACCAACTAGACGTAGACACCAGGTATAATATTTTTCTCCTTTATTGATTAATAGATGTCATGATCCTCGTCAAGTATTCATAACTTCCAGTTGGTCCATGGTTATTTAAGTTTATCTTCGTAATTTTTGATTTATATTATCGGTTTGTATTTTGTTGTTTATATGATATAATATAGGTTACTTTTTAAAATTTATGGACTTATAGTGAGATTAATTTAAAAAATAGGAAACATATTGTTTAATTTTTGCATAATGCAATTTTTTATTCTGTTTAATTTGTCTATTTTTTTAGCATATCTTATTAAGCTTTTAGTTATAGTATTTGTATGAATATTTTGTTATATATTTGATAAATATAGGGTATATGTATAACATAGGTACTAATAGTGTGATTATATAAACAACAAATTATGGCAATTTTTGCAAAATATAGGGACATATAGTGCAATTAAATTAAAATAAAATATACCATTACCCCAATCCCTTAGCCCCCTATAGAAGTATCTTGATCCACCCCTTATTAATATTATATGAATTATTTGAATTATTCAAACAGAAAAATAATGAAAAGAATAACAAGTCTTATTATGTGCCACAATTTTTAACACTATTATGGATTTATCAGAGATAAATTAATCATTAGTTAAGGATGAAATTTTTAGGAGAATAACACATGTTTTATCTCTTGATAAGACATAATGATTTTTATTAATGGACCTATCAAAAAAAAAATGTGACACTTAAATTTTTCTAATCCAGTTTGATTCTGGTTGGGGAAGTTGATATAAGGTTACTCAAACTTGGTCAGCTTTTGATATTTTATTAAAACTTAATAATTTAAAAAGAAAAACTCAACGATCGTTATAAAAATAAAAAGATTAAAAACTCAAAATCTAAAATACAATTACAATTTTGCATTGTAAAAATTAATCGAAATATATTACAATCTTAAGTAATTTATAAAATTTACAAAACATACAATCTTCAAATGTTGATCTTTAAATATAATCGACAAGTTAAAAAAAGTATTTTTTTAATCATTCTTTTTAATTTCATTTTTCTCTTTTCTAACACAATAATCATCTCATCCATTGTTCTCATTGTCTTTGTTTTTCCACATTGTTTCGTTTTTCCACATCGATTCGTCGTTATTTTCTTTCTTTTTTTGATCACTTACCTTTTTAGGTTTTTTTTAATTTAATAATCAGATTCTTCGTTAGCACATTAATAAAGGGTTCAAATCTTGTCAACTACTAGTACCCAATCTCTCATTCATTAGTTACTTTACTCATTCTCTCTCTCTCTCTCTTGAAAAGTGTTGAGACTTTTCATAATCCAATGTAATAAATTTTAAAAGTTCATATTAATTGCTCATTTTCTATTTTTTTATCTGTATTGTACATTCGTTGTATAATTTTAAGGTTTTTTCTATTTATTATATTTTATTTATTTTCTAATTGTGCCTTAGTTCGTTCTGGGCTTGCTTGTGAAAACTCCTCTTAAAGGAAAGAAAGGGAGTATTGTAACTCAATTAGAAAAAGTGGATGAGTATGTAATTAGAAGTTAAACTTCAATATCTCATGTGATTAAGAGTTTCTTTGTGGTTGACAAGGCATTTCATATGTTGTGTGAAAGGAAAATGGGCTCCAAAACTTTTGGGTTTGTCTCAAGTGAGGAAGATATGTATCTGAGTGCAATATTCTTGTCATGTGTGATATTTTGGATAATTCAGGGAATAAGGTGAGTGAACTAAACCTCTGTGATGTGGTTTTTGAAAATTTGTAGAAGGTTATTCTAATGCTTTTTCCTGATTTTCATGTTGGTATTTCTCATGCTTCCCATGATTTATCCTAATATTACGGAAATCAAGGATAGTAACTTCAGTTTTGGGACATTGGAGGCTAGTTATGGCTTACCTTTACTAATTAAAAGTGTTTTCGAGATGGGGTTTAATACTTTGTCTAGACTTTTGAGATGGAGAGTTATTCTATGAAGGGGAAGTTTAATGGAAAAATTTGTTTTCAGAAAATTATGAAGAAGGTATTAAGCTTAAATATTTTGTCCTCCACGGATTAAGACTGAAAAGATATTGGTGAATCCTCTTAAAGAATATTGAAAAGGTATTTAATATTTGGAAAGATTGTTTGATAGGACAGTTTTTAGTAAGTCTCCTGATTTCTACATGGAAAAGAGCATGACTCGTATTCCCTAGAAATGTATTGGAACACATATTATCAAATATAATATAAATACGAAATTGTTCCACTTTTAAAGTGAAGAAACTTATAACAAGATACTTGAGCAGGTGTGGAATGTTGGAAGCAAAATAATGTTGTTAAGAAAGAGGGGTCATGGTATGATGCTTGAAAAGATAGATACTAAGAGGTTCCATACTAAAGAAGATTTCACTACAATTGTAGATAAAGGATGTAGTTTTATATGTGGGTAGTGCAATTCGTGTTGTTGATCAAATGGACGCAGTTATTGTTACTAGACTAAGATTGACCTAGTATAGATTGTGTATTAAAAATTAGATCTCTAAAAACTTAATGCGTAAAATGTATGGTTATATTAATGAAGAAACGTGTCATGATGTTGAAGTGATTTATGTGTGGTATTGCCTACTAAGTGTAGGTTTGTAAGGAAGCAATAATAACATTGCGGATTGCACTAAGAAAAAGAAAAACATGGAGGTAAATGTTTAAGCACCATGATAAACGATAGTTTCTACATTAAATGTAAGGGAGGTCAATAGGGTCTTCAAGCAACATGAAGTTTCTAAATTCATTAAATAAATTAAACTAGATGTTGTGCGTCTCCTAGAAACTAAAATGGCAAAATCTAAATATGATGAATTTTATAAACATTTCATTGGTTGAGAATAATGAAATTATTAATTCTTGCATTTCAAAATTGACACTAAGAAAAAAAACATTTGGAACACTTGTTTAAGCATTGGGTGAACTGTTATTGAACACTAAGTGGTACATCAAACGTCGAGCACATTATTATACCATTGAAAAAAATATTTAGCACAAGATTTTAAAAGTTAACACTGAAAAATAACGAAACATATAATTTTATTAATGCACTACCCAATATACACGGAGAGCTTTGACTTTGACACACAGTTTAAAAATATTATAATAAAAAAAGCTTTCTATATTATTGATAAGACTGAAATAGTTACCGGGTCCCTCATTAGAGGCCAACCTAGTTCCTGTACCAAACATTTCTTGAAATCACGAATGTTCAGTACTATTCCTTCGATCAAGCTCCTCGAGCGTAAAATATGGATCTGTTATATAAACATTCGAGATCCATTTAATCTTCCTCTTCCATTTTATCTTCAGCTGGACATCTTTTAACCGAGAGACTTTGACAGCAATCAAGAAAAAGGAAAAGGGTAAAATGCAATTTTTGTTATGAGAGTGTGATCAAGTAGCCAAGGTAAAATATAACATAGTTCATCTTTGTTTAAAAAGCTTCATATTTGACACAATTAACAGAAAAACAATGATCTTTGATGTAATCTTTAAGTAAATAAATGAAAATTTAAAAGGAAGAATCCTAGAACATTTTTTCTTCTGATTCAATGTACTTTGACAAGTATAGGATCAATGGTTTTAATAAAAAGAAAAGATTATTATGTGTTATATATGGACCTATAATGTATTCAGGTTTTAACCAGTAAGGGTTAAAAGTCTGAAAGTTAAATTAGGTTAACATAAATATTTAAATACAATAGCTAAATTGTATAAATAAGTAACTCAATGCATGCTAAAAATCAACAATATATTTATATTCCAAATAAGGCTTATAGATTTCTACTATGAAGACCTAGAGTATTTTATTCCCTCACTGTTTTTTTCCAAATACATTTTTTTTCCGACAAATTCACATTGAATAACATTCTCAGCTTTGACTTATTTTTACCAAGTTAAAATAGAGAAAATTATCCCAGAAAAGAAAGTTTCCAATAAGAGGGTTCTATTCCAAGAGTAAGCTTGTAAAAAATTAGGCATAAAAAACAGCACTTTAAGAATCATGAGGATAACTGTTCAATCAATGAAAAATCAACCACAAACATCAGTGGGTCTAGCAACAAATAAAGAAGTCTCATGTAACAAGATTGATTTTTCTACAGTTACAAAATTAACCATTAATTCGATGTTCTTTGTTTAGGTTTTTGTAAAAGTTATTTGGAAACTGTTAGGTAAATTAAAAATTAAAGGTAGAGCATGATATATTATAAAGTTAGGTTTGGGTTTGATAATTTCTTAGAATCTTGATTGTAATGTTATAGAATTTAGTGTTTGTATCATGGATTAAGTTTAAGTGGTGCGTGTTTAAGCTAACATGCATTTATATCCTACAAGTTGTTTTGTAATGAAATTATTTTATCTTTAGATAAAAAATGTCTAAATCTCTTTAAAATATTACTTATTTTCTAATAAGATTACCTAGTTAGTTGAGAAAATTTTGTTAGAAAGCAAAAGGTGAGTGGGACATAGCCCCGAATAGGGCTGCACATTAAAACCACAAAACCTCACTAAATCGACCCAACACATATTTTGTAGTGGGCCTAATTTTCTTTATGGTTTTGGTTTTTGGCCCATATTTTTTTATATAACCCTAGCTATAAAACAGTGGGACTTATCTCCTCGTCCTTTGTAGTTTCACGCTAAACTTTCTCTCTACCCTACAAATTTATCTCCATCCTTCAATGTGTTCTCTTGAGAAACCCTAAAGAAAATTATTTAATCTAATCAAATTTGTGTCATATCTATCTCGTTATCCCTCTAAATCTAAATCTGCTACCTTGATACTTTCCTCTGCCGATTTGCACTGTTCTTATGGTAGTTCTGATTATTTTTATCAACATTTCCAGCAAGGTGTTTTCTCTTTTTTATTATATTATGTTCTAGATTATTTATTTTAGTTTCATTTATTTGGATTTATTAATTTTTTGTTGTATAATTTTTATTAATTTAGGGTTTCAATATTTTTATTTTTGTATAAATCCATCAGTCAAACAGCGTGGTACAGTTCATTTTGGGTAATATTCTTGTTTCTAAACTCATAATTAATTGAGTTTTTGTTATTTGTATATTTATGTATTATAATGCTTGTCTGTTGTGATGTTTCTTTTTCTTTCTTTATTGTTTATGGATAAATGCATGTCTTTATTGGTTGAAATAAAAAACTTCTTGTATTGAATTAGTACAAAATTTAAAAAATAATTTTGGTTAAAATATTCATGTAGAAACATTAGATGAGGTTGTTGGTACTTACCTATGTATCATCAAGAGTTATTTATTGTTGTTTAGGTTAATTACTTGCTTTGAATACTTAGATCCTTATAGTATCTTTTATATAATATGTTGTTACGTCCCTTTAATTATTATACAAAATAATTTTTAAGCAAAAAGTTAACAAGATGAAGGATTATGGTAATTGTACTTTTACCTTTAATCATTATTCATTTGATTATTTAGTAATAGCGTTATGTTTTAGATTATAAAGAATTCTAAAGATGTAAGAAATGGCAAAGATATGTATGAGCCATAAAATTATGAAATTTTAGTTCCTTCATAACTCAGTGGTTTAGAAGAATAAAAGCGTAGACTAGAATTGAATATTTGGAATATTATTAGATTTAAAATTAAATTTTCTACAGAAATTTGCACCATTGGTCTATGTGTTATGCAAATTAATAAAATATACCCGTCGTTTAAAATGTATGTGTTATGTAAATTAATCAAATATATCGTCTTTCAAAATGTAGCAATTATATAGGGGTATTTTTGCAACGATAATACAACTCTTTAAATACATGGTTTTTTATTCTTGGATAATAACATATTTTTATTAAAAATTAGCTAAGGTAACCTTGTACTACTTTAAAGCTTCCGATTTTTAATACTTAGTTGATTTTTTATTACAATTTGCGAGTCTATATTATTATCTAACTTGAAGTTTATCTTGACTTATAATGTCATTAATTAAAGAAATAGTTAATATCACAATCTATAATTCAATTTTCGTTTAATATAGGTACCTTGAGTGTAATATTTACTAATATAAACTTCAAGTCAGCAAAGGCTGTCTCGAATGTATATTCTGAAGGCAGCTCCATTAATAAATCTATATGTGGGGTAAGATCCATATATTCTGTCATAGCAAATTATGAACACACTGAGTATTAGTATAATGCACACATTTGTTAAATAAATAATAATGACTTAGAATATATATAAATGTACAAACTTCGAATGTAATAGATTCTTTAAATCCATCCTGTTACAAACCAAAATACAGAATAAGAATTTAGACCTTTTTCATAATGTAAACTACTAAAGGACAATAGTTTTAATGAAAAAAACATTGTCAAACCTTGAGCAAGTGCCTATTACACTTCTGCTTGAATATTCTGAGATCATTTTTTTCCAAATCTCTGTGTTATGTAAATTCTCAACAAAATGTAAATCATTGCTGCTCCATGAAGAGGCCAAAGGCTTCAACCCCATTTGTGGAGTTGGTGTTTTCACTTCAAATCTTTGTAATAGGATAAGACAATTCCCAAAATTGTAAATATGTTTTCCACCATGGTAATGAAAGATAATAAATTAATACAAGAAAAATCAATATAGAGCTAAAACATTTTTTTAAGACTTTTTGTATGCATTACCTTGTGGAGATTTCAAGGCTTGAATTTTTCATTGTTAGCTCAAAACTAGATATGAGTTCAACCTGCAATATATAGAAGTAATTTAAGATTAATTATGTTGATTATATAATCATTACAGACTCTTTAAATAGGCTTAAATGCATAACATGGTCATTTTCATACTTGTATGGAGATTTATGCTCTCATACCACATAATTTTATATAAAAAATTAATTGAATTATACCACAGAACAAAACTAAACATTTATAATTGAGAATACTTATGTCTAAAAAAATTGCTTAATGTCTTTATGATAGAAATATTTATTATGATGAATATATTTTAGAAAAATGATAAAAATTATATAATATAATTTTATTATAGTAAATATTTATTAAACATATATTTTTATATGAAATCAACTCATTTAGGAAAAAAATCAATGAACGTAAAGGTTAGTAATATAATTCTGCAAACAAAATGAACTTGGAAATAAAAGGAAAATAACGGGACACCTAAATCTCACTTTACAAATAAAAGGAACCTAACTATTTTTCTGGTATAAAAATGTGGATATTCAGGCTTTATTCATCATTAATTCACTCGAAACGGTAAAAATAAGTATTTCAGCAATAATGAATCAAAACTAGTCTATAGTAGATCAATAACATGTTACGCACAACCCATATAAAAATTCGGTTATATAAATGATCTAAATAAATTTTAGAAGGATTGAAGATTAAAACATGCTTATTGTTAAAAGACGGAGAGCTAGAAGACTCAAGATTATACATACCCGTTGATCTTTAAAAATTTTGTAGAATGCTTTTAGAGAAAATTGGTTTCCAAAAAATATAGGATGTAGGGTGAATAAGGTTAGGGTGGAAGAGGGAGAGGGGAGACAGGTGTATATAAGAAGAGGAGTAAATAGTGTTGTATGTGTTATTTTAGAGCAACATTGTCATTACATGGTTTTTTTTTGCTATCTTTATGTTTTTAGCATACTATATTTTAAATATTTATCAATATAGCCACGAAAAGATTGAATTTATTTTCTAAGACCTCATTTTTCTTGAAATTTTTTTTAAATTTTAATGTCGAATGAGACAAATTGAATACGTATAGATCCGACGTTTAATATAATTAAATAAGTATATATATTATATATAAAAGAAACTTATGCCTCTTCCGATTCAATAGTATTTATGAGTTTGTCCAAAAAAAAATATTTAAAATTTGAATTCATTTGAAATAGTAAATTATTAAAAAATCATTTAGTATTCTTAGAAATTGAGGTCATACCTTATTAAATGACATTATGTGCCCATTTAGAAGTGTTTTTCTAGAAAAACACTTAAAAATATATTTAAAACTTTTAAAGTGTTTTAAATCCGAAAAAAAAAATTATGAGAAACACTAAATACGTGCTTCTTAAAAAAACATTTAAAGTGATTTTAGATGTCAAACTTATATTTAATAGTTTTTTTAAATTTTAATTTTTATTCAAAAAGCGCTTTTTTCTTTTAGAATAAGCACTTCCAAACAGGTCTTATATCGTATTAAATATTTTAAAAATAATAATATATTATTTATAAACTAAATCTTCCCATTTCCAAAAGGGTGGGAGCGGTAAGAGTATTAAAGAAAAGTCCCAAACAATAGTTTAATTACATAAAATTGAGAATTTTATCTTTGATATATGTTTAGAGTAAAAAGTACTCTACAAAAATTTACAGCCCAACATATTTATTATTGAAAATATTATACTTGTTAGATTAGTATTAACCATAATTTTTATCTTAATTTCGAGTCATTCAAAAGATGGATTATTTTGAGTCATTCTTATGGACCTTCCCCATGTGTTTCTGAATCTTCACTTGGGCAGTCGACGTTTAAAAAGAAAATTATTTATAAAAATTATTTTATATGTATGAATATTTTTCATTTGTATAATTAAATATATATTGACTTATATTGTCATTAATTAAAAAAATAGTTAATATGAAGACATATAATTAATTTTTTGTTTAATATAAGGACCTTGAGTGTAATATTTCATAATATAAAGACATATAGTGCATTTAAGTCCAAAAACCGTTTTGGGGCCAATGTCTCAACCCACTTTTCCATATTTCAGTAGAGTATTGGATTACCGACCAAAAAATAGAACATGAAATATGATAAAACTTAAAATTTTACTTTCTTGATTTTGAAAATATAAAAAAATTATGTTAATTTGTCTCATAATCTTTGTGAAAATTAGATCCTATAATACCTTTATATAATGTTACAGAGTATTGTGTTTTCCTATTTAATCATTAATCTTATTTGACTAAATCAATTTTTCGTAATTATAATGTGTATTATGGTGTTTAATAAAATATAATTGAAGTGGACGATTAAGAAGATAAATAATCAGGGTAACTATAGATTATTTTATATTTATACTTGTAAAACTATAATAACTTTATTATATAATGCAAAATCGGCATAATTCCTAACTAATGGTGTACAATTTGTTAGTGAAAAATATTGTTATGACATCAAACAAAAATTCCCATATGCAAAGAAATTGTAAGGGCGGATCCCTTCAAGTCCCAAGGGGCTTAAGCCCCCTGTCCCCCTTGAACCCGTAAATTTAAAAATACGTCAATGCAATTTTGTCCCGAAAAATAATTTAAACACCTATGAGAACGCATAAGTTATTATGTCATAATAGTATAGAAACTTTGCATTTTAGCATTAAAATTGAGGTTAGGTGTTCAAATCTTAGCATTGCTTTATCTTTTTGATAAATAAAGATTTATGTTATAAATTTGTCAATTTTTATAAAACCTATCTTGATTTTGATGATAGTATTACATAGTAATTTATTATTTATATTACTCAAATAAAATTAGTGTTTAATTTTTACAAATGATTAATTTCTCATCTTTATAAATTAAAATATAACAAATGGTATATTAATAATTTAATATAATGCTACTAATACCATATACATCAAGTGTATATAATGGTGTTGGTTTACATATTTTTGGGGTAACTAGGAACGGATAAACTCATCAATTAAAGAAAAGAAAAACGTCAAGACGTTGGATTCTCATAGTTGCATTGCTAGTTATATGTTTATGTGTCATATTTTTACCTTAAAAAATCTCTAGAAGCATTGACTCCTGACTCCCGTATATTTTAAGCCCCCTCTCAATTTAGTTTATGGATCCGCATCTGATCCCCAGATACAACTCTTAACATGCATATGGATAAATGTCATCCTAGTAAATTTTCTGGGACAACACAAATAGTGGCACGTAAGCTACAGACTAAGCAACCAAACCAGGCCTTGTACATTAGAGGAGCTAGATACAGTGAGGGGAACAACATTTCCATCAAGCTCGGGAACAACTTTTCCATCACGCTCTGCAAGTCAACAGATTGATCCCCAAGGTGACATCAATAGGAAAGGGAAGAGACATGTGGCGGAAGAACCCGAAAGTAGCAATTCTCGTAAAGGAAGGAAACTACCAACTAGACGTAGACACCAGGTATAATATTTTTCTCCTTTATTGATTAATAGATGTCATGATCCTCGTCAAGTATTCATAACTTCCAGTTGGTCCATGGTTATTTAAGTTTATCTTCGTAATTTTTGATTTATATTATCGGTTTGTATTTTGTTGTTTATATGATATAATATAGGTTACTTTTTAAAATTTATGGACTTATAGTGAGATTAATTTAAAAAATAGGAAACATATTGTTTAATTTTTGCATAATGCAATTTTTTATTCTGTTTAATTTGTCTATTTTTTTAGCATATCTTATTAAGCTTTTAGTTATAGTATTTGTATGAATATTTTGTTATATATTTGATAAATATAGGGTATATGTATAACATAGGTACTAATAGTGTGATTATATAAACAACAAATTATGGCAATTTTTGCAAAATATAGGGACATATAGTGCAATTAAATTAAAATAAAATATACCATTACCCCAATCCCTTAGCCCCCTATAGAAGTATCTTGATCCACCCCTTATTAATATTATATGAATTATTTGAATTATTCAAACAGAAAAATAATGAAAAGAATAACAAGTCTTATTATGTGCCACAATTTTTAACACTATTATGGATTTATCAGAGATAAATTAATCATTAGTTAAGGATGAAATTTTTAGGAGAATAACACATGTTTTATCTCTTGATAAGACATAATGATTTTTATTAATGGACCTATCAAAAAAAAAATGTGACACTTAAATTTTTCTAATCCAGTTTGATTCTGGTTGGGGAAGTTGATATAAGGTTACTCAAACTTGGTCAGCTTTTGATATTTTATTAAAACTTAATAATTTAAAAAGAAAAACTCAACGATCGTTATAAAAATAAAAAGATTAAAAACTCAAAATCTAAAATACAATTACAATTTTGCATTGTAAAAATTAATCGAAATATATTACAATCTTAAGTAATTTATAAAATTTACAAAACATACAATCTTCAAATGTTGATCTTTAAATATAATCGACAAGTTAAAAAAAGTATTTTTTTAATCATTCTTTTTAATTTCATTTTTCTCTTTTCTAACACAATAATCATCTCATCCATTGTTCTCATTGTCTTTGTTTTTCCACATTGTTTCGTTTTTCCACATCGATTCGTCGTTATTTTCTTTCTTTTTTTGATCACTTACCTTTTTAGGTTTTTTTTAATTTAATAATCAGATTCTTCGTTAGCACATTAATAAAGGGTTCAAATCTTGTCAACTACTAGTACCCAATCTCTCATTCATTAGTTACTTTACTCATTCTCTCTCTCTCTCTTGAAAAGTGTTGAGACTTTTCATAATCCAATGTAATAAATTTTAAAAGTTCATATTAATTGCTCATTTTCTATTTTTTTATCTGTATTGTACATTCGTTGTATAATTTTAAGGTTTTTTCTATTTATTATATTTCATTTATTTTCTAATTGTGCCTTAGTTCGTTCTGGGCTTGCTTGTGAAAACTCCTCTTAAAGGAAAGAAAGGGAGTATTGTAACTCAAATAGAAAAAGTGGATGAGTATGCAATTAGAAGTTAAACTTCAATATCTCATGTGATTAAGAGTTTCTTTGTGGTTGACAAGGCATTTCATATGTTGTGTGAAAGGAAAATGGGCTCCAAAACTTTTGGGTTTGTCTCAAGTGAGGAAGATATGTATCTGAGTGCAATATTCTTGTCATGTGTGATATTTTGGATAATTCAGGGAATAAGGTGAGTGAACTAAACCTCTGTGATGTGGTTTTTGAAAATTTGTAGAAGGTTATTCTAATGCTTTTTCCTGATTTTCATGTTGGTATTTCTCATGCTTCCCATGATTTATCCTAATATTACGGAAATCAAGGGTAGTAACTTCAGTTTTGGGACATTGGAGGCTAGTTATGGCTTGCCTTTACTAATTAAAAGTGTTTTCGAGATAGGGTTTACTATTTTGTCTAGACTTTGGAGATATAGAGTTTTTCCATGAAGGGGAATTTTAATTGGAAAATTTGTTTTCAGAAAATTATGAAGAAGATATTAAGCTTGAATTTTTTATCCTCCTAGGATTAAGACTGAAAAGACATTGATGAATACTCTTAAAAGAATTATTGAAAAAGTATTTAATATTTTGAAAGATTGTTTGATAGGACAATTTTTGGTTAGTCTCGTGATCTCTACATGGTAAAGAGCATGACTCGTATTCCCTACAAAGGTATTGGAAAACTTATTATCAAATATAATGATTTAAATATGAAATTGTTCCACTTTTACAGTGAATGAACTTATAACAAGATACTTGAGAAGTTGTGGAATGTTGGAAGCAAAATCATGTTGTTAAGAAAGAGGGGTCATGGTATGATGCTTGAAAAGATAGATACTAAGAGGTTTCATACTAAATAAGATTTCACTACAACTGTAGATAAAGGATGGAGTTTTACATGTGGGTAGTGCAGTTCGTGTTTTTGATCAAATGGACGCAATTATATTTACTAGACCAAGATTGAACTATTATAGATTGTGTATTGAAATTTGTATCTCTAGAAACTTAATTCATAAATTTTATGGTTCTTTTAATGAAGAAATGTGTCATGATGTTGAAGTGGTGTATGTGTGGTAGTGCCTACTAAGTGTAAGGTTTGTAAGGAAGCAATTAATAACATTGCGAATAATAACATTGCGGACTACACTAAGAAAAAGAAAAAAATGGAGGTAAATGTTTAAGCACCATGATAAATGCATGATAAACGATAGTTTCTACATTAAATTAAAGGGAGGTCATAAATTGTTGTGGGTCCCTCATTAGAGTCCAACCCATACCAAACATTTCTTGAAATCACCTTTTCAGTAAATATCTGATATCCATATCATCTTCCTTTTCCATTTTATCTTCAGCAGGACATCCTTTAACAGAGGGACTTTGAAAATAATCAAGAAACTAAAAAGGGGTAAATTGCAATTTTTGTTATGAAAGTGTGATCAAGTGGTCGATGTAAAATATAACATAGTTCAACTTTGTTTCAAAAGCTTCAGATTTGACACAATTAACAAAATAGACTATCATCTTTTATGTAATCTTTAAGTAAATAAATAAAAAAATAAAAGGAAGAATCCTAGAACATTTTTCTTTTGATGCTATGTCTTTGTCACGTATAGGATTAGTGGTTTTAATAATAAAAAAAGGTTGCTATGTGTAATATATGGACCTATAATGTATTCAACACTAAACCAGTAAGGGTTAAAAGACGGAAAGTTAAATTAGGTTGACTTAAATATTGAAATACAATATCTAAATTGTATAAATAAGTAACTCAATGCATGCTAAAAATCAACAAAAAATTTATATTCTGAATAAGGCTTATAGATTTCTATTATGAAGACTTAGAGTATTTTATTCCCTCAATTTTTTTTTCCAAATATATTTTTTTACGACAAATTTTTATTGAATAATATTCTCAGCTTTGCATTATTTTTCGCCAAGTTAAAATAGAGGAAATTATCCCAGATAAGAAAGTTGCCAATAAGAGGGAGCTATTTTAAGAGTAAAAAATTAGGCATAAAAAACAACACTGTAAGAATGGTGAGGATAAGTGTTTGATCAATGAAAAATCAACCAAAAGCATAAGTGGGTCTAGCAACAAATAAAGAAGTCTGGTGTAATGAGATTTATTTTTCTACAATTACAAAATTAACCATTAATCCGAGGTTCTTTGTTTTGGTTTTCGTAAAAGTTATTCGGAAACTCTCTAGTAAATTAAAAATTAAAGGTAGAGCATGATATATTATAAAGTTAGGTTGGGGTTTTATAATCGTGTTGAGAATCTTGATTGTAATGTTATAGAATTTAGTGTTTGTTCCATGGATTAAGTTTAAGTTGTGCATGTTTAAGCTAAACCTGCATTTATATCCTGCAAGTTGTTTTGTAATGAAATTATTTTATCTTTAGGTCTAGATCTCTATAATATATTCCTTCTTTTCTATTAATATTACCTAGTTAGTTGAGAAAAATTTGTTAGAAAGCAAAAGGTGAGTGGGACTGTGTCCCAAAAATTTATAGTTTCGTCAAACTTTCCTAAATTTTATTTTGAGTTAATTATATTAGGTTCTTATGTACAAAAATTAATCAATTACACTATATGTTTTGTATTAACATTATAAAATATAATTAATATTATCATATAAATATCAAATTTTCATACAAACAATAAAGTATATCAAAACCTAAAACAAATAATTTTATACAACATTAGGGAGCCACGTATATTTTGAAAATAAAACCCATGCAATTTTAGTAATTCTTTTTAGGGTAAGATTTCCATCCAATATTGGATGGTCCAATATTTAACTCACAGCCGTTGATTAATATAACAAAACACATGTCATTAGATTAATAAGTTAGTTACTTTTGTAAGTTTAAAACACAAGTTAGTTACATGAATATAATTGGTGTAGGATCATGGATGGAAGTACTTTCCTTCTTTTTAATGAGGTCTAAAAAGAATTTTTAAAACTGAGGGCCACATAACCCCGAATAGGGCTGCACACAAAAACAAAAACCCAAAACCGCCTAAAATCGACCCAACCTAACCCGTGAAAAACCAACATAAACTACCTATGGTTTATGGTTTGTAGTGGGCCAACTTTTTTTTTGATGGTTTTAATTCCATGTAGGGTAACTTAACAAATCTGCAGATTTGGCCTAATTTTTTTTTTAACCCTAGCTAAACTTTCTCTCTCACCTACAACTTTATCTCCATCCTTTTCCTCTGTTCTCCCGAAAATCACTAAAGGAAATTTATTTAATCTAATCAATTTTTAGCCATATCTATCTATTTATCCATTTAAATCTGCTAAGTTGTTACTTTTCTCTGCCTATTTGCACTATTCCTATGGTAGTTTGGATGGTTTTTATCAAACATTTCCAGTAAGGTATTTTCTCTTTTTTCTTCTTTTCTGTTCTAGATTATTTCTGTTGATTTCTTTTATTTGGATCTACTAATGTTTTGTTGTATAATTTTTATTACTTTACGGTTTAAATATTTTTATTTTGGTATAAATCCATTAGCCAAAGAGCTGGTACAGTTCATTGTTAGGTAATATTCTTGTTTCTAAACTTATAATTAATTTTTTTTATTTGTGTATTTATGTATTTTAATGTTTGTTTGTTGTGATGTTTTTTTTCTACAACATGTCTTTATTTGGTGAAATAAAAAACTGCTTGTATTGAACTAGTACAAAATTAAAAAAAAATGTATTTGGTTAAAATATTCCTGAAAGAACATTAGATGAGGTTGTTGGTACTTACCTTTGAATCATCAAGAGTTATTTATTGTGGTTTGGATTAATTGCTTGCTTTAAATACCTATATCTTAATATTATCTTGTATTTAATATGGTGTTATATTTGTTTAATTATTTTACAGAACAATTTTCAAGCAAAAAGAAAACAGATGGAGGACTGGGGTAATTGTTCTTTACCTTTAATCATTATTCATTTGATTATTTAGTAATATCGTTAAGTTGTTGCTTTTAAGAAACCTAAAGAAGTAAGAATATAACAAAGATATGTCTTAGCTATAAAATTATGAAAATTTTAGTTCCTTCATACCTTAGTGGTTTGGAAGGATGAAGGAGTGAACTAGAATTAAAAATTTGGAATATTATTATATTTAGAATTATTTTTACAACAATTTGCACCATTTGTCCCTGTGTTATGCAAATTAATCGAATATACTCGTCTTTCAAAATGTATGTGTTATGCAAATTAATCAAATATACCCGTCTATCAATATGTAGCAATTATATAGGGGTATTTTTACAACGATAATATAGGGGTATATTTGTTACTCTTTAAAATACAGGGGTTTTTTCTTCTTGGATAATAGCAATTTTTATTACAAATTTGATAAAATAACCTTGTACTACATTAATGTTTTGTATTTTTAAGTCCAAAAACCATTTCGGGCCCAATACACTAACCCACTTTTTCCTATTTTAGTAGAGTATTGGATTCCCGACAAAAAAATAGAATATAGAATATGAATAAACTTAAAATTTCACTTTATTGATTCAGAAAATTTAAATGAAATTACTTTAATTTCTCCATAATCTTTTTGAAAATTAGAACCTATATTACCTTTATAGAATGTAATAGAATATTATGTCTTCTTTTTTAATCATTGATCTCATTTGACTAAATAATTTTTTTGTAATTCTAATGTGTACTATTGTGTTTAGTAAAATTTAATTGAAGTAGATGATTAATTAGAAAAACGAACAGAGACTCTATATATTTATATTTATAATTATAAGAGTACAATAACCTTTATTATATAATATGCAAAATCGGCATAATGTTTTACTAACGTTAGTGAAAAATGCAGGTATGACATAAAAAAAATCCATATGCAAAGAGATTGTCCCAGATACAACTCTTAACATGCATATAGATAAATGTCATCTTAGTAAATTTTTAGAGACAACACAAATATTGGCGGGTAAGCTACGACCAAGCGACCAAAGATGCGGTCTGTTACGGACATTTATGCATCAACCCACCCTTGTACATTGGAGTAGCTGCATACAATGAGGGGAACAATTTTTCCATAAAGATATTTTTTATCTTAGAACTATAAGCACTTTTCTTGTAAATTTTATTGAAGAATTTTTTTTTATATGATGATGAGCTAACTGAAGAGGAAGATAAAGAAATGGTACACGTGGCACCAAATAATGTAGAGGAGATGAGGGATCAAAATGAAATTTTAACAATTTTTGCTGTAAATACCGGGACAATTGAAAAAATGTATAACTGGCCCTTTATAAAGTATTCGATTTGGGAAATAGTCGAGTCAATGGATGTATTAACAAGAATGCGGCAAACGCCATAGTTTTTACCTTTGAATGAATATGAAGAGATATCCTGCGAAGAACTTGCGATAAACTTGATGCTGCAATTTGCTTAGAAAGTCGATATAATATCAAGATTATGTGTAGATGATATGAAATCTACCGATATTACCTCATTAAGACTATAAAAAATACCATTAATAATACTCGTATCTTTCATATCATCTATAGATAATCTTGATATCATATCCGCTTTATAAGCAAATTTCCTAATCAAGACTATTGCAAGTCTTCATGGGATTTCTCTTCATATTTATTCAAAAGTGAAAAATGTGGCGTTTGTGGCATTCTTATAAATACATCCATGGATTCGACTGTTTCTCAAATCCTGGAACTCTTTATAAAGGGTCAGTTATACATTTTTTCTACTGCAATAATTGTTAAATTTTCGTTTTGATCCCTCATCTCCTCCACATTATTAGGTGCCACCTGTACAATTGATTTATCTCCCTCTTCAGTTATCTCATCATCATCTATAAAAAAATTTCGTCAATACAAATTTATAAAAGAAAAGGGCTTATTGTATACCTGAAAGTCAACATATTGATCCACAAGGTGACATCAATAGGAAAGGGAAGAGACATGTGACAGAAGAACCAGAAAATAGCAATTCTCGTAAAGAAAGGAAAGTACCAAGGACGTAGACACCGGTTATAATATTTTTCTCCTTTATTGATTAATAGACGTCATGATCCTCGTTAAGTTTTCATAAGTTTCAGTTGCTCAGTGGTTATTTAAGTTTATGTTCGAAAGTTTTGATTTATAGTATTTGTTTTTATATTATGTTGTTTATATGATATAATATAGGTTACTTTTTACAATATAGGGACTTATAGTTAGATTAATTTACAAAATAGGAAAACATGTAATTTCATTTTTGCCTATGACCCAATAATGCAATCTTTTATTAAGTTTCAATTGGTCTTGGATTTTTTCGCATATCTTTTTAAGCTTTTACTTATAATATATGTATGAATAATATAGGAACTTAAAGTGTGATTATAAAAAAAAATTATTGTAGTTTTTACATAATATAGGGACATATATTGCAATTAAATTAAAATAAAATATACCATCACCCCAACCCTTAGCCCCCTATATAAATATCTTGATACACCACTTATTTATCTTATCTTAATTATTTAAATTATTTAAAAATTAAAAAATTAAAAGAATAACGTGTCGTATTCTGGGAACACATTTTTTTTCCAAGAGATCACCCTATTGTTAAAGAGATCTAATTTTGGTAGTTAGTTTGTAGATAATCCATTGTCGAAGATGATTTCTCCCCAAACTCTTGGAGAAGTATCTGTTTTTTATCCGATTATCTGAGATTTCACATTGAACCGGAGGTTGAGCTGAACCTTGAGATACCTAGTCCACAAGGGTCATATCTACCAGTTTTATTCTGGTTGGTTAATTTAATATAAGGTAACTCAAACTTGTTGAGCTTTGATTTTTAATTCAAATTGAAAAAACTCAACAATCGTTTTAAAAATAAAAAGATAAAAAATTAAAAGGTAAAATACAATTACAATATTGCATTGTACAAATTAATCAAAAAAATATTACAATCCAAAGTAATTTATAAATTTTACAAAACGTATAATCATCAAATGTCGACAAGTTAAAAAAGTATTTTTTTTATCATTTTCTTTAATTTCATTCTTCTCTTTTCTAACAAAATAATCATCAATTCATTGTTCTCACTGTCTTTGTTTTTCCACATTGCTTCGTTTTTCCAAATTGCTTCGTCATTATTTTTTTTCTTTTTTGATCACTTACCTTTTTATTAAGCTAACATGCATTTATATCCTACAAGTTGTTTTGTAATGAAATTATTTTATCTTTAGATAAAAAATGTCTAAATCTCTTAAAAATATTACTTATTTTCTAATAAGATTACCTAGTTAGTTGAGAAAATTTTGTTAGAAAGCAAAAGGTGAGTGGGACATAGCCCCGAATAGGGCTGCACATTAAAACCACAAAACCTCACTAAATCCACCCAACACATATTTTGTAGTGGGCCTAATTTTTTTATGGTTTTGGTTTTTGGCCCATATTTTTTTATATAACCCTAGCTATAAAACAGTGGGACTTATCTCCTCGTCCTTTGTAGTTTCACGCTAAACTTTCTCTCTGCCCTACAAATTTATCTCCATCCTTCAATGTGTTCTCTTGAGAAACCCTAAAGAAAATTATTTAATCTAATCAAATATGTGTCATATCTATCTCGTTATCCCTCTAAATCTAAATCTGCTACCTTGATACTTTCCTCTGCCGATTTGCACTGTTCTTATGGTAGTTCTGATGATTTTTATCAACATTTCCAGCAAGGTGTTTTCTCTTTTTTATTATTTTATGTTCTAGATTATTTATTTTAGTTTCATTTATTTGGATCTATTAATTTTTTGTTGTATAATTTTTATTAATTTAGGGTTTCAATATTTTTATTTTTGTATAAATCCATCAGTCAAACAGCGTGGTACAGTTCATTTTGGGTAATATTCTTGTTTCTAAACTCATAATTAATTGAGTTTTTGTTATTTGTATATTTATGTATTATAATGCTTGTCTGTTGTGATGTTTCTTTTTCTTTCTTTATTGTTTATGGATAAATGCATGTCTTTATTGGTTGAAATAAAAAACTGCTTGTATTGAATTAGTACAAAATTTAAACAATAATTTTGGTTAAAATATTCATGTAGAAACATTAGATGAGGTTGTTGGTACTTACCTCTGTATCATCAAGAGTTATTTATTGTTGTTTAGGTTAATTACTTGCTTTGAATACTTAGATCCTTATAGTATCTTTTATTTAATATGTTGTTACGTCTGTTTAATTATTATACAAAATAATTTTTAAGCAAAAAGTTAACAGATGAAGGATTATGGTAATTGTACTTTTACCTTTAATCATTATTCATTTGATTATTTAGTAATAGCGTTATGTTTTAGATTATAAAGAAGTCCAAAGATGTAAGAAATGGCAAATATATGTATGAGCCATAAAATTATGAAATTTTAGTTCCTTCATAACTCAGTGGTTTAGAAGAATGAAAGTGTAGACTAGAATTGAATATTTGGAATATTATTAGATTTAAAATTAAATTTTCTACAAAAATTTGCACCATTGGTCTATGTGTTATGCAAATTAATAAAATATACCCGTCGTTTAAAATGTATGTGTTATGTAAATTAATCAAATATATCGTCTTTCAAAATGTAGCAATTATATAGGGGTATTTTTGCAACGATATTACAACTCTTTGAAATACATGGTTTTTTATTCTTGGATAATAACATATTTTTATTAAAAATTAGCTAAGGTAACCTTGTACTACTTTAAAGCTTCCGATTTTTAATACTTAGTTGATTTTTCATTACAATTTGCGAGTCTATATTATTATCTAACTTGAAGTTTATCTTGACTTATAATGTCATTAATTAAAGAAATAGTTAATATCACAATATATAATTCAATTTTCGTTTAATATAGGTACCTTGAGTGTAATATTTACTAATATAAACTTCAAGTCAGCAAAGGCTGTCTCGAATGTATATTCTGAAGGCAGCTCCATTAATAAATCTGTATGTGGGGTAAGATCCATATATTCTATCATAGCAAATTATGAACACACTGAGTATTAGTATAATGCACACATTTGTTAAATAAATAATAATGACTTAGAATGTATATAAATGTACAAACTTCGAATGTAATAGATTCTTTAAATCCATCCTGTTACAAACCAAAATACAGAATAAGAATTTAGACCTTTTTCATAATGTAAACTACTAAAGGACAATAGTTTTAATGAAAAAAACATTGTCAAACCTTGAGCAAGTGCCTATTACACTTCTGCTTGAATATTCTGAGATCATTTTTTTCCAAATCTCTGTGTTATGTAAATCCTCAACAAAATGTAAATCATTGCTGCTCCAATTCACTAGTCTTTGGGTTTTTAGAATCTAAATCTTTCATATATTCTTGTTTTACCACATCAACAAACTCATTCAATGGAATTTCATTGCGAGTTTTATTTACTTTTACTTCCACACTCTTACCATTCGGCAAAAGTACACGGAAATTGAAAATCTTTTCTAATTCATAACATGATATCTTCTTGACATTAGGCACAAGTGCGGGTATTTTCCTAAATCCTTGAGAAGAAGAATACCCGCACTTGAGGATAAGAAAGACCTGCACTTGTGCCTAATATCAAGAAGATATCATGTTATGACTTAGAAAAGATCTTCAATTTTAGTGTACTTTTGCCTAATGGTAAGAGTGTGGAGGTAAAAATAAATGAAACTCGCAATGAAATTCTATTGAATGAGTTTGTTGATGTGGTAAAACAAGATTATACGAGAGATTCAGAGTCTAAAAAAATCCAAAGACAGGTGAACTGGAGCAGCGATGATTTACATTTTGTTGAGGATTTACATAACATAGAGATTCAAAACAAAATGGATCTCAGGATCTTTAAGCAGAAGTGTAATAAGCTTTTGCCCAACGTTTTACAATGTTTTTGTCATTAAAATTAATGTCCTTTAGTAGTTTATATTATGAAAAAATTCTAAGTTCTTGTTCTATGTTTTGGTTGGTAACCGGATGGATTGAAGGAATCTAGTACATTCGAGGTTTGTATATTTACATACATTCTAATTTTTTTTAACAAATTAGTGCATTATACTAATATTAATACTCAGTGTGTTCTTAATTTGCTATGACAGAATATGCTGGATCTTACCCCACATACAGATTTATTAATGGAGCTGCCTTCAAAATATACATTGAGACAACCCTTGCTGACATGATAGTAAGTTTATATAATTCATTTAACAAATCCAATTTAGTGATTTGGAAGAGGCCAAAGGCTCCAACCCCATTTGTGGAGTTGGTGTTTTCACTTCAAATCTTTGTAATATGATAAGACAATTCCCAAAATTGTAAATATGTTTTCCACCATGGTAAAGAAAGATAATAAATTAATACAAGAAAAATCAATATAGAGCTAAAACATTTTTTTAAAACTTTTTGTATGCATTACCTTGTGGAGATTTCAAGGCTTGGATTTTTCATTGTTAGCTCAAAACTAGATATGAGTTCAACCTGCAATATATAGAAGTAATTTAAGATTAATTATGTTGATTATATAATCATGACAGACTCTTTAAATAGGCTTAAATGCATAACATGGTCATTTTCATACTTGTATGGAGATTTATGCTCTCATACCACATAATTTTATATAAAAAATTAATTGAATTATACCACAGAACAAAACTAAACATTTATAATTGAGAATACTTATGTCTAAAAAAATTGCTTAATGTCTTTATGATAGAAATATTTATTATGATGAATATATTTTAGAAAAATTATATAATATAATTTTATTATAGTAAATATTTATTAAACATATATTTTTATATGAAATCAACTCATTTAGGAAAAAAATCAATGAACGTAAAGGTTAGTAATATAATTCTGCAAACAAAATGAACTTGGAAATAAAAGGAAAATAACGGGACACCTAAATCTCACTTTACAAATAAAAGGAACCTAACTATTTTTCTGGTATAAAAATGTGGATATTCAGGCTTTATTCATCATTAATTCACTCGAAACGGTAAAAATAAGTATTTCAGCAATAATGAATCAAAACTAGTCTATAGTAGATCAATAACATCTTACGCAAAACCCATATAAAAATTCGGTTATATAAATGATCTAAGTAAATTTTAGAAGGATTGAAGATTAAAACATGCTTATTGTTAAAAGACGGAGACATAGAAGACTCAAGATTATACATACCCGTTGATCTTTAAAAATTTTGTAGAATGCTTTTAGAGAAAATTGGTTTCCAAAAAATATAGGATGTAGGGTGAATAAGGTTAGGGTGGAAGAGAGAGAGGGGAGACAGGAGTATATAAGAAGAGGAGTAAATAGTGTTGTATGTGTTATTTTAGAGCAACATTGTCATTACATGGTTTTTTTTTTGCTATCTTTATCTTTTTAGCATACTATATTTTAAATATTTATCAATATAGCCACCAAAAGATTGAATTTATTTTCTAAGACCTCATTTTTCTTGAAATTTTTTTTAAATTTTAATGTCGAATGAGACAAATTGAATACGTATAGATCCGACGTTTAATATAATTAAATAAGTATATATATTATATATAAAAGAAACTTATGCCTCTTCCGATTCAATAGTATTTAAGAGTTTGTCCAAAAAAGAATATTTAAAATTTGAATTCATTTGAAATAGTAAATTATTAAAAAATCATTTAGTATTCTTAGAAATTGAGGTTATACCTTATTAAATGACATTATGTGCCCATTTAGAAGTGTTTTTCTAGAAAAACACTTAAAAATATATTTAAAACTTTTAAAGTGTTTTAAATCCGAAAAAAAAATTTATGAGAAACACTAAATATGTGCTTCTTAAAAAAACATTTAAAGTGATTTTAGATGTCAAACTTATATTTAATAATTTTTTTAAATTTTAATTTTTATTCAAAAAGAGCTTTTTTCTTTTAGAATAAGCACTTCCAACCATGTCTTATATCGTATTAAATATTTTAAAAATAATAATATATTATTTATAAACTAAATCTTCCCATTTCCTAAAGGGTGGGCGCGGTAAGAGTATTAAAGAAAAGTCCCAAACAATAGTTTATTACATAAAATTGAGAATTTTATCTTTGATATATGTTTAGAGTAAAAAGTAGTCTACAAAAATTTACAGCCCAACATATTTATTTTTGAAAATATTATACTTGTTAGATTTGTATTAACCATAATTTTTATCTTAATTCCGAATCATTCGAAAGATGGATTATTTTGAGTCATTCTTATGGACCTTCCCCAAGTGTTTCTGAATCTTCACTTGGGCATTCGACGTTTAAAAAGAAAATTATTTAAAATAATTATTTTATATGTATGAATATTTTTCATTTGTATAATTAAATATATATTGACTTATATTTTTATTAATTAAAAAAAATAGTTAATATCAAGACATATAATTAATTTTTTGTTTAATATAGGGACCTTGAGTGTAATATTTCATAATATAAAGACATATAGTGCATTTAAGTCCAAAAAACCGTTTTGGGGCCAATGTCCCAACCCACTTTTCCATATTTCAGTAGAGTATTGGATTACCGACCAAAAAATAGAACTTGAAATATGATAAAACTTAAAATTTTACTTTCTTGATTTAGAAAATATAAAAAAATTATGTTAATTTGTCCCATAATCTTTGTGAAAATTAGATCCTATAATACCTTTATATAATGTAACAGAGTATTGTGTTTTCCTTTTTAATCATTAATCTCATTTGACTAATTCAATTTTTCGTAATTATAATGTGTATTATGGTGTTTAATAAAATATAATTGAAGTGGACGATTAAGAAGAAAAATAATCAGGGTAACTATAAATTATTTTATATTTATACTTGTAAAACTATAATAACTTTATTATATATTATGCAAAATCGGCATAATTCTTAACTAATGGTGTACAATTTGTTAGTGAAAAATATAGTGATGACATAAAAAAAAATTCCCATATGCAAAGAGATTGTAAGGGCGGATCCCTTCAAGTCCCAAGGGGCTTAAGCCCCCTGTCCCCCTTGAACCCGTAAATTTAAGAATACGTCAATGCAATTTTGTCCCGAAAAATAATTTAAACCCCTCTGAGAATGCATACGTTATTATGTCTTAATAGTATAGAAACTTTGCATTTTAGCATTAAAATTGAGGTTATTTGTTCAAATCTTAGCATTGTTTTATCTTTTTTACAAATAAAGATTTATGTTATAAATTTGTCAATTTTTATAAAACCTATTTTGATTTTGATGATAGTATTACTTAGTAATTTATTATTTATATTACTCAAATAAAATTAGTGTTTAATTTATACAAATGATTAATTTCTCATCTTTATAAATTAAAATATAACAAATGGTATATTAATAATTTAATATAATGCTACTAATACCATATACATCAAGTGTATATAATGGTGTTGGTTTACATATTTTTGGGGTAACTAGGAACGGATAAACTCATCAATTAAAGAAAAGAAAAACGTCAAGACGTTGGATTCTCATAGTTGCATTGCTAGTTATATGTTTATGTGTCATATTTTTACCTTAAAAACTCTCTAGAAGCATTGACTCCTGACTCCCGTATATTTTAAGCCCCCTCTCAATTTAGTTTATGGATCCGCATCTGATCCGCAGATACAACTCTTAATATGCATATGGATAAATGTCATCCTAGTAAATTTTCTTGGACAACACAAATAGTGGCACGTAAGCTACAGACTAAGCAACCAAACCCGGCCTTGTAGATTAGAGGAGCTAGATACAGTGAGGGGAACAACTTTTCCATCAAGCTCGGGAACAACTTTTCCATCACGCTCAGGTATACCTGCAAGTCAATAGATTGATTCCCAAGGTGACATCGATAGGAAATGGAAGAGACATGTGGCGGAAGAACCCGAAAGTAGCAATTCTCATAAAGGAAGGAAACTACCAACTGGACATAGACACCAGGTATAATATTTTTCTTCTTTATTGATTAATAGATGTCATGATCCTCCTCAAGTATTCATAACTTCCAGTTGGTCCATGGTTATTTAAGTTTATCTTCGCAATTTTTTATTTGTATTATCGGTTTGTATTTTGTTGTTTATATGATATAATATAGGTTACTTTTAAAATTTTATGGACTTATAGTGAGATTAATTTAAAAAATAGGAAACATATTGTTTAATTTTTGCATAATGTAATTTTTTATTCGGTTTCAATTGGTCTATTTTTTTAGCATATCTTATTAAGCTTTTAGTTACAGTATTTGTATGAATATTTTTTTTTATATTTGATAAATATAGGGTATATGTATAACATAGGTACTAATAGTGTGATTATATAAAAAACAAATTATGGTAATTTTTGTAAAATATAGGGACCTGTAGTGCAATTAAATTAAAATAAAATATACCATTACCCCAATCCCTTAGCCCCCTATAGAAGTATGTTGATCCACCCCTTATTAATATTATATTCATTATTTGAATTATTTAAACAGAAAAATATCTTATTATGCGCCACAATTCTTAACACTATTATGAATTTATAAGAGATGAATTAACCATTAGTTAAGGATGAAATTTCTAGGAGAATAACACATGTTTTATCTCTTGATAAGATATAATGATTTTTATTAATGGAGCTATCAAAAAAAATGTGACACATTGGAGGAAACCAAGAGTTATGTGTGTCTAAAATCTTCCATGATTTATCCTAATATTACGGAAATCAAGGGTAGTAACTTCAGTTTTGGGACATTGGAGGCTAGTTATGGCTTGCCTTTACTAATTAAAAGTGTTTTCGAGATATGGTTTACTATTTTGTCTAGACTTTGGAGATATAGAGTTTTTCCATGAAGGGGAATTTTAATGGGAAAATTTTTTTCAGAAAATTATGAAGAAGATATTAAGCTTGAATTTTTTATCCTCCAAGGATTAAGACTGAAAAGACATTGATGAATACTCTTAAAAAAATTATTGAAAAAGTATTTAATATTTTGAAAGATTGTTTGATAGGACAATTTTTGGTTAGTCTCGTGATCTCTACATGGTAAAGAGCATGACTCGTATTCCCTACAAAGGTATTGGAAAACTTATTATCAAATATAATGATTTCAATATGAAATTGTTCCACTTTTACAGTGAATGAACTTATAACAAAATACTTGAGAAGTTGTGGAATGTTGGAAGCAAAATCATGTTGTTAAGAAAGAGGGGTCATGGTATGATGCTTGAAAAGATAGATACTAAGAGGTTTCATACTAAATAAGATTTCACTACAATTGTAGATAAAGGATGGAGTTTTACTTGTGGGTAGTGCAGTTCGTGTTTTTGATCAAATGGACGCAATTATATTTACTAGACCAAGATTGACCTATTATAGATTGTGTATTGAAATTTGTATCTCTAGAAACTTAATTCATAAATTTTATGGTTCTTTTAATGAAGAAATGTGTCACGATGTTGAAGTGGTGTATGTGTGGTAGTGCCTACTAAATGTAAGGTTTGTAAGGAAGCAATTAATAACATTGCGAATAATAACATTGCGGACTACACTAAGAAAAAGAAAAAAATGGAGGTAAATGTTTAAGCACCATGATAAATGCATGATAAACGATAGTTTCTACATTAAATTAAAGGGAGGTCATAAATTGTTGTGGGTCCCTCATTACAGTCCAACCCATACCAAACATTTCTTGAAATCACCTTTTCAGTAAATATCTGAGATCCATATCATCTTCCTTTTCCATTTTATCTTCAGCAGGACATCCTTTAACAGAGGGACTTTGACAATAATCAAGAAACTAAAAAGGGGTAAATTGCAATTTTTGTTATGAAAGTGTGATCAAGTGGTCGATGTAAAATATAACATAGTTCAACTTTGTTTCAAAAGTTTCAGATTTGACACAATTAACAAAATAGACTATCATCTTTTATGTAATCTTTAAGTAAATAAATAAAAAAATAAAAGGAAGAATCCTAGAACATTTTTCTTTTGATGCTATGTCTTTGACACGTATAGGATTAGTGGTTTTAATAATAAAAAAAGGTTGCTATGTGTAATATATGGACCTATAATGTATTCAAGACTAAACCAGTAAGGGTTAAAAGACGGAAAGTTAAATTAGGTTGACTTAAATATTGAAATACAATATCTAAATTGTATAAATAAGTAACTCAATGCATGCTAAAAATCAACAAAAAATTTATATTCTGAATAAGGCTTATAGATTTCTATTATGAAGACTTAGAGTATTTTATTCCCTCAATTTTATTTTCAAAATATATTTTTTTTCGACAAATTTTTATTGAATAATATTCTCAGCTTTGCATTATTTTTTGCCAAGTTAAAATAGAGGAAATTATCCCAGATAAGAAAGTTGCCAATAAGAGGGAGTTATTCTAAGAGTAAAAAATTAGGCATAAAAAACAACACTGTAAGAATGGTGAGGATAAGTGTTTTATCAATGAAAAATCAACCAAAAGCATAAGTGGGTCTAGCAACAAATAAAGAAGTCTGGTGTAACGAGATTTATTTTTCTACAATTACAAAATTAACCATTAATCCGAGGTTCTTTGTTTTGGTTTTCGTAATAGTTATTCGGAAACTCTCTAGTAAATTAAAAATTAAAGGTAGAGCATGATATATTATAAAGTTAGGTTGGGGTTTGATAATCGTGTTGAGAATCTTGATTGTAATGTTATAGAATTTAGTGTTGTTCCATGGATTAAGTTTAAGTTGTGCATGTTTAAGCTAAGCCTGCATTTATATCCTGCAAGTTGTTTTGTAATGAAATTATTTTATCTTTAGGTCTAGATCTCTATAATATATTCCTTCTCTTCTATTAATATTACCTAGTTAGTTGAGAAATTTTTGTTAGAAAGCAAAAGGTGAGTGGGACTGTGTCCCAAAAATTTATAGTTTCGTCAAACTTTCCTAAATTTTATTTTGAGTTAATTATATTAGGTTCTTATGTACAAAAATTAATCAATTACACTATACGTTTTGTATTAACATTATAAAATATAATTAATATTATCATATAAATATCAAATTTTCATACAAACAATAAAGTATATCAAAACCTAAAACAAATAATTTTATACAACATTAGGGAGCCACGTATATTTTGAAAATAAAACCCATGCAATTTTAGTAATTCTTTTTAGGGTAAGATTTCCATCCAATATTGGATGGTCCAATATTTAACTCACAGCCGTTGATTAATATAACAAAACACATGTCATTGGATAATAGCAATTTTTATTACAAATTTGATAAAATAACCTTGTACTACATTAATGTTTTGTATTTTTAAGTCCAAAAACCATTTCGGGCCCAATACACTAACCCACTTTTTCCTATTTTAGTAGAGTATTAGATTACCGACAAAAAAATAGAATATAGAATATGAATAAACTTAAAATTTCACTTTATTAATTCAGAAAATTTAAATGAAATTACTTTAATTTCTCCATAATCTTTTTGGAAATTTGAACCTATATTACCTTTATAGAATGTAATAGAATATTATGTCTTCTTTTTTAATCATTGATCTCATTTGACTAAATAATTTTTTTGTAATTCTAATGTGTACTATTGTGTTTAATAAAATTTAATTGAAGTAGATGATTAATTAGAAAAACGAACAGAGACTCTATATATTTATATTTATACATATAAGAGTACAATAACCTTTATTATATAATATGCAAAATCGGCATAATGTTTTACGAACATTAGTGAAAAATGCAGGTATGACATAACAAAAAAAATCCATATGCAAAGAGATTGTCCCCAGATACAACTCTTAACATGCATATAGATAAATGTCATCTTAGTAAATTTTTAGAGACAACACAAATATTGGCGGGTAAGCTACGACCAAGCGACCAAAGATGCGGTCTGTTACGGACATTTATGCATCAACCCACCCTTGTACATTGGAGTAGCTGCATACAATGAGGGAAACAATTTTTCCATAAAGATATTTTTTATCTTAGAACTATAAGCCCTTTTCTTGTAAATTTTATTGAAGAATTTTTTTTTTATATGATGATGAGCTAACTGAAGAGGAAGATAAAGAAATGGTACACGTGGCACCAAATAATGTAGAGGAGATGAGGGATCAAAATGAAATTTTAACAATTTTTGCTGTAAATACCGGGACAATTGAAAAAATGTATAACTGGCCCTTTATAAAGTGTTCGATTTAGGAAATAGTCGAGTCAATGGATGTATTAACAAGAATGCGGCAAACGCCATAGTTTTCACCTTTGAATGAATATGAAGAGATATCCTGCGAAGAACTTGCGATAAACTTGATGCTGCAATTTGCTTAGAAAGTCGATATAATATCAAGATTATGTGTAGATGATATGAAATCTACCGATATTACCTCATTAAGACTATCAAAAATACCATTAATAATACTCGTATCTTTCATATCATCTATAGATAATCTTGATATCATATCCACTTTATAAGCAAATTTCCTAATCAAGACTATCGAAAGTCTTCATGGGATTTCTCTTCATATTTATTCAAAAGTGAAAAATGTGGCGTTTGTGGCATTCTTATAAATACATCCATGGATTCGACTGTTTCTCAAATCCTGGAACTCTTTATAAAGGGTCAATTATACATTTTTTCTACTACAATAATTGTTAAATTTTCGTTTTGATCCCTCATCTCCTCCACATTATTAGGTGCCACCTGTACAATTGATTTATCTCCCTATTTAGTTATCTCATCATCATCTATAAAAAATTTTCGTCAATACAAATTTATAAAAGAAAAGGGCTTATTGTATACCTGAAAGTCAACATACTGATCCACAAGGTGACATCAATAGGAAAGGGAAGAGACATGTGACAGAAGAACCAGAAAATAGCAATTCTTGTAAAGAAAGGAAAGTACCAAGGACGTAGACACCGGTTATAATATTTTTCTCCTTTATTGATTAATAGACGTCATGATCCTCGTTAAGTTTTCATAACTTTCAGTTGCTCAGTGGTTATTTAAGTTTATGTTCGAAAGTTTTGATTTATAGTTTTGTTTTTATATTATGTTGTTTATATGATATAATATAGGTTACTTTTTACAATATAGGGACTTATAGTTAGATTAATTTACAAAATAGGAAAACATGTAATTTCATTTTTGCCTATGACCCAATAATGCAATCTTTTATTAAGTTTCAATTGGTCTCGGATTTTTTCGCATATCTTTTTAAGCTTTTACTATAATATATGTATGAATAATATAGGAACATATAGTGTGATTATAAAAAAAAAATTATTGTAGTTTTTACATAATATAGGGACATATATTGCAATTAAATTAAAATAAAATATACCATCACCCCAACCCTTAGCCCCCTATATAAATATCTTGATACATCGCTTATTAATCTTATCTTAATTATTTAAAATTAAAAAATTAAAAGAATAACGCGTCGTATTCTGGGAACACATTTTTTTCCAAGAGATCACCCTGCTGTTAAAGAGATCTAATTTTGGTAGTTAGTATGTAGATAATCCATTGTCGAAGATGATTTCTCCCCAAACTCTTGGAGAAGTATCTGTTTTTTATCCGATTATCTGAGATTTCACATTGAACCGGAGGGTGAGCTGAACCTTGAGATACCTAGTCCACCAGGGTCATATCTACCAGTTTTATTCTGGTTGGTTAATTTAATATAAGGTAACTCAAACTTGTTGAGCTTTGATTTTTAATTAAAATTGAAAAAACTCAACAATCGTTTTAAAAATAAAAAGATAAAAAAACTAAAATATAAAATACAATTACAATATTGCATTGTACAAATTAATCAAAAAAATATTACAATGCAAAGTAATTTATAAAATTTACAAAACGTATAATCATCAAATGTCGACAAGTTAAAAAAGTATTTTTTTTATCATTTTCTTTAATTTCATTCTTCTCTTTTCTAACAAAATAATCATCAATTCATTGTTCTCACTGTCTTTGTTTTTCCACATTGCTTCGTTTTTCCAAATTGCTTCGTCATTATTTTTTTTCTTTTTTCATCACTTACCTTTTTATTTTTTTTCAATATAATAATCAGATTCTTCTTTAGCACATTAACAGAGGGTTCGAATCTTGTCATCTACTAGTACCCAATCTCTCATCTCATTAGTTACAATACTCTCTCTCTCTCTTGAGAAGTGTTGAGACTTTTCATAATCCAATGGTCATAAATTTTGTGTGTTTATATTAATTGCACATTTTCTATTTTCTAATCTAGATTTTTTATCGGTATTGTATATTCGTTGTCTAATTTTTAAGGTTTTTTCTGTTTAGTATATTTCATTTATTTCCTAATCGATTTTACTCATTATTTTTTATGCATGTTCCTTGAGTCTTTCTCGGTCTGCTTGTGAAAACTCCTCTTAAAGGAAAGAAAGGGAGTATTGTAATTCAATTAGATAAAGTGGAGAAGAATGTAACTAGAAGTTAAACTTCAACATCTCATGTGATTAAAGTTTCTTTGTGGTTGAGAAGGAATTTCATATATTGTTTGAAAAGAAAATGGGCTCCAAAACTATTGGGTTTGTCTCAAGTGAGGAAGATATGTAACCGGGTGTAATATTCTTGTCAAGTGTGATATTTTGGATAATTCTACAAATAAGGTGAGCGAACTGAACCTCTATGATGTGGTTTTTGAAAATTTGTAGAAGGTTAGTCTAATGAATTTCCGTGATTTGCATGTTGGTAACTCTCATGCTTCCCCTCTGAAAGCAATAGAAGGAGGAAAACAAGAGTTATGTGAGTCTAAAATCTTCCATGATTTATCCTAATATTATGGAAATCAAGGATAGTAACTTCAGTTTAGGGACATTGAAGGCTAGTTATGGCTTATCTTTACTAATTAAAAGTGTTTTAGAGATAGGGTTTACTATTTTGTCTAGACTTTGGAGATAGAAAGTTTTTCCACGAAGGGGAATTTTAATGGGAAATTTTTTTTTCAGAAAATTATGAAGAAGATATTAAGCTTGAATTTTTTATCCTCCTGGGATTAAGGCAAAAAAGAAACAGGTGAATCCTCTTAAAAAATTAATGAAAAGGTATTTAATATTTGGTAAGATTTTTTGATAGGACAATTTTTAGTAAGTCTCCTGATTTCTACATCGTAAAGATCGTGCTCGTATACCCTAGAAAGATATTGGAAAACTTATTAATTAATATATATTTATTTAAATATAAAATTGTTCCACTTTTAAAGTGAAGGAACTTATAACAAGATACTTGAGCAGGTGTTGAATGTTCGAAGCAACATCATACTTAAGAAGATGCTTGAAAAGATAGATACTAAGAGGTTTCATACTTAAGAAGATTTCACTACAATTGTAGATAAATGATGGAGTTTTATATGTGGGTAGTGCATTTCGTGTTGTTGATCAAATGGACGCAATTATTGTTACTAGACAAAGATTGACCTAGTATAGATTGTGTATTGAAATTTATATCTCTAGAAACTTAATTCATTAAGTTTATGGCTATATTAATGAAGAAATGTGTCATGATGTTGAAGTGGTGTATGTATTGAGTGCCTACTAAGAGTAAGGTTTGTACGGAAGCAATTATAACATTGCGGACTACACTAAGAAAAAGAAAAAAATGGAGGTAAATGTTTAAGCACCATGATAAACTATAGTTTCTACATTAAATGTAAGGGAGGTCAATAGGGCCTTCAAGCAACATGAAGTTTCTAAATTCATTAAATAAATTATTGTGTGTCTACTAGAAACTAAAATAGAAAAATCTAAATATGATGAATTTTATAAACATTTCAGTGGTTTGGAATAATGTAATTATTAATTCTTTCATTTCAAACTTGACACTGAGAAAAAAAAACATTGGGAAAACTTGTTTTATGCATTGGGTGAAGTGTTATTGAACACTAAGTGGTACATCAAACACGAGCACAATATTATACCATTGAAAAAAAGATTTAGCACAAAATTTCAAAATTTAACACTGAAAAATAACGAAACATTTCATTTTTTTAATAATACACTAACCAATATACATTGAGAGCTTTGACCTTGACACATGGGTAAAAAATATTATAATAGAAAAAGCTTACTATATTATTGATATGACTAAAATAGTTACTGGATCCCTTAATTATTTGAGTCCAACCCAGTTCCTGTACCAAACATTTCTTGAAATAAAGAATGTCCAGTACTGTTCCTTCGATCAAGCTCCTCGATCGTGCAATATGGATCTGTTCAATAAACATCCGAGATCTATTTCATCTTCCTCTTCCATTTTATTTTTAGCAGGACATCTTTTAACATAGGGACTTTGACAACAATCAAGAAACTGAAAATGGGTAAATTGCAATTTTCGTTATGAGAGTGTGATCAAGTGGTCGATGTAAAATATAACATAGTTTAACTTTGTTTCAAAAGCTTCAGATTTGACACAATTAACAGAATAGACTATAATCTTTGATGTAATCTTTAAGTAATAAATGAAAATTTAAAGCGAAGAATCCTAGAACATTTTTTCTTTTGATGTTATGTACTTTGACAAGTATAGGATTAGAGGTTTTAGTAATAGAAAAAAGGTTGTTATTTGTAATATATGGACCTATAAAGTATTCAGGACTAAATCAATGGGGATTAAAAGTCTAAAAGTTAAATTAGGTTGACTTAAATATTGAAATGCAATAACTAAATTATATAAATAAGTAACTCAATGAATGCTAAAAATCAACAAAAAATTTATATTCCGAATAAGGCTTATAGATTTCTATTGTGGAGACTTGGAGTATTTTATTCCCTCATATATTTTTTTTTGAATAATTCGCATTGAATAACATTCTCAGCTTTGCATTATTTTCGCTAAGTTAAAATAGAGGAAATTATCCTAGATAAGAAAGTTTCTAATAAAAGGGTTTTATTCTAAGAGTAAGCTTGTAAAAAATTAGGCATAAAAACAACACTTTAAGAATCATGAGAATACGTGTTTGATCAATGAACAATCAGCCACAAACATAAGTGGATCTAGCAACAAATAAAGTAGTCACGTGTAACAAGATTGATTTTTCTACAATTACAAAATTAACCATTAATTCAAGGTTCTTTGTTTTGGTTTTCGTAAAAGTTATTTGGAAACGGTCAGGTAAATTAAATATTAAAGGTAGAGCATGATATATTATAAAGTTAGGTTGGGGTTTGATAATCGTTTTGAGAATCCTGATTGTAATGTTATTAACTTTAGTGTTTGTTCTATGGATTAAGTTTAAGTTGTGCATGTTTAATCTAAACCTGCATTTATATCCTGCAAGTTGTTTTGTAATGAAATTATTTTATATTTAGATAAAAAAGGTCTAGATCACTATAATATATTCCTTCTTTTCTATTAAGATTACCTAGTTAGTTGAGAAATTTTTGTAAGAAAGCAAAAAGTGAGTGGGATTGTGTCCAAAATTTTTTTAGGTTCGTCCAACTTTCCTAACATTTATTTTGAGTTAATTATATTAGGTTCTTATATACAAAAATTAATCAATTACACTGTAAATTTTGTATTAATATTATCATATAAATATAAAATTTCATACAAACAATAAAGTATATCAAAACCTAATACAATTAATTTTATACAACATTAGGGAGCCACATATATTTTGAAAATAAAACTCATACAATTTTAGTAATTCTTTTTAATGGAGTCTAAAAAGAATTTTTAAACTGAGGGCCACATAACCCCGAATAGGGCTGCACACGAAAACCGCAAAACCGCTCAACTTACACGACCAATAGTTTGTAGTGGGCCAATTTTTTTTATGGTTTTGGTTTGGTTCACTGTTTGGGAAAAGCCCAATCCGCGGGTAACTGATTTGGCCCAATTTTTTTTGTGTAACCCTAGCTATAAGAACTGTGGGATAAAATATCCCACCTCATTTACTCTTCCTTTGTAGGTTGTATGAAAACTTTATCTCTCCCCTACAACTTTATCTCCATTTTTTTAGTGTGTTCTCCGAAAAACCCTAAAGAAAATTTATTTAATCTAATTAACTCTGAGCCTTATCTATCTTTTTATCTATTTAAATATGCTAAGGTGTTACGTTTCTCTGTAGATTTACACTATTCCTATGGTAGTTCGGATGGTTTTTATCAACATTTCCAGCAAGGTATTTTCTCTTTTTTCTTCTTTTCTACTCTAGATTATTTATTTTAATTTATTTTATTTAGATCTACTGATGTTTTGTTGTATACTTTTTATTGATTTACAGTTTAAATATTTTTATTTTGGTATAAATCCATTAGCCAAAGAGCGTGGTACAGTTCATTGTTGGGTAATATTCTTATTTCTAAACTTATAAATTAATTTTTTTGTTATTTGTGTATTTATGTATTTTAATGTTTTTCTGTTGTGATGTTTTTTTTCTACTGTTCATGGATAAATGCAGTCTTTATTTGTTGAAATAAAAAACTGCATGTATTGAACTAGTACAAAATCAAAAAAATGTATTTGGTTAAAATATTCCTGGAAGAACATTAGATGAGGTTGTTGGTACTTACCTTTGAATCATCAAGAGTTATTTATTGTGGTTTGGATTAATTGGTTGCTTCAATACTTAGATTTTTATATTATCTTGTATTTAATATGGTGTTACATCTGTTTAATTATTTTACAGAACAATTTTTAAGCGCAGATGGAGGATTGCGGTAATTGTTCTTTACTTTTAATCATTATCTATTTAATTATTTAGTAATAGATTTAAGTTGTTGCTTATAAGAAACCTAAAGAAGTAAGAATATGATATTAATTTTTTTTACAGCAATTTGCACCATTTGTCCCTGTGTTTTGCAAATTAATCAAATATACCCGTCTTTCAAAATGTATGTGTTATGCAAAATAATTAAAATATACCCTTCTTTCAAAATGTAGCAATTATATAGGGTTATTTTTACAATGATAATACATGGTTATATTTGTTACTCTTTAAGATAAATACAGGGGTTTCTTCTTGGATAATAATAGATTTTTATTACAAATTAGATAAGATAACCTTGTACTACTTTAATGCTTCATATTTTTAAGTCCAAAAACCATTTTGGGGCCAATACACTAACCCGCTTTTTCCTATTTTAGTAGAGTATTGGATTACTGACAAAAAAAATAGAACGTAGAATATGATAAAACCTAAAATTTCACTTTATTGATTTAGAAAATGTAAAAGAAATTACTCTAATTTCTCCATAATCTTTTTGAAAATTAGATCATATATTACCTTTATAGAATGTAATAGAATATTGTGTCTCCTTTTTTAATCATTGATCTCATTTGACGAAATCAATTTTTTGTAATTCTAATGTGTATTATTGTGTTTAATAGAATTTAACTGAAGTAGATGATTAATAAGAAAAACGAACAGAGAAACTATATATTTCTATTTATATTTATACTTATAAGAGTATAATAACCTTTATTATATATTATGCAAAATAGGAATAATTCTTTACTAATTTTAGTGAAAAATATAGGTATGACATTAGAAAAATTCCATATGCAAAGAGATTGTATCATCCCCAAATACAACTCTAAACATGCATATAGATAAATGTCATCTTAGAAATTTTTTAGAAACAACACAAATAGTGGCGGGAAATCTACAACCAAGCGACCAAAGATGTAGTGAGGACATTTATGCATCAACCTACCCTTGTACATTGGAGTATCTTGATACAGTGAGGGAACAATTATTCCATCAAGCTACTTTTTATCTTAGAACTATATGCCATTTTCTTATAAATTTGTATTGACGGAAAATATTTATAGATGATGATGAGCTAATTGAAGAAGGAGATAAAGAAATTGTACACGTGGCACCAAATAATGTGGAAGAGATGAGGGATCAAAACGAAAATTTAACAATTTTTGAAGTAAATACCGGAACAGTTGTGTTCTAGGATTTGGGAAACAGTCGAATCAATGGATGTATTTACAAGAATGCGACAAACGCTACAGTTTTCACCTTTGAATGAATATGACGAGAGATCCCGCGAAGAACTTGCGATAAACTTGATGATGAAATTTGCTTATAAAGCCGATATGATATCAAGATTATGTGTAGATGATATGAAATCTACCGATATTATCTCATTAGGACTATCCAAAATACCATTAATAATACTCGTATCTTTCATATGATCTACAGATAATCTTGATATCATATCCGCTTTATAAGCAAATTTCATCATAAGTTTATCGCAATTCTTTATGGGATTTCTCTTCATTTCAAAGGTGAAAAATGTGGCGTTTGTGGCATTCTTATAAATACAACCATACATTCGACTGTTTCCCAATTTATTCGACAAGTTAAAAAAAGTATTTTTTTATCATTCTCTTTAATTTCATTCTTCTCTTTTCTGACAAAATAATCATCTCATCCATTATTCTCATTGTCTTTGTTTTTCCACAATACTTCGTTTTTCCAGATTGATTCGTCTTTATTTTTCTTTCTTTTTTTGATCACTTACCTTTTTAGGTATTTTTTTAATTTAATAATCGATTCTTGTTTAGCACATTAATAAAAGGTTCAAATCTTGTCAACTACTAGTACCCAATCTCTCATCTCATTAGTTACTTTACTCGCTCTCTCTCTCTTGAGAAGTGTTGAGACTTTTCATAATCTAATGGTCATAAATTTTATATGTTCATATTAATTGCTCATTTTATATTTTTCAATCTAGATTATATATCTGTATTGTATATTCGTTTTCTAATTTTTAAGGTTTTTTCTATTTAGTATATTTCATTTATTTTCTAATCGATTTTACTCAATATTTTTTATGTACGAGCCTTGAGTTTTTCTCGGTCTGCTTGTGAAGAGTCCTCTAAGGAAAGAAAGGGAGTATTGTAATTCAATTAGATAAAGTGGATGAGAATGTAATAAGAAGTTAAACTTCAACATCTCGTGTGATTAAGAGTTTCTTTGTGGTTGAGAAGGCATTTCATATATTGTCTAAAAGGAAAATGGGCTCCAAAACTATTGTGTTTGTATCAAGTGGTGAAGAGATGTATCTGGGTGTAATAATCTTGTCAAGTGATATTATAATTCAGCAAATAAGGTGAGTGAATTAAACCTCTGTGATATGGTTTGTGGAAATTTGTAGAAGGTTAGTCTAATGATTTTCCCTGATTTGCATGTTTGTAATTCTCATGCTTCCCCTCTGAAAGCAATTGAAGGAGGACACCAAGAGTTATGTGAGTATAAAATCTTCCATGATTTATCGTAATATTACGGAAATCAAGGATAGTAACTTTAGTTTTGGGACATTGGAGGCTAGTTATGACTTACCTTTACTAATTAAAAGTGTTTTTGAGATGGGGTTTATTACTTTGTCTAGACTTTTGAGATAGAGAGTTTTTCTATGAAGGTTAAGTTTAATGGAAATTTTTTTTCCAGAAAATTATTAAGAAGATAATAAGCTTGATAGGACAATTTTTAGTAAGTCTCCTAATTTCTACATGGTAAAGAGCATGACTAGTATTCCCTGGAAATGTATTAGAAAAATTATTATCAAAGATAATATTTTAAAAAATATATTGGTGAATCCTCTTAAAAAATTATTGAAAAGTTATTTAATATTCGAAAAGATTGTTTGATAAGACAATTTTTAGTAAGTCTCCTAATTTCTACATGGTAAAGATTGAAAAGATATTGGTGAATACTCCTGGGATTAAGACTGAAAAGACATTGGTGAATCCTCTTAAAAAATTATTGAAAAGTTATTTAATATTTGATAAGATTGTTTGATAGGACAATTTTTAGTAAGTCTCCTAATTTCTACATGGTAAAGAGCATGACTTGTATTCCCTGGAAAGGTATTGGAAAAATTATTATCAAATATAATATTTTAAATATGAAATTGTTCCACTTTTAAAGTGAAGGAACTTATAACAAGATACTTGAGCAGGTGTGGAACTTTAGAAGCAAAATCATGTTGTTAAGAAAGAGGGGTCATGATATGATGCTTGAAAAGATAGATACTAAGATGTTCAATACTAAAGACGATTTCACTACAATTGTAGATAAAGGATGTAGTTTTATATGTGGGTAGTGCAATTCGTGTTGTTGATCAAATAGACGCAATTATTGTTACTAGACCAAGAATGACCTAGTATAGATTGTGTATTGAAATTAATATCTCTAGAAACTTAATTCGTAAAGTTTAGGGTTATATTAATTAATAAATGTGTCATGATGTTAAAGTGGTTTATGTGTGGTATTGCCTACTAAGTGTAAGGTTTGTAAGGAAGCAATTATAACATTGTGGATTGCACTAAGAAAAAGAAAAAAATTTAGGTAAATGTTTAAGCACCATGATAAACGATTGTTTCTACATTAAATGTAAGGGAGGTCAATAGGTCCTTCTAAATTCATTAAATAAATTAAAATAGATGTTGTGTGTCTACTAGAGACTAAAATGGTAAAATCTAAATATGATGAATTTTATAAACATTTCATTGGTTGGAATAATGTAATGATTAATTCTTGCATTTCAAACTTGACAATGATAAAAAACATTGGGAACACTTGTTTAAGCATTGGGTGAACTGTTATTGAACACTAAGTGGTACATCAAACACCGAGCACAATTATTTACCATTGAAAAAAATATTTAACACAAAATTTCAAAATTTAACACTGAAAAATAACGAAACATTTCATTTTTTATTAATACACTAACCAATATACATTGAGAGCTTTGACCTTGACACACGGGTTAAAAATATTATCATAAAAAAAGCTTACTATATTATTGATAAGACTGAAATAGTTACCGCGTCCCTCATCAGAGGCTAACCTAGTTCCTGTACCAAACATTTCTTGAAATCACGAATGTTCAGTACTGTTCCCGCTCCTTGAGTGTACAATATGGATATGTTCTATAAACATCCGAGATCCATTTAATCTTCCTCTTCAATTTTATCTTCAGTTGCACATCTTTTAACAGAGGGATTTTGACAACAATCAAGAAATTGAAAAACGGTAAAATGCAATTTTTGTTATGAGAGTGTGATCAAGTAGTTGAGGTAAAATATAACATAGTTCATCTTTGTTTCAAAAGCTTCATATTTTACACAATTAACAGAATAAACTATGATCTTTGATGTAATGTTTAAGTAAATAAATGAAAATTTAAAAGGAAGAATCCTAGAACATGTTTTATTCTGATGCTATGTATTTTGACAAGTATAGGATCAGTGGTTTTAATAAAAAGAAATGGTTATTATGTTTAATATATGGACCTATAATGTATTCAGGACTTAACCGGTGAGGGTTAAAAGTCTAAAAGTTAAATTTGGTTGACATAAATATTGAAATACAATAACTAAATTGTATAAATAAGTAACTCAATGCATACTAAAAATCAACAAAAAATTTATATTCCAAATAAGACTTATAGATATCTACTATGAAGACTTAGAGTATTTTATAAGCTCACTATTTTTTTTTCAAATACTTTTTTTCCAAATACATTTTTTCCGACAAATTCGCATTGAATAACATTCTCATCTTTGAATTGTTTTTGCCAAGTTAAAATAGAGGAAATTATCCCAGATAAGAAAGTTTCCAATAAGAGGGTGATATTCTAAGAGTAAGCTTGTAAAAAATTAGGCATAAAAAACAACACTTTAAGAATCATGATGATAAGTGTTTGGTCAATGAAAAATCAACCACAAACATCAGTGTGTCTAGCAGCAAATAAAGAAGTCTCATGTAACAAGATTTATTTTTCTATTATTACAAAATTAACCATTAATTCGAGGTTCTTTGTTTTGGTTTTCGTAAAAGTTATTTGGATACTGTAAGGTAAATTAAAAATTAAAGGTATAACATGATATATTATAAAGTTAGGTAGGGGTTTGATAATCGTTTTTGAGAATCTTGATTGTAATGTTATAGAATTTAGTGTTTGTTCCATGTATTAATTTTAAGTGGTGCATGTTTAAACTAATCATGCATTTATATCCTGCAAGTTGTTTTGTAAAAAAATTATTTTATCTTTAGATAAAAAAGGTCTAATTCTCTGTAAAATATTCCTTCTTTTCTAATAAGATTCCCTAGTTAGTTGAGAAACTTTTGTTAGAAAGCAAAAGGTGAGTGTGGCATAGCCTCTAATAGGGCTGCACACTAAACCGCAAAAACGCACACGACCCAACACTTGTGCCTAATATCAAGAAGGTATCATGTTATGACTTAGAAAAGATCTTCAATTTCTGTGTACTTTTGCCTAATGGTAAGAGTGTGGAAGTAAAAATAAATAAAACTCGCAATGAAATTCCATTGAATGAGTTTGATGATCTGGTAAAACAAGAATATATGAGAGATTTAGAGTCTAAGAAAATCCAAAGACTAGTGAACTGGAGCAGCGATGATTTACATTTTGTTGAGGATTTATATGACATAGAGATTCGTAACAAAATGGATCTCAGGATATTTAAGCAGAAGCATAATAGGCTCTTGCCCAAGGTTTGACAATGTTTTTGTCATGAAAATTAATGTCCTTTAGTAGTTTACATTATGAAAAAAATTCTAAGTTCTTGTTCTGTGTTTTGGTTTGTAACATGACGAATTGAAGGAATCTAGTACATTCACGTTTGTATATTTACATACATTCTAAATTATTATTATTTCTTTAACAAATGTGTGCATTATACTAATAATACTCAGTGTGTTCTTAATTTGCTATGACAGAATATGTGGGATCTTACCCCACATACAGATTTATTAATGGAGCTGCCTTCAAAATATACATTTGAGACAACCCTTGCTGACTTGATAGTAAGTTTATATAATTCATTTAACAAATCGAATTTAGTGATTTGGAAGAGGCCAGAGGCTCCAAACCCATTTGTGGAACTGGTGTTGTCACTTCAAATCTTTGTAATATGATAAGACAATTCCCAAAATTGTAAATATGTTTTCCACCATGATAAATAAAGATAATAAATTAATACAAGAAAAATAAATATAGAGCTAAAACATTTATTAAAGTTTTTGTATGCATTACCTTGTGGAGATTTCAAGGCTTGGATTTTTTATTGTTAGCTCAGAACTAGATATGAGTTCAACCTGCAATATATAAGAAGTAATTTAAGATCAATTATGTTGATTATATAATCATGACATACTCTTTAAATAGGATTAAATGCATAACATGGTTATTTTCATACTTGTAAGGAGATTTATGCTCTCATACCACATAATTTTATATGAAAAATTAATTAAATTATACCACAAAACAAAACTAAGCATTTATAATTGAGAATAGTTATGTCTAAAAAAATTGCTTAATGTCATTATGATAGAAATATTTATTATGATGAATATATTTTAGAAAAATGATAAGAATAATATAATATAATTTTATTATAGTAAATATTTATTAAACATCTATTTTTATATGAAATCAACTCACTTAGAAAAAAAATCAATGAACATAAAGGTTAGTAAAATAATATTACAAAGAAAATGAACTTTGAAATAAGAAGGAAAATAATGGGACACCTAGATCTCACTTTACAAATGAAAGGAACCTAACTATTTTTATGGTATAAAAATGTTAGATATTCAGCCTTTATTCATCATTAAAACACTAAAAACAGTAAAAATAAGTATTTCAGCAATAATGAATCAAAACTAGTCTATATTAGATCAATAACATGTTACGCACAACCCATATAAAAATTTGGTTATATAAATGATCTAAGTAAATTGTAGAAGGATTGAAGATTAAAACATTCTTATTGTTAAAAGACGGAGAGCTAGAAGACTCAAGATTATACATACCCGTTGATCTTTATTTTGTAGAATGCTTTAAGAGAAAAATGGTTTCCAAAAAATATAGGATGTAGGGTGAATAAGGTTAGGGTGGAAGAGGGAGAGGGGAGAGAGTGGAGAGAGGGGTATTTAAGAAGAGAAGAAAATAGTGTTGTATGTTTTATTTTAGAGCCCACATTGTCATAACATAGTTTTTTTGCTATCTTTATCGTTTTAAAATTATTATCAATATAGCCCCTAAAAGATTGAATTTATTTTCTAAGACCTCATTTTTCTTGAGATTTGTTTTAATTTTAATGTCGAATAAGACAAATTGAATACGTATAGATCCGACATTTAATGTAATTAAATTAGTATATATCTATTATATATAAAAGAAACTTATGCCTTTTCTCATTCAAAAGTATTAATGAGTTTTTCCAAAAAAGAATTTAAAAAAATGTGAATTCATTTGGAATAGTAAATTATTAACAGATCATTTAGTATTCTTAGAAATTGAGGTTATAACTTATTAAATTATATTATGTGCCCGTTTAGAAGTGTTTTTCTAGAAAAACACTTAAAAGTATATTTAATACTTTTAAAGTATTTTAAACCCCGAAAAACAATTTTGTGAGAAACACTAAATATGTTCTTCTTAAAAAAACAATTAAAGTGATTAATGATGTCAAAATTATTTTTAATAATTTTTTTAAATTTTAATTTTTATTCAATAAGAACTTTTTTCTTTTAGAATAAGTACTTCCAAACAAGTCTTATATTGTATTAATTATTTTAAAAATAATAATATATTATTTATAAACTGAATCTTCCCATTTCGAAAAGGGTAGGTGCGGTAAGAGTATTAAAGATAATTCCTAATTAATAGTTTAATTATATAAAATTTAGAATTTTAACTCTTATATATGTTGAGTAAAAAGTAGTCTACAAAAGTTTACAGCCCAATATATTTATTTTTTAAAATATTATACTTCTTGTTAGATTTGTATTAACCATAATTTAAAATATATCTGAATCATGAATATATAAAGCACTTCACTAATTTATCAAATATTATACGATTGAATAGTCTTGGATTAATCTTCATTATATGTTTGTGCTATTATATATAAGTATATGATATTTGATAGTCTATAATTTAATATTTCTGGTTCAAAAAATGTAGTGGCTATTCCATTGCTAAATGTGTAGGGAACGTTCTCGTCCACCTAGGCATGTCTTTCTCGAACATATGTTTAATCTTAGATAAGAAAAGCAATCTCACATATATGAATTGGATGATGGTTTTCACTTAAACTCCTTTATTGTATTTCTATTTTCAGTTTAATGAAACAATATAAAATCTTTGAATAGTCTTCTCAATATTTTTTTTACTAGTAAGTATGATAAATTCATATTCTGTTAGCCTTATATAATGTTTTATGTTTATAATTCGTACAAAATTTTGAGTTTTTTTATCATTATATTATTTAACTATCTTTTGAACTATTTTTACATTATATAGAATATGTTATTAATACTATATACACCCTTTGTTTCAAAATAATTGTCCACTTTAATTTTCACACATATTAAGAAATGTAATAATTATAGCGTTGAATTGCTTAATTTTTTAACTAGTGTATCACTTTTTGAAAAAAATATTTAATACAATGATACGCCATTTAATGATACAATGTATTTTTCTAATTATAATTAAGAATAATTAGTTATTTCTTCAGTATGAATCATAACTCGTGGGAGATATTATGGTTATAATTCCAAAATATAATATACTTAAAAGATAAAGATAGAAACAATAACTATGTTATGATTGTCTATGTTTGGATATGTATATAAGTATATATATAATATTGTAAATTCCAAATAAACAAATACACATACACATACACACAAAAGCAATTTCACCTTTACCACGTCACTACAAAGGCATTTTTATCTTAAAGCAATTTCGTAAACAACATCAACACCAACAACAGGTATGTAATTTAAATCTTGAGTCTTGTAGCTCTTTGTCCTTCGGAAGATGGATTATTTTGAGTCATTCTTATGGACCTTCCCCAAGTGTATGTAATCTTCACTTAGGGCATTCGACATTTAAAAAGAAAAGTATTTAAAAAAATTGTTTTATATGTATGAATATTTGTCATTTGTATAATTAAATATATATTTACTTATATTGTCATTAATTAAAAAAATAGTAAATATCGAGACTTATAATTAATTTTTTGTTTAATATAGGGACCTTGAGTATAATATTTCATATTATAAATACATATAGTGCATTTAATTCAAAAAACCATTTTGGGGCCAATATCCCAACCCACTTTTCCCTATTTCAGTAGAGTATCGGATTACCGACCAAAAAAATAGAACAAGAAATATGATAAAACTTAAAATATCACTTTCTTGATATAGAAAATCTAAAAAAATTATTTTAATTTGTCCCATAATATTTTTGAAAATTAGATCCTATATTACCTTTATATAATGTAACAGAGTATTGTATCTTCCTTTTTAATCATGGATCTCATTTGACTAAATTAATTTTTCGTAATAGTAATGTGTATAATGGTGTTTAATAAAATATAATTGAAGCGGATGACTAATAAGAAAAATAATCAGGGAAACTATAGATTATTTTATATTTATACTTGTAAAACTATAATAACCTTTATTATATATTATGCAAAATCGGGATAATTCTTAATTAATAGTATACACTTTATCAGTGAAAAATATAGGTATGACAGCAAAAATTTGTCCCATATGCAAAGTGATTGTAAGGGCGGATACCTTCAAGTCCCAGGGGGCTCAAGCCCTCCCCCCTTGAACCCGTAAATTTTAGAATACGTCAATGCAATTTTGTTCCGAAAAATAATTTAAACCCCTCTGAATATTTATGTAAACAGTGTATAATGTAAAGAACACATAAGTTATTATGGCTTAATAGTATAGAACTTTGTATTTTAGCATTAAAATGGAGGTTAGGTGTTCAAATTTTAGCAATTGCTTTGTCTTTTTTATTAATAAAGATTTATGTTATAAATTTGTCAAACTTTTATAAAACCTATTTTGAGTTTGATGATAGTATTAGTTAGTAATTTATTATTTATATTACTCAAATAAAATTAGTGTTTAATTTTTACAAATGATTAATTTCTCATCTTTAAAAATTAAAATATAACATATGGTATATTAATAATTTAATATAATACAACTAATACCATATAAATTAAGTGTATATAATGGTGTTGGTTTACATATTTTTGGGGTAACTAATAACAGATAAATCCATCAATTAAAGAAAAAAAACGTCAAGACGTTGGATTCTCTTAGTTGCATTGCTAGTTATATGACCTTAAAAAATCTCTAGAAGTATTGACTCCTGACTCCCATTTATTTTAATTCCCCTCTCAATTTAGTTTATGGATCCGCCTCTGATCCCAGATACAACTCTTAACATGCATATGGATAAATGTCATCTTAGTAAATTTGCTGGGACAACACAAATAGTGGCACGTAAGCTACAGACTAAGCAACCAAACCCGGCCTTGTACATTAGAAGAGCGGGATACAGTGAGGGGAACAACTTTTCCATCAAGCTCGGGAACAACTTTTCCATCACGCTCAGGTATACCTGCAAGTCAACATATTGATCCCCAAGGTGACATCGATAGGAAAGGGAAGAGACATGTGGCGGAAGAACCCGAAAGTAGCAATTCTCGTAAAGGAAGGAAAATACCATCTGGACGTAGACACCAGGTATAATATTTTTCTCCCTTATTCATTAATAGATGTCATGATCCTCGTCAAGTATTCATAACTTCCAGTTGGTCCCTGGTTATTTAAGTTTATCTTCGTAATTTTTTATTTATATTATCGGTTTGTATTTTGTTGTTTATATGATATAATATAGGTTACTTTTAAAAATTTATGGACTTATAGTGAGATTAATTTAAAAAATAGGAAACATATTGTTTAATTTTTGCATAATGTAATTTTTTATTCGGTTTCAATTGGTCTATTTTTTTAGCATATCTTATTAAGCTTTTAGTTATAGTATTTGTATGAATATTTTGTTATATATTTGATAAATATAGGGTATATGTATAACATAGGTACTAATAGTGTGATTATATAAAAAACAAATTATGTCAATTTTTGTAAAAATATAGGGACCTATAGTGCAATTAAATTAAAATAAAATATACCATTACCCCAATCCCTTAGCCCCCTATAGAAGTATCTTGATCCACCCCTTATTAATATTATATGAATTATTTGAATTATTTAAACATAAAAATAATGAAAAGAATAACAAGTCTTATTATGCGCCATAATTCTTAACACTATTATGGATTTATAAGAGATGAATTAATCATTAGTTAAGAATGAAATTTCTAGGAGAATAACACATGTTTTATCTCTTGATAAGACATAATGATTTTTATTAATGGACCTATCAAAAAAAAAATGTTACACTGAAATTATTCTAATCTAGTTTGATTATGGTTGGGTAAGTTGATATAAGGTTACTCAAACTTGGTCAGCTTTTGATATTTTATTAAAACTTAATAATTTAAAATGAAAAACTCAACAATCGTTATAAAAATAAAAAGATTAACAACTCAAAATGTAAAATACAATTACAATTTTGCATTGTAAAAATTAATCGAAATATATTACAATCTTAAGTAATTTATAAAATTTAAAAAACATACAATCTTCAAATGTTGATCTTTAAATATAATCGACAAATTAAAAAAAGTATTTTTTTATTATTCTTTTTAATTTCATTTTTCTCTTTTCTAACAAAATAATCATCTCATCCATTGTTCTCATTTTTTTTTATCAAACCTACCATTTTATTTCCACAAAATGACAAGTACAAATCAAACTCCTACTTGTTTTTGACTAAAAAACAAGCATGGCTAGGAAAACAAAGCATATACAACATTTACTAGAAAGTAAACCTATCAACTTGCAAGACAACCTAAACAACCATTGGTAGAAAAATAAATCAAAGTAAAAGCACCTATACAACTATTGCTAGGAAATTAAACCCTATACAACCATTTCTAAAGACTTATACTAGGTCCAAGCTCCAAGCTATCTTTCTTGATCTTCTTGCTCTCCTCCCTTGAGTACTCCGTGTAGCTTCCATCTTGCTACCAATCTCATATTCTCAATACTCCTCTTAAATAACTTTCTATTCCAAAGTGTGTATTGAACATCTTTCACAACTATTTTCACAATATCCTCATATATAGGATGCATCTTCTTAAACTCTTTTTTATTCCTCACATCCCAAATACAATAAAGAAAGCTAAGGAAAGTAATATTTGATATGGTATCTTTTAAGGTGTTACCATCAAACTTAAGCATAAAATCAAGCCTTTCCTCCCAAGTATTACCCGAGTTGTGCCAACTATGAAGGGCAAAAATCTCCTTCCAAGCAAAATTAGTGAATTTGCAATTCACAAATAAGTGATCCCTTGATTCTTGTTCTTCAAAGCAAACCATTGTTCTCATTGTCTTTGTTTTTCCACATTTCTTCGTTATTCCACATTGATTCGTCGTTATTTTATTTTTATTTTTTATTACTTACCTTTTAGGTTTTTTTTAATTTAATAATCAAATTCTTCTTTAGAACATTAATAAAGGGTTCAAATCTTGTCAATTACTAGTACCCAATCTCTCATTCATTAGTTACTTTACTCGTTCTCTCTCTCTTGAGAAGTGTTGAGACTTTTCATAATCCAATGTCATAAATTTTATAAGTTCATATTAATTGCTCATTTTCTATTTTTCAATCCATATTTTTTATCTGTATTTTATATTCGTTGTCTAATTTTTAAGGTTTTTTCTATTTAGTATATTTCATTTATTTTCTAATCGTGCCTTGGGTCTTTCTCGGCTTGCATGTGAAAACTCCTCTTAAAGGAAAGAAAGGGAGTATTGTAATTCAATTAGAAAAATTGGATGAGTTAGAAGTTAAACTTCAACATCTCATGTGATTAAGATTTTCTTTGTGGTTGACAAGGCATTTCATATGTTTTGTGAAAGGAAAATGGGCTCCAAAACTATTGGGTTTGTCTCAAGTGAGGAAGATATGTATCTGAGTGTAATATTCTTGTCAAGTGTGATATTTTGGATAATTCAGGAAATAAGGTGAGTGAACTAAACCTCTGTGATGTGGTTTTTGAAAATTTGTAGAAGGTTAGTCTAATGATTTTTCCTGATTTTCATGTTGGTAACTCTCATGCTTCCCATCTGAAAGCAATAGAAGGAGGAAACCAAGAGTTATGTGAGTCTAAAATCTTCCATGATTTATCCTAACATTACGGAAATCAAGGATAGTAACTTAATTTTTGGGACATTGGAGGCTAGTTATGGCTTACCTTGACTAATTAAAAGTGTTTTCGAGATGGGGTTTAATACTTTGTCTAGACTTTTGAGATGGAAAGTTTTTCTATGAAGGGGAAGTTTAATGGAAAAATTTGTTTTCAGAAAATTATGAAGAAGGTATTAAGCTTGAATATTTTATCCTCCTCAGATAAAGACTGAAAAGATATTAGTGAACCCTCTTAAAAAATTATTGAAAATGTATTTAATATTTGGAAAGATTGTTTGATAGGACAATTTTTAGTAAGTCTCATGATTTCTATATGGTAAAGAGCATGACTCGTATTCCCTAGAAATTTATTGGAACACATATTATCAAATATAATATAAATATGAAATTGTTCCACTTTTAAAGTGGAGGAACTTATAACAAGATACTTTAGCAGGTGTGGAATGTTGGAAGCAAAATAATGTTGTTAAGAAAGAGGGGTCATGGTATGATGCTTGAAAAGATAGATACTAAGAGGTTCCATACTAAAGAAGATTTCAATACAATTGTAGATAAAGGATGTCCTTTTATATATGGGTAGTGCAATTCGTGTTGTTGATGAAATGGACGCAATTATTGTTACTAGACTAAGATTGACCTAGTATAGATTGTGTATTAAAAGTTATATCTCTAAAAACTTAATGCATAAAGTGTATGGTTATATTAATGAAGAAACATGTCATGATGTTGAAGTGGTTTATGTGTGGTATTGCCTACTAAGTGTAGGTTTGTAAGGAAGCAATAATAACACTGCGGATTGCACTAAGAAAAATAAAAACATGGAGGTAAATGTTTAAGCACCATGATAAACGATAGTTTCTACATTAAATGTAAGGGAGGTCAATAGGGCCTTCAAGCAACATGAAGTTTCTAAATTCATTAAATAAATTAAAATAGATGTTGTGCGTCTCCTATGAACTAAAATGGCAAAATCTAAATATGATGAATTTTATAAACATTTCATTGGTTGAGAATAATGTAATTATTAATTCTTGCATTTCAAAATTGACACTAAGAAAAAAAAAATTGGAACACTTGTTTAAGCATTGGATGAACTGTTATTGAACACTAAGTGGTACATCAAACACCGAGCATATTATTATACCATTGAAAAAAATATTTAGCACAAGATTTCAAAAGTTAACACTGAAAAATAACGAAACATTTTATTTTTTATTAATACACTAACCAATATACACTGAGAGCTTTGACCTTGACACACGGGTTAAAAATATTATAATAAAAAAAGCTTACTATATTATTGATAAGACTGAAATAGTTACCGGGTCCCTCATTAGAGGCCAACCTAGTTCCTGTGCCAAACATTTCTTGAAATCACGAATGTTCAGTACTATTCCTTCGATCAAGCTCCTCGAGCGTACAATATGGATCTGTTCTATAAACATTCGAGATCCATTTCATCTTCCTCTTCCATTTTATCTTCAGCTGGACATCTTTTAACAGAGGGACTTTGACAGTAATCAAGAAAAAGGGTAAAATGCAATTTTTGTTATGAGAGTGTGATCAAGTAGTCGAGGTAAAATATAACATAGTTCATCTTTGTTTCAAAAGCTTCAGATTTGACACAATTAACAGAATAAACTATGATCTTTGATGTAATCTTCAAGTAAATAAATGAAAATTTAAAAGGAAGAATCCTAGAACATATTTTCTTCTGATTCAATGAACTTTGTCAAGTATGGGATCAGTGGTTTTAATAAAAAGAAAAGGTTATTATGTGTAATATATGGACCTATAATGTATTTGGGTTTTAACCCGTAAGGGTTAAAAGTCTGAAAGTTAAATTTGGTTGACATAAATATTGAAATACAATAGCTAAATTGTATAAATAAGTAACTCAATGCATGCTAAAAATCAACAAAAAATTTATATTCCAAATAAGGCTTATAGATTTCTACTATGAAGACCTAGAGTATTTTATTCCCTCGCTATTTTTTTCCAAATACATTTTTTTTTCCGACAAATTCGCATTGAATAACATTCTCAGCTTTGAATTATTTTTGCCAAGTTAAAATAGAGAAAATTTTCCCAGAAAAGAAAGTTTCCAATAAGAGGGTGCTATTCTAAGAGTAAGTTTGTAAAAAATTAGGCATAAAAACAGCACATTAAGAATCATGAGGATAAGTGTTCGATCAATGAAAAATCAACCACAAACATCAGTGGGTCTAGCAACAAATAAAGAAGTCTCGTGTAACAAGATTGATTTTTCTACAGTTACAAAATTAACCATTAATTCGATGTTCTTTGTTTAGGTTTTCGTAAAAGTTATTTGGAAACTGTTAGGTAAATTAAAAATTAAAGGTAGAGCATGATATATTATAAAGTTAGGTTTGGGTTTGATAATTTCTGAGAATCTTGATTGTAATGTTATAGAATTTAGTGTTTGTTCCATTGATTAAATTTAAGTGGTGCATGTTTAAGTTAAACATGCATTTATATCCTACAAGTTGTTTTGTAATGAAATATTACTACTTTTCTAATAAGATTACCTAGTTAGTTGAGAAAATTTTGTTACAAAGCAAAAGCTGAGTGGGACATAGCCCCGAATAGGGCTGCACATTAAAACCGCAAAACCTCACTAAATCGACCCAACACATAGTTTGTAGTGGACCTAATTTTTTTTTATGGTTTTGGTTTTTGGCCCAATTTTTTTATATAACCGTAGCTATAAAAACAGTGAGACTTATCTGCTCGTTCTTTGTAGTTTCTCGATAAACTTTCTCTTTGCCCTACAAATTTATCTCCATCCTTCAATGTGTTCTCTTGAGAAACCCTAAAGAAAATTATTTAATCTAATCAAATTTGTGTCATATCTATCTTGTTATCCCTCTAAATCTAATTCTGCTACCTTGATACTTTCCTCTGCAGATTTGCACTGTTCTTATGGTAGTTCTGATGATTTTTATCAACATTTTCAGCAAGGTGTTTTCTCTTTTTTATTCTTTTATGTTCTAGATTATTTATTTTAGTTTCATTTATTTGGATCTATGAATTTTTTGTTGTATAATTTTTATTAATTTAGGGTGTTTATATTTTTATTTTTGTATAAATCCATCAGTCAAACAGCGTGGTACAATTCATTTTGTATAATATTCTTGTTTCTAAACTCATAATTAATTAAGTTTTTGTAATTTGTATATTTATGTATTATAATGCTTGTCTGTTGTGATGTTTCTTTTTCTTTCTCTATGGTTTATGGATAAATGCATGTCTTTATTGGTTGAAATAAAAAACTGCTTGTATTGAATTAGTACAAAATTTAAAAAATAATTTTGGTTAAAATATTCATGTAGAAACATTAGATGAGGTTGTTGGTACTTACCTCTGTATCATCAAGAGTTATTTATTGTTGTTTAGGTTAATTACTTGCTTTGAATACTTAGATCCTTATAGTATCTTTTATTTAATATGTTGTTACATCTGTTTAATTATTATACAAATTAATTTTTAAGCAAAAAGTTAACAGATGAAGGATTATGGTAATTGTACTTTTACCTTTAATCATTATTCATTTGATTATTTAGTAATAGCGTTATGTTTTAGATTATAAAGAAGTCTAAAGATGTAATAAATGGCAAAGATATGTATGAGCCATAAAATTATGAAATTTTAGCTCCTTCATAACTCAGTGGTTTAGAAGAATGAAAGAGTAGACTAGAATTGAATATTTGGAATATTATTAGATTCACAATTAAATTTTCTACAGAAATTTGCACCATTGGTCTATGTGTTATGCAAATTAATAAAATATACCCGTCGTTTAAAATGTATGTGTTATGTAAATTAATCAAATATATGTCTTTCAAAATGTAGCAATTATATAGGGGTATTTTTGCAACGATAATACAAGGGTATATTTGTTACTCTTTGAAATACATGGTTTTTTATTCTTGGATAATAACATTTTTTTATTAAAAATTAGCTAAGGTAACCTTGTACTACTTTAAAGCTTCCGATTTTTAATACTTAGTTGATTTTTCATTACAATCTGCGAGTCTATATTATTATCTAACTTGAAGTTTATCTTGACTTATAATTTCATTAATTAAAAAAATAGTTAATATCACAATCTATAATTCAATTTTCGTTTAATATAGGTACCTTGAGTGTAATATTTACTAATATAAACTTCAAGTCAGCAAAGGCTGTCTGAAGGCAGCTCCATTAATAAATCTATATGTGGGGTACGATCCATATATTCTGTCATAGCAAATTATTAACACACTGAGTATTAGTATAATGCACACATTTGTTAAATAAATAATAATGATTTAGAATGTATATAAATGTACAAACTTCGAATGTAATACATTCTTTCAATCCATCCTGTTACAAACCAAAATACAGAATAAGAATTTAGACCTTTTTCATAATGTAAACTACTAAAGGACAATAGTTTTAATGAAAAAAATATTGTCAAACCTTGAGCAAGTGCCTATTACACTTCTGCTTGAATATTCTGAGATCATTTTTTTCCAAATCTCTGTGTTATGTAAATCCTCAATAAAATGTAAATCATTGCTGCTCCAATTCACTAGTCTTTGGGTTTTTAGAATCTGAATCTTTCATATATTCTTGTTTTACCACATCAACAAACTCATTCAATGGAATTTCATTGCCAGTTTTATTTACTTTTACTTCCACACTCTTACATTTCGGCAAAAGTACACGGAAATTGAAAATCTTTTCTAATTCATAACATGATATCTTCTTGACATTAGGCACAAGTGCGGGTATTTTCCTAAATCCTTGAGAAGAAGAATACCCGCTTTTGAGGATAAGAAAGACCTGCACTTGTGCCTAATATCAAGAAGAAATCATGTTATGACTTAGAAAAGATCTTCAATTTCCGTGTACTTTTGTCTAATGGTAATAGTGTGGAAGTAAAAATAAATGAAACTTGCAATGAAATTCTATTGAATGAGTTTGTTGATGTGGTTAAACAAGATTATACGAGAGATTCAGAGTCTAAAAAAATCCAAAGACCGGTGAACTGGAGCAGCGATGATTTATATTTTGTTGAGGATTTACATAACACAGAGATTCGAAACAAAATGGATCTCAGGATCTTTAAGCAGAAGTGTAATAAGCTTTTGCCCAACGTTTGACAATGTTTTTGTCATTAAAATTAATGTCCTTTAGTAGTTTACATAATGAAAAAATTCTAAGTTCTTGTTCTATGTTTTGGTTGGTAACAGGATGGATTGAAGGAATCTATTACATTCGAGGTTTGTATATTTACATACATTCTAATTTTTTTAACAAATTAGTGCATTATACTAATATTAATACTCAGTGTGTTCTTAATTTGCTATGACATAATATGTTGGATCTTACCCCACATACAGATTTATTAATGGAGTTGCCTTCAAAATATACATTTGAGACAACCCTTGCTGACTTGATAGTAAGTTTATATAATTCATTTAACAAATCCAATTTAGTGATTTGGAAGAGGCCAAAGGCTTCAACCCCATTTGTGGAGTTGGTGTTTTCACTTCAAATCTTTGTAATATGATAAGACAATTCCCAAAATTGTAAATATGTTTTCCACCATGGTAAAGAAATATAATAAATTAATACAAGAAAAATCAATATAGAGCTAAAACATTTTTTTAACTTTTTGTATGCATTACCTTGTGGAGATTTCAAGGCTTGGATTTATCATTGTTAGCTCAAAACTAGATATGAGTTCAACCTGCAATATATAAGAAGTAATCTAAGATTAATTATGTTGATTATATAATCATGACAGACTCTTTAAATAGGCTTAAATGCATAACATGGTCATTTTCATAGTTGTATGGAGATTTATGCTCTCATACCACATAATTTTATATAAAAAATTAATTAAATTATACCACAGAACAAAACTAAACATTTATAATTGAGAATACTTATATCTTTATGATAAAAATATTTATTATGATGAATATATTTTAGAAAAATGATAAAAATTATATAATATAATTTTATCATAGTAAATATTTATTAGACATATATTTTTATATGAAATCAACTCATTTAGGAAAAATATCAATGAACGTAAAGGTTAGTAATATAATTCTACAAACAAAATGAACTTGGAAATAAAAGGAAAATAATGGGACACCTAAATCTCACTTTACAAATAAAAGGAACCTAACTATTTTTCTGGTATAAAAATGTGGATATTCAGGCTTTATTCATCATTAATTCACTCGAAACGGTAAAAATAAGTATTTCAGCAATAATGAATCAAAACTAGTCTATAGTAGATCAATAACATGTTACGCACAACCCATATAAAAATTCGGTTATATAAATGATCTAAGTAAATTGTAGAAGGATTGAAGATTAAAACATGCTTATTGTTAAAAGATGGAGAGCTAGAAGACTCAAGATTATACATACCCGTTGATCTTTAAAAATTTTGTAGAATGCTTTAAGAGAAAATTGGTTTCCAAAAAATATAGGATGTAGGGTGAATAATGTTAGGGTGGAAGAGGGAGAGGGAGAGAGGAGTATATAAGAAGAGGAGTAAATAGTGTTGTATGTGTTATTTTAGAGCAACATTGTCATTACATGGTTTTTTTTCTATCTTTATCTTTTTAGCATACTATATTTTAAATACTTATCAATATAGCCACCAAAAGATTGAATTTATTTTCTAAGACCTCATTTTTCTTGAAATTTTTTTAAATTTTAATGTCGAATGAGACAAATTGAATACGTATAGATCCGACGTTTAATATAATTAAATAAGTATATGTATTATATATAAAAGAAACTTATGCCTTTTCCGATTCAATAGTATTTATGAGTTTGTCCAAAAAAGAATATTTAAAATTTGAATTCATTTGAAATAGTAAATTATTAAAAAATCATTTAGTATTCTTAGAAATTGAGGTTATACCTTATTAAATGACATTATGTGCCCGTTTAGAAGTGTTTTTCTAGAAAAACACTTAAAAGTATATTTAAAACTTTTAAAGTGTTTTAAACCTGGAAAAACACTTTTATATGAAACACTAAATATGTGCTTCTTAAAAAAACATTTAAAGTGATTTTAGATGTCAAACTTATATTTAATAATTTTTTTAAATTTTAATTTTTATTCAAAAAACGCTTTTTTCTTTTAGAATAAGCACTTCCAAACAGGTCTTATATCATATTAAATATTTTAAAAATAATTATATATTATTTATAAACTAAATCTTCCCATTTCCAAAAGGGTGGGCGCGGTAAGAGTATTAAAGAAAAGTCCCAAACAATAGTTTAATTACATAAAATTGAGAATTTTATCTTTGATATATGTTTAGAGTAAAAAGTAGTCTACAAAAATTTACAGCCCAATATATTTATTTTTGAAAATATTATACTTGTTAAATTTGTATTAACCATAATTTTTATCTTAATTTCAAGTCATTCGAAAGATGGATTATTTTGAGTCATTCTTATGGACCTTCCCCAAGTGTTTCTGAATCTTCACTTGGGCATTCGACGTTTAATAAGAAAATTGTTTAAAAAAATTATTTTATACGTATGAATATTTTTCATTTGTATAATTAAATATATATTGACTTATATTGTCATTAATTAAAAAAATAGTTAATATCAAGACTTATAATTAATTTTTTGTTTAATATAGGGACCTTGAGTGTAATATTTCATAATATAAAGACATATAGTGCATTTAAGTCCAAAAACCGTTTTGGGGCCAATGTCCCAACCCACTTTTCCATATTTCAGTAGAGTATTGGATTACCGACCAAAAAATAGAACATGAAATATGATAAAACTTTAAATTTTACTTTTTTGATTTAGAAAATATAAAAAAATTATGATAATTTATCACATAATCTTTGTGAAAATCAGATCCTATAATACCTTTATATAATGTAATAGAGTATTGTGTTTTCCTTTTTAATCATTAATCTCATTTGACTAAATCAATTTTTCGTAATTATAATGTGTATTATAATGTTTAATAAAATATAATTGAAGTGGACGATTAAGAAGAAAAATAATCAGGGTAACTATAGATTAATTTATATTTATACTTGTAAAACTATAATAACTTTATTATATATTATGCAAAATCGGCATAATTCTTAACTAATGGTGTACAATTTGTTAGTGAACAATATAGTTATGACATCAAAAAAAATTTCCATATGCAAAGAGATTGTAAGGGCGGATCCCTTCAAGTCCCAAGGGGCTTAAGCCCCCTTCCCCCCTTGAACCCGTAAATTTAAGAATACGTCAATGCAATTTTGTCCCGAAAAATAATTTAAACCCCTCTGAGAACGCATAAGTTATTATGTCTTAATAGTATAGAAACTTGCATTTTAGCATTAAAATTGAGGTTAGGTGTTCAAATCTTAGCATTGCTTTATCTTTACAAATGATTAATTTCTCATCTTTATAAATTAAAATATAACAAATGGTATATTAATAATTTAATATAATGCTACTAATACCATATACATCAAGTGTATATAATGGTGATGGTTTACATATTTTTGGGGTAACTAGGAACGGATAAACTCATCAATTAAAGAAAAGAAAAACGTCAAGACGTTGGATTCTCATAGTTGTATTGCTAGTTATATGTTTATGTGTCATATTTTTACCTTAAAAATATCTAGAAGCATTGACTCCTGACTCCCGTATATTTTGAGCCCCCTCTCAATTTAGTTTATGGATCCGCCTCTGATCCCCAGATACAACTCTTAACATGCATATGGATAAATATCATCTTAGTAAATTTGCTGGGACAACACAAATAGTGGCACGTAAACTACAGACTAAGCAACCAAACCCGACCTTGTACATTAGAGGAGCTTGATACAGTGAGGGGAACAACTTTTCCATCAAGCTCGGGAACAACTTTTCGATCACGCTCAAATATACCTGCAAGTCAACAGATTGATCCCCAAAGTGACATCGATAGGAAAGGGAAGAGACATGTGGCAGAAGAACCCGAAAGTAGCAATTCTCGTAAAGGAAGGAAACTACCAACTGGACGTAGACACCAGGTATAACATTTTTCTCCTTTATTGATTTATAGATGTCATGATCCTCGTCAAGTATTCATAACTTCCACTTGGTCCCTGGTTATTTAAGTTTATCTTCGTAATTTTTTATTTATATTATCTGTTTGTATTTTGTTGTTTATATGATATAATATAGGTTACTTTTAAAAATTTATGGACTTATAGTGAGATTAATTTAAAAAATAGGAAACATATTGTTTAATTTTTGCATAATGCAATTTTTTATTCGGTTTCAATTGGTCTATTTTTTTAGCATATCTTATTAAGCTTTTAGTTATAGTATTTGTATGAATATTTTGTTATATATTTGATAAATATAGGGTATATGTATAACATAGGTACTAATAGTGTGATTATATAAAAAACAAATTATGGCAATTTTTGCAAAATATAGGGACATATAGTGCAATTAAATTAAAATAAAATATACCATTACCCCAATCCCTTAGCCCCCTATAGAAGTATCTTGATCCACCCCTTATTAATATTATATGAATTATTTGAATTATTTAAACAGAAAAATATTGAAAAGAATAACAAGTCTTATTATGTGCCACAATTCTTAACACTATTATGGATTTATAAGAGATGAATTAATCATTAGTTAAGGATGAAATTTCTAGGAGAATAACACATTTTTTATCTCTTGATAAGATATAATGATTTTTATTAATGGACCTATCAAAAAAAAATGTGACACTTAAATTTTTCTAATCCAGTTTGATTCTGGTTGGGTAAGTTGATATAAGGTTACTCAAACTTGGTCAGCTTTTGATATTTTATTAAAACTTAATAATTTAAAATGAAAAACTCAACAATCGTTATAAAAATAAAAAGATTAACAACTCAAAATGTAAAATACAATTACAATTTTGCATTGTAAAAATTAATCGAAATATATTACAATCTTAAGAAATTTATAAAATTTACAAAACATACAATCTTCAAATGTTGATCTTTAAATATAATCGACAAGTTAAAAAAAGTATTTTTTTAATCATTTTTTTAATTTCATTTTTCTCTTTTCTAACACAATAATCATCTCATCCATTGTTCTCATTGTCTTTGTTTTTCCACATTGCTTCGTTTTTCCACATCGATTCGTCGTTATTTTCTTTCTTTTTTTGATCACTTACCTTTTTAGGTTTTTTTTTAATTTAATAATCAGATTCTTCGTTAGCACATTAAGAAAGTGTTCAAATCTTGTCAACTACTAGTACCCAATCTCTCATTCACTAGTTACTTTACTCATTCTCTCTCTCTCTCTTGAAAAGTGTTGAGACTTTTCATAATCCAATGTAATAAATTTTAAAAGTTCATATTAATTTCTCATTTTCTATTTTTTTATCTGTATTGTATATTCGTTTTATAATTTTACGGTTTTTTCTATTTAGTATATTTCATTTATTTTCTAATCGTACCTTGGGTCGTTTTCGGCTTGCTTGTGAAAACTCCTCTTAAAGGAAATAAAGGTAGTATTGTAACTCAATTAGAAAAAGTGGATGAGTATGTAATTAGAAGTTAAAGTTCAACATCTCATGTGATTAAGAGTTTCTTTGTGGTTGACAAGGCATTTCATATGTTGTGTGAAAGGAAAATGGGCTCCAAAACTTTTGGGCTTGTCTCAAGTGAGGAAGATATGTATCTGAGTGTAATATTCTTGTCATGTGTGATATTTTGGATAATTCAGGGAATAAGGTGAGTGAACCAAACCTCTGTGATGTGGTTTTTGAGAATTTGTAGAAGGTTATTCTAATGCTTTTTCCTGATTTTCATGTTGGTATTTCTCATGCTTCCCATGATTTATCCTAATATTACGGAAATCAAGGATGGTAACTTCAGTTTTGGGACATTGGAGGCTAGTTATGGCTTACCTTTATTAATTAAAAGTGTTTTCGAGATGGGGTTTAATACTTTGTCTAGACTTCTGAGATGGAGAGTTTTTCTATGAAGGGGAAGTTTAATGGAAAAATTTGTTTTCAGAAAATTATGAAGAAGGTATTAAGCTTAAGTATTCTATCCTCCTCGGATTAAGACTGAAAAGATATTGGTGAATCCTTTTAAAAAATATTGAAAAGGTATTTAATATTTGGAAAGATTGTTTAATAGGACAATTTTTAGTAAGTCTCCTGATTTCTACATGGAAAAGAGCATGACTCGTATTCCCTAGAAATGTATTGGAACACATATTATCAAATATAATATAAATATGAAATTGTTCCACTTTTAAAGTGAAGAAACTTATAACAAGATACTTGAGCAGGTGTGGAATGTTGGAAGCAAAATAATGTTGTTAAGAAAGAGGGGTCATGTAATGATGCTTGAAAAGATAGATACTAAGAGGTTCCATACTAAAGAAGATTTCACTACAATTGTAGATAACGGATGTAGTTTTATATGTGGGTAGTGCAATTCGTGTTGTTGATCAAATGGACGCAGTTATTGTTACTAGACTAAGATTGACCTAGTATAGATTGTATATTAAAAATTAGATCTCTAAAAACTTAATGCATAAAATGTATGGTTATATTAATGAAGAAACGTGTCATGATGTTGAAGTGATTTATGTGTGGTATTGCCTACTAAGTGTAGGTTTGTAAGGAAGCAATAATAACATTGCGGATTGCACTAAGAAAAAGAAAAACATGGAGGTAAATGTTTAAGCACCATGATAAACGATAGTTTCTACATTAAATGTAAGGGAGGTCAATAGGGCCTTCAAGCAACATGAAGTTTCTAAATTCATTAAATAAATTATTGTGTGTCTACTAGAAACTAAAATAGAAAAATCTAAATATGATGAATTTTATAAACATTTCAGTGGTTTGGAATAATGTAATTATTAATTCTTTCATTTCAAACTTGACACTGAGAAAAAAAAACATTGGGAAAACTTGTTTTATGCATTGGGTGAAGTGTTATTGAACACTAAGTGGTACATCAAACACGAGCACAATATTATACCATTGAAAAAAAGATTTAGCACAAAATTTCAAAATTTAACACTGAAAAATAACGAAACATTTCATTTTTTTAATAATACACTAACCAATATACATTGAGAGCTTTGACCTTGACACATGGGTAAAAAATATTATAATAGAAAAAGCTTACTATATTATTGATATGACTAAAATAGTTACTGGATCCCTTAATTATTTGAGTCCAACCCAGTTCCTGTACCAAACATTTCTTGAAATAAAGAATGTCCAGTACTGTTCCTTCGATCAAGCTCCTCGATCGTGCAATATGGATCTGTTCAATAAACATCCGAGATCTATTTCATCTTCCTCTTCCATTTTATTTTTAGCAGGACATCTTTTAACATAGGGACTTTGACAACAATCAAGAAACTGAAAATGGGTAAATTGCAATTTTCGTTATGAGAGTGTGATCAAGTGGTCGATGTAAAATATAACATAGTTTAACTTTGTTTCAAAAGCTTCAGATTTGACACAATTAACAGAATAGACTATAATCTTTGATGTAATCTTTAAGTAATAAATGAAAATTTAAAACGAAGAATCCTAGAACATTTTTTCTTTTGATGTTATGTACTTTGACAAGTATAGGATTAGAGGTTTTAGTAATAGAAAAAAGGTTGTTATTTGTAATATATGGACCTATAAAGTATTCAGGACTAAATCAATGGGGATTAAAAGTCTAAAAGTTAAATTAGGTTGACTTAAATATTGAAATGCAATAACTAAATTATATAAATAAGTAACTCAATGAATGCTAAAAATCAACAAAAAATTTATATTCCGAATAAGGCTTATAGATTTCTATTGTGGAGACTTGGAGTATTTTATTCCCTCATATATTTTTTTTTGAATAATTCGCATTGAATAACATTCTCAGCTTTGCATTATTTTCGCCAAGTTAAAATAGAGGAAATTATCCTAGATAAGAAAGTTTCTAATAAAAGGGTTTTATTCTAAGAGTAAGCTTGTAAAAAATTAGGCATAAAAACAACACTTTAAGAATCATGAGAATACGTGTTTGATCAATGAACAATCAGCCACAAACATAAGTGGATCTAGCAACAAATAAAGTAGTCACGTGTAACAAGATTGATTTTTCTACAATTACAAAATTAACCATTAATTCAAGGTTCTTTGTTTTGGTTTTCGTAAAAGTTATTTGGAAACGGTCAGGTAAATTAAATATTAAAGGTAGAGCATGATATATTATAAAGTTAGGTTGGGGTTTGATAATCGTTTTGAGAATCCTGATTGTAATGTTATTAACTTTAGTGTTTGTTCTATGGATTAAGTTTAAGTTGTGCATGTTTAATCTAAACCTGCATTTATATCCTGCAAGTTGTTTTGTAATGAAATTATTTTATATTTAGATAAAAAAGGTCTAGATCACTATAATATATTCCTTCTTTTCTATTAAGATTACCTAGTTAGTTGAGAAATTTTTGTAAGAAAGCAAAAAGTGAGTGGGATTGTGTCCAAAATTTTTTTAGGTTCGTCCAACTTTCCTAACATTTATTTTGAGTTAATTATATTAGGTTCTTATATACAAAAATTAATCAATTACACTGTAAATTTTGTATTAATATTATCATATAAATATAAAATTTCATACAAACAATAAAGTATATCAAAACCTAATACAATTAATTTTATACAACATTAGGGAGCCACATATATTTTGAAAATAAAACTCATACGATTTTAGTAATTCTTTTTAATGGAGTCTAAAAAGAATTTTTAAACTGAGGGCCACATAACCCCGAATAGGGCTGCACACGAAAACCGCAAAACCGCTCAACTTACACGACCAATAGTTTGTAGTGGGCCAATTTTTTTTATGGTTTTGGTTTGGTTCACTGTTTGGGAAAAGCCCAATCCGCGGGTAACTGATTTGGCCCAATTTTTTTTGTGTAACCCGAGCTATAAGAACTGTGGGATAAAATATCCCACCTCATTTACTCTTCCTTTGTAGGTTGTATGAAAACTTTATCTCTCCCCTACAACTTTATCTCCATTTTTTTAGTGTGTTCTCCGAAAAACCCTAAAGAAAATTTATTTAATCTAATTAACTCTGAGCCTTATCTATCTTTTTATCTATTTAAATATGCTAAGGTGTTACGTTTCTCTGTAGATTTACACTATTCCTATGGTAGTTCGGATGGTTTTTATCAACATTTCTAGCAAGGTATTTTCTCTTTTTTCTTCTTTTCTACTCTAGATTATTTATTTTAATTTATTTTATTTAGATCTACTGATGTTTTGTTGTATACTTTTTATTGATTTACAGTTTAAATATTTTTATTTTGGTATAAATCCATTAGCCAAAGAGCGTGGTACAGTTCATTGTTGGGTAATATTCTTATTTCTAAACTTATAAATTAATTTTTTTGTTATTTGTGTATTTATGTATTTTAATGTTTTTCTGTTGTGATGTTTTTTTTCTACTGTTCATGGATAAATGCAGTCTTTATTTGTTGAAATAAAAAACTGCATGTATTGAACTAGTACAAAATCAAAAAAATGTATTTGGTTAAAATATTCCTGGAAGAACATTAGATGAGGTTGTTGGTACTTACCTTTGAATCATCAAGAGTTATTTATTGTGGTTTGGATTAATTGGTTGCTTCAATACTTAGATTTTTATATTATCTTGTATTTAATATGGTGTTACATCTGTTTAATTATTTTACAGAACAATTTTTAAGCGCAGATGGAGGATTGCGGTAATTGTTCTTTACTTTTAATCATTATCTATTTAATTATTTAGTAATAGATTTAAGTTGTTGCTTATAAGAAACCTAAAGAAGTAAGAATATAATATTAATTTTTTTTACAGCAATTTGCACCATTTGTCCCTGTGTTTTGCAAATTAATCAAATATACCCGTCTTTCAAAATGTATGTGTTATGCAAAATAATTAAAATATACCCTTCTTTCAAAATGTAGCAATTATATAGGGTTATTTTTACAATGATAATACATGGTTATATTTGTTACTCTTTAAGATAAATACAGGGGTTTCTTCTTGGATAATAATAGATTTTTATTACAAATTAGATAAGATAACCTTGTACTACTTTAATGCTTCATATTTTTAAGTCCAAAAACCATTTTGGGGCCAATACACTAACCCGCTTTTTCCTATTTTAGTAGAGTATTGGATTACTGACAAAAAAAATAGAACGTAGAATATGATAAAACCTAAAATTTCACTTTATTGATTTAGAAAATGTAAAAGAAATTACTCTAATTTCTCCATAATCTTTTTGAAAATTAGATCATATATTACCTTTATAGAATGTAATAGAATATTGTGTCTCCTTTTTTAATCATTGATCTCATTTGACGAAATCAATTTTTTGTAATTCTAATGTGTATTATTGTGTTTAATAGAATTTAACTGAAGTAGATGATTAATAAGAAAAACGAACAGAGAAACTATATATTTCTATTTATATTTATACTTATAAGAGTATAATAACCTTTATTATATATTATGCAAAATAGGAATAATTCTTTACTAATTTTAGTGAAAAATATAGGTATGACATTAGAAAAATTCCATATGCAAAGAGATTGTATCATCCCCAAATACAACTCTAAACATGCATATAGATAAATGTCATCTTAGAAATTTTTTAGAAACAACACAAATAGTGGCGGGAAATCTACAACCAAGCGACCAAAGATGTAGTGAGGACATTTATGCATCAACCTACCCTTGTACATTGGAGTATCTTGATACAGTGAGGGAACAATTATTCCATCAAGCTACTTTTTATCTTAGAACTATATGCCATTTTCTTATAAATTTGTATTGACGGAAAATATTTATAGATGATGATGAGCTAATTGAAGAAGGAGATAAAGAAATTGTACACGTGGCACCAAATAATGTGGAAGAGATGAGGGATCAAAACAAAAATTTAACAATTTTTGAAGTAAATACCGGAACAGTTGTGTTCTAGGATTTGGGAAACAGTCGAATCAATGGATGTATTTACAAGAATGCGACAAACGCTACAGTTTTCACCTTTGAATGAATATGACGAGAGATCCCGCGAAGAACTTGCGATAAACTTGATGATGAAATTTGCTTATAAAGCCGATATGATATCAAGATTATGTGTAGATGATATGAAATCTACCGATATTATCTCATTAGGACTATCCAAAATACCATTAATAATACTCGTATCTTTCATATGATCTACAGATAATCTTGATATCATATCCGCTTTATAAGCAAATTTCATCATAAGTTTATCGCAATTCTTTATGGGATTTCTCTTCATTTCAAAGGTGAAAAATGTGGCGTTTGTGGCATTCTTATAAATACAACCATACATTCGACTGTTTCCCAATTTATTCGACAAGTTAAAAAAAGTATTTTTTTATCATTCTCTTTAATTTCATTCTTCTCTTTTCTGACAAAATAATCATCTCATCCATTATTCTCATTGTCTTTGTTTTTCCACAATACTTCGTTTTTCCAGATTGATTCGTCTTTATTTTTCTTTCTTTTTTTGATCACTTACCTTTTTAGGTATTTTTTTAATTTAATAATCGATTCTTGTTTAGCACATTAATAAAAGGTTCAAATCTTGTCAACTACTAGTACCCAATCTCTCATCTCATTAGTTACTTTACTCGCTCTCTCTCTCTTGAGAAGTGTTGAGACTTTTCATAATCTAATGGTCATAAATTTTATATGTTCATATTAATTGCTCATTTTATATTTTTCAATCTAGATTATATATCTGTATTGTATATTCGTTTTCTAATTTTTAAGGTTTTTTCTATTTAGTATATTTCATTTATTTTCTAATCGATTTTACTCAATATTTTTTATGTACGAGCCTTGAGTTTTTCTCGGTCTGCTTGTGAAGAGTCCTCTAAGGAAAGAAAGGGAGTATTGTAATTCAATTAGATAAAGTGGATGAGAATGTAATAAGAAGTTAAACTTCAACATCTCGTGTGATTAAGAGTTTCTTTGTGGTTGAGAAGGCATTTCATATATTGTCTAAAAGGAAAATGGGCTCCAAAACTATTGTGTTTGTATCAAGTGGTGAAGAGATGTATCTGGGTGTAATAATCTTGTCAAGTGATATTATAATTCAGCAAATAAGGTGAGTGAATTAAACCTCTGTGATATGGTTTGTGGAAATTTGTAGAAGGTTAGTCTAATGATTTTCCCTGATTTGCATGTTTGTAATTCTCATGCTTCCCCTCTGAAAGCAATTGAAGGAGGACACCAAGAGTTATGTGAGTATAAAATCTTCCATGATTTATCGTAATATTACGGAAATCAAGGATAGTAACTTTAGTTTTGGGACATTGGAGGCTAGTTATGACTTACCTTTACTAATTAAAAGTGTTTTTGAGATGGGATTTATTACTTTGTCTAGACTTTTGAGATAGAGAGTTTTTCTATGAAGGTTAAGTTTAATGGAAATTTTTTTTCCAGAAAATTATTAAGAAGATAATAAGCTTGATAGGACAATTTTTAGTAAGTCTCCTAATTTCTACATGGTAAAGAGCATGACTAGTATTCCCTGGAAATGTATTAGAAAAATTATTATCAAAGATAATATTTTAAAAAATATATTGGTGAATCCTCTTAAAAAATTATTGAAAAGTTATTTAATATTCGAAAAGATTGTTTGATAAGACAATTTTTAGTAAGTCTCCTAATTTCTACATGGTAAAGATTGAAAAGATATTGGTGAATACTCCTGGGATTAAGACTGAAAAGACATTGGTGAATCCTCTTAAAAAATTATTGAAAAGTTATTTAATATTTGATAAGATTGTTTGATAGGACAATTTTTAGTAAGTCTCCTAATTTCTACATGGTAAAGAGCATGACTTGTATTCCCTGGAAAGGTATTGGAAAAATTATTATCAAATATAATATTTTAAATATGAAATTGTTCCACTTTTAAAGTGAAGGAACTTATAACAAGATACTTGAGCAGGTGTGGAACTTTAGAAGCAAAATCATGTTGTTAAGAAAGAGGGGTCATGATATGATGCTTGAAAAGATAGATACTAAGATGTTCAATACTAAAGACGATTTCACTACAATTGTAGATAAAGGATGTAGTTTTATATGTGGGTAGTGCAATTCGTGTTGTTGATCAAATAGACGCAATTATTGTTACTAGACCAAGAATGACCTAGTATAGATTGTGTATTGAAATTAATATCTCTAGAAACTTAATTCGTAAAGTTTAGGGTTATATTAATTAATAAATGTGTCATGATGTTAAAGTGGTTTATGTGTGGTATTGCCTACTAAGTGTAAGGTTTGTAAGGAAGCAATTATAACATTGTGGATTGCACTAAGAAAAAGAAAAAAATTTAGGTAAATGTTTAAGCACCATGATAAACGATTGTTTCTACATTAAATGTAAGGGAGGTCAATAGGTCCTTCTAAATTCATTAAATAAATTAAAATAGATGTTGTGTGTCTACTAGAAACTAAAATGGTAAAATCTAAATATGATGAATTTTATAAACATTTCATTGGTTGGAATAATGTAATGATTAATTCTTGCATTTCAAACTTGACAATGATAAAAAACATTGGGAACACTTGTTTAAGCATTGGGTGAACTGTTATTGAACACTAAGTGGTACATCAAACACCGAGCACAATTATTTACCATTGAAAAAAATATTTAACACAAAATTTCAAAATTTAACACTGAAAAATAACGAAACATTTCATTTTTTATTAATACACTAACCAATATACATTGAGAGCTTTGACCTTGACACACGGGTTAAAAATATTATCATAAAAAAAGCTTACTATATTATTGATAAGACTGAAATAGTTACCGCGTCCCTCATCAGAGGCTAACCTAGTTCCTGTACCAAACATTTCTTGAAATCACGAATGTGCAGTACTGTTCCCGCTCCTTGAGTGTACAATATGGATATGTTCTATAAACATCCGAGATCCATTTAATCTTCCTCTTCAATTTTATCTTCAGTTGCACATCTTTTAACAGAGGGATTTTGACAACAATCAAGAAATTGAAAAACGGTAAAATGCAATTTTTGTTATGAGAGTGTGATCAAGTAGTTGAGGTAAAATATAACATAGTTCATCTTTGTTTCAAAAGCTTCAGATTTTACACAATTAACAGAATAAACTATGATCTTTGATGTAATGTTTAAGTAAATAAATGAAAATTTAAAAGGAAGAATCCTAGAACATGTTTTATTCTGATGCTATGTATTTTGACAAGTATAGGATCAGTGGTTTTAATAAAAAGAAATGGTTATTATGTTTAATATATGGACCTATAATGTATTCAGGACTTAACCGGTGAGGGTTAAAAGTCTAAAAGTTAAATTTGGTTGACATAAATATTGAAATACAATAACTAAATTGTATAAATAAGTAACTCAATGCATACTAAAAATCAACAAAAAATTTATATTCCAAATAAGACTTATAGATATCTACTATGAAGACTTAGAGTATTTTATAAGCTCACTATTTTTTTTTCAAATACTTTTTTTCCAAATACATTTTTTCCGACAAATTCGCATTGAATAACATTCTCATCTTTGAATTGTTTTTGCCAAGTTAAAATAGAGGAAATTATTCCAGATAAGAAAGTTTCCAATAAGAGGGTGATATTCTAAGAGTAAGCTTGTAAAAAATTAGGCATAAAAAACAACACTTTAAGAATCATGATGATAAGTGTTTGGTCAATGAAAAATCAACCACAAACATCAGTGTGTCTAGCAGCAAATAAAGAAGTCTCATGTAACAAGATTTATTTTTCTATTATTACAAAATTAACCATTAATTCGAGGTTCTTTGTTTTGGTTTTCGTAAAAGTTATTTGGATACTGTAAGGTAAATTAAAAATTAAAGGTATAACATGATATATTATAAAGTTAGGTAGGGGTTTGATAATCGTTTTTGAGAATCTTGATTGTAATGTTATAGAATTTAGTGTTTGTTCCATGTATTAATTTTAAGTGGTGCATGTTTAAACTAATCATGCATTTATATCCTGCAAGTTGTTTTGTAAAAAAATTATTTTATCTTTAGATAAAAAAGGTCTAATTATCTGTAAAATATTCCTTCTTTTCTAATAAGATTCCCTAGTTAGTTGAGAAACTTTTGTTAGAAAGCAAAAGGTGAGTGTGGCATAGCCTCTAATAGGGCTGCACACTAAACCGCAAAAACGCACACGACCCAACACTTGTGCCTAATATCAAGAAGATATCATGTTATGACTTAGAAAAGATCTTCAATTTCTGTGTACTTTTGCCTAATGGTAAGAGTGTGGAAGTAAAAATAAATAAAACTCGCAATGAAATTCCATTGAATGAGTTTGATGATCTGGTAAAACAAGAATATATGAGAGATTTAGAGTCTAAGAAAATCCAAAGACTAGTGAACTGGAGCAGCGATGATTTACATTTTGTTGAGGATTTATATGACATAGAGATTCGTAACAAAATGGATCTCAGGATATTTAAGCAGAAGCATAATAGGCTCTTGCCCAAGGTTTGACAATGTTTTTGTCATGAAAATTAATGTCCTTTAGTAGTTTACATTATGAAAAAAATTCTAAGTTCTTGTTCTGTGTTTTGGTTTGTAACATGACGAATTGAAGGAATCTAGTACATTCACGTTTGTATATTTACATACATTCTAAATTATTATTATTTCTTTAACAAATGTGTGCATTATACTAATAATAATACTCAGTGTGTTCTTAATTTGCTATGACAGAATATGTGGGATCTTACCCCACATACAGATTTATTAATGGAGCTGCCTTCAAAATATACATTTGAGACAACCCTTGCTGACTTGATAGTAAGTTTATATAATTCATTTAACAAATCGAATTTAGTGATTTGGAAGAGGCCAGAGGCTCCAAACCCATTTGTGGAACTGGTGTTGTCACTTCAAATCTTTGTAATATGATAAGACAATTCCCAAAATTGTAAATATGTTTTCCACCATGATAAGTAAAGATAATAAATTAATACAAGAAAAATAAATATAGAGCTAAAACATTTATTAAAGTTTTTGTATGCATTACCTTGTGGAGATTTCAAGGCTTGGATTTTTTATTGTTAGCTCAGAACTAGATATGAGTTCAACCTGCAATATATAAGAAGTAATTTAAGATCAATTATGTTGATTATATAATCATGACATACTCTTTAAATAGGATTAAATGCATAACATGGTTATTTTCATACTTGTAAGGAGATTTATGCTCTCATACCACATAATTTTATATGAAAAATTAATTAAATTATACCACAAAACAAAACTAAGCATTTATAATTGAGAATAGTTATGTCTAAAAAAATTGCTTAATGTCATTATGATAGAAATATTTATTATGATGAATATATTTTAGAAAAATGATAAGAATAATATAATATAATTTTATTATAGTAAATATTTATTAAACATCTATTTTTATATGAAATCAACTCACTTAGAAAAAAAATCAATGAACATAAAGGTTAGTAAAATAATATTACAAAGAAAATGAACTTTGAAATAAGAAGGAAAATAATGGGACACCTAGATCTCACTTTACAAATGAAAGGAACCTAACTATTTTTATGGTATAAAAATGTTAGATATTCAGCCTTTATTCATCATTAAAACACTAAAAACAGTAAAAATAAGTATTTCAGCAATAATGAATCAAAACTAGTCTATATTAGATCAATAACATGTTACGCACAACCCATATAAAAATTTGGTTATATAAATGATCTAAGTAAATTGTAGAAGGATTGAAGATTAAAACATTCTTATTGTTAAAAGACGGAGAGCTAGAAGACTCAAGATTATACATACCCGTTGATCTTTATTTTGTAGAATGCTTTAAGAGAAAAATGGTTTCCAAAAAATATAGGATGTAGGGTGAATAAGGTTAGGGTGGAAGAGGGAGAGGGGAGAGAGTGGAGAGAGGGGTATTTAAGAAGAGAAGAAAATAGTGTTGTATGTTTTATTTTAGAGCCCACATTGTCATAACATAGTTTTTTTGCTATCTTTATCGTTTTAAAATTATTATCAATATAGCCCCTAAAAGATTGAATTTATTTTCTAAGACCTCATTTTTCTTGAGATTTGTTTTAATTTTAATGTCGAATAAGACAAATTGAATACGTATAGATCCGACATTTAATGTAATTAAATTAGTATATATCTATTATATATAAAAGAAACTTATGCCTTTTCTCATTCAAAAGTATTAATGAGTTTTTCCAAAAAAGAATTTAAAAAAATGTGAATTCATTTGGAATAGTAAATTATTAACAGATCATTTAGTATTCTTAGAAATTGAGGTTATAACTTATTAAATTATATTATGTGCCCGTTTAGAAGTGTTTTTCTAGAAAAACACTTAAAAGTATATTTAATACTTTTAAAGTATTTTAAACCCCGAAAAACAATTTTGTGAGAAACACTAAATATGTTCTTCTTAAAAAAACAATTAAAGTGATTAATGATGTCAAAATTATTTTTAATAATTTTTTTAAATTTTAATTTTTATTCAATAAGAACTTTTTTCTTTTAGAATAAGTACTTCCAAACAAGTCTTATATTGTATTAATTATTTTAAAAATAATAATATATTATTTATAAACTGAATCTTCCCATTTCGAAAAGGGTAGGTGCGGTAAGAGTATTAAAGATAATTCCTAATTAATAGTTTAATTATATAAAATTTAGAATTTTAACTCTTATATATGTTGAGTAAAAAGTAGTCTACAAAAGTTTACAGCCCAATATATTTATTTTTTAAAATATTATACTTCTTGTTAGATTTGTATTAACCATAATTTAAAATATATCTGAATCATGAATATATAAAGCACTTCACTAATTTATCAAATATTATACGATTGAATAGTCTTGGATTAATCTTCATTATATGTTTGTGCTATTATATATAAGTATATGATATTTGATAGTCTATAATTTAATATTTCTGGTTCAAAAAATGTAGTGGCTATTCCATTGCTAAATGTGTAGGGAACGTTCTCGTCCACCTAGGCATGTCTTTCTCGAACATATGTTTAATCTTAGATAAGAAAAGCAATCTCACATATATGAATTGGATGATGGTTTTCACTTAAACTCCTTTATTGTATTTCTATTTTCAGTTTAATGAAACAATATAAAATCTTTGAATAGTCTTCTCAATATTTTTTTTACTAGTAAGTATGATAAATTCATATTCTGTTAGCCTTATATAATGTTTTATGTTTATAATTCGTACAAAATTTTGAGTTTTTTTATCATTATATTATTTAACTATCTTTTGAACTATTTTTACATTATATAGAATATGTTATTAATACTATATACACCCTTTGTTTCAAAATAATTGTCCACTTTAATTTTCACACATATTAAGAAATGTAATAATTATAGCGTTGAATTGCTTAATTTTTTAACTAGTGTATCACTTTTTGAAAAAAATATTTAATACAATGATACGCCATTTAATGATACAATGTATTTTTCTAATTATAATTAAGAATAATTAGTTATTTCTTCAGTATGAATCATAACTCGTGGGAGATATTATGGTTATAATTCCAAAATATAATATACTTCAAAGATAAAGATAGAAACAATAACTATGTTATGATTGTCTATGTTTGGATATGTATATAAGTATATATATAATATTGTAAATTCCAAATAAACAAATACACATACACATACACACAAAAGCAATTTCACCTTTACCACGTCACTACAAAGGCATTTTTATCTTAAAGCAATTTCGTAAACAACATCAACACCAACAACAGGTATGTAATTTAAATCTTGAGTCTTGTAGCTCTTTGTCCTTCGGAAGATGGATTATTTTGAGTCATTCTTATGGACCTTCCCCAAGTGTATGTAATCTTCACTTAGGGCATTCGACATTTAAAAAGAAAAGTATTTAAAAAAATTGTTTTATATGTATGAATATTTGTCATTTGTATAATTAAATATATATTTACTTATATTGTCATTAATTAAAAAAATAGTAAATATCGAGACTTATAATTAATTTTTTGTTTAATATAGGGACCTTGAGTATAATATTTCATATTATAAATACATATAGTGCATTTAATTCCAAAAACCATTTTGGGGCCAATATCCCAACCCACTTTTCCCTATTTCAGTAGAGTATCGGATTACCGACCAAAAAAATAGAACAAGAAATATGATAAAACTTAAAATATCACTTTCTTGATATAGAAAATCTAAAAAAATTATTTTAATTTGTCCCATAATATTTTTGAAAATTAGATCCTATATTACCTTTATATAATGTAACAGAGTATTGTATCTTCCTTTTTAATCATGGATCTCATTTGACTAAATTAATTTTTCGTAATAGTAATGTGTATAATGGTGTTTAATAAAATATAATTGAAGCGGATGACTAATAAGAAAAATAATCAGGGAAACTATAGATTATTTTATATTTATACTTGTAAAACTATAATAACCTTTATTATATATTATGCAAAATCGGGATAATTCTTAATTAATAGTATACACTTTATCAGTGAAAAATATAGGTATGACAGCAAAAATTTGTCCCATATGCAAAGTGATTGTAAGGGCGGATACCTTCAAGTCCCAGGGGGCTCAAGCCCTCCCCCCTTGAACCCGTAAATTTTAGAATACGTCAATGCAATTTTGTTCCGAAAAATAATTTAAACCCCTCTGAATATTTATGTAAACAGTGTATAATGTAAAGAACACATAAGTTATTATGGCTTAATAGTATAGAACTTTGTATTTTAGCATTAAAATGGAGGTTAGGTGTTCAAATTTTAGCAATTGCTTTGTCTTTTTTATTAATAAAGATTTATGTTATAAATTTGTCAAACTTTTATAAAACCTATTTTGAGTTTGATGATAGTATTAGTTAGTAATTTATTATTTATATTACTCAAATAAAATTAGTGTTTAATTTTTACAAATGATTAATTTCTCATCTTTAAAAATTAAAATATAACATATGGTATATTAATAATTTAATATAATACAACTAATACCATATAAATTAAGTGTATATAATGGTGTTGGTTTACATATTTTTGGGGTAACTAATAACAGATAAATCCATCAATTAAAGAAAAAAAACGTCAAGACGTTGGATTCTCTTAGTTGCATTGCTAGTTATATGACCTTAAAAAATCTCTAGAAGTATTGACTCCTGACTCCCATATATTTTAATCCCCCTCTCAATTTAGTTTATGGATCCGCCTCTGATCCCAGATACAACTCTTAACATGCATATGGATAAATGTCATCTTAGTAAATTTGCTGGGACAACACAAATAGTGGCACGTAAGCTACAGACTAAGCAACCAAACCCGGCCTTGTACATTAGAAGAGCGGGATACAGTGAGGGGAACAACTTTTCCATCAAGCTCGGGAACAACTTTTCCATCACGCTCAGGTATACCTGCAAGTCAACATATTGATCCCCAAGGTGACATCGATAGGAAAGGGAAGAGACATGTGGCGGAAGAACCCGAAAGTAGCAATTCTCGTAAAGGAAGGAAAATATTATCTGGACGTAGACACCAGGTATAATATTTTTCTCCCTTATTCATTAATAGATGTCATGATCCTCGTCAAGTATTCATAACTTCCAGTTGGTCCCTGGTTATTTAAGTTTATCTTCGTAATTTTTTATTTATATTATCGGTTTGTATTTTGTTGTTTATATGATATAATATAGGTTACTTTTAAAAATTTATGGACTTATAGTGAGATTAATTTAAAAAATAGGAAACATATTGTTTAATTTTTGCATAATGTAATTTTTTATTCGGTTTCAATTGGTCTATTTTTTTAGCATATCTTATTAAGCTTTTAGTTATAGTATTTGTATGAATATTTTGTTATATATTTGATAAATATAGGGTATATGTATAACATAGGTACTAATAGTGTGATTATATAAAAAACAAATTATGTCAATTTTTGTAAAAATATAGGGACCTGTAGTGCAATTAAATTAAAATAAAATATACCATTACCCCAATCCCTTAGCCCCCTATAGAAGTATCTTGATCCACCCCTTATTAATATTATATGAATTATTTGAATTATTTAAACATAAAAATAATGAAAAGAATAACAAGTCTTATTATGCGCCATAATTCTTAACACTATTATGGATTTATAAGAGATGAATTAATCATTAGTTAAGAATGAAATTTCTAGGAGAATAACACATGTTTTATCTCTTGATAAGACATAATGATTTTTATTAATGGACCTATCAAAAAAAAAATGTTACACTGAAATTATTCTAATCTAGTTTGATTATGGTTGGGTAAGTTGATATAAGGTTACTCAAACTTGGTCAGCTTTTGATATTTTATTAAAACTTAATAATTTAAAATGAAAAACTCAACAATCGTTATAAAAATAAAAAGATTAACAACTCAAAATGTAAAATACAATTACAATTTTGCATTGTAAAAATTAATCGAAATATATTACAATCTTAAGTAATTTATAAAATTTAAAAAACATACAATCTTCAAATGTTGATCTTTAAATATAATCGACAAATTAAAAAAAGTATTTTTTTATTATTCTTTTTAATTTCATTTTTCTCTTTTCTAACAAAATAATCATCTCATCCATTGTTCTCATTTTTTTTTTATCAAACCTACCATTTTATTTCCACAAAATGACAAGTACAAATCAAACTCCTACTTGTTTTTGACTAAAAAACAAGCATGGCTAGGAAAACAAAGCATATACAACATTTACTAGAAAGTAAACCTATCAACTTGAAAGACAACCTAAACAACCATTGGTAGAAAAATAAATCAAAGTAAAAGCACCTATACAACTATTGCTAGGAAATTAAACCCTATACAACCATTTCTAAAGACTTATACTAGGTCCAAGCTCCAAGCTATCTTTCTTGATCTTCTTGCTCTCCTCCCTTGAGTACTCCTTGTAGCTTCCATCTTGCTACCAATCTCATATTCTCAATACTCCTCTTAAATAACTTTCTATTCCAAAGTGTGTATTGAACATCTTTCACAACTATTTTCACAATATCCTCATATATAGGATGCATCTTCTTAAACTCTTTTTTATTCCTCACATCCCAAATACAATAAAGAAAGCTAAGGAAAGTAATATTTGATATGGTATCTTTTAAGGTGTTACCATCAAACTTAAGCATAAAATCAAGCCTTTCCTCCCAAGTATTACCCGAGTTGTGCCAACTATGAAGGGCAAAAATCTCCTTCCAAGCAAAATTAGTGAATTTGCAATTCACAAATAAGTGATCCCTTGATTCTTGTTCTTCAAAGCAAACCATTGTTCTCATTGTCTTTGTTTTTCCACATTTCTTCGTTATTCCACATTGATTCGTCGTTATTTTATTTTTATTTTTTATTACTTACCTTTTAGGTTTTTTTTTAATTTAATAATCAAATTCTTCTTTAGCACATTAATAAAGGGTTCAAATCTTGTCAATTACTAGTACCCAATCTCTCATTCATTAGTTACTTTACTCGTTCTCTCTCTCTTGAGAAGTGTTGAGACTTTTCATAATCCAATGTCATAAATTTTATAAGTTCATATTAATTGCTCATTTTCTATTTTTCAATCCATATTTTTTATCTGTATTTTATATTCGTTGTCTAATTTTTAAGGTTTTTTCTATTTAGTATATTTCATTTATTTTCTAATCGTGCCTTGGGTCTTTCTCGGCTTGCATGTGAAAACTCCTCTTAAAGGAAAGAAAGGGAGTATTGTAATTCAATTAGAAAAATTGGATGAGTTAGAAGTTAAACTTCAACATCTCATGTGATTAAGATTTCTTTGTGGTTGACAAGGCATTTCATATGTTTTGTGAAAGGAAAATGGGCTCCAAAACTATTGGGTTTGTCTCAAGTGAGGAAGATATGTATCTGAGTGTAATATTCTTGTCAAGTGTGATATTTTGGATAATTCAGGAAATAAGGTGAGTGAACTAAACCTCTGTGATGTGGTTTTTGAAAATTTGTAGAAGGTTAGTCTAATGATTTTTCCTGATTTTCATGTTGGTAACTCTCATGCTTCCCATCTGAAAGCAATAGAAGGAGGAAACCAAGAGTTATGTGAGTCTAAAATCTTCCATGATTTATCCTAACATTACGGAAATCAAGGATAGTAACTTAATTTTTGGGACATTGGAGGCTAGTTATGGCTTACCTTGACTAATTAAAAGTGTTTTCGAGATGGGGTTTAATACTTTGTCTAGACTTTTGAGATGGAAAGTTTTTCTATGAAGGGGAAGTTTAATGGAAAAATTTGTTTTCAGAAAATTATGAAGAAGGTATTAAGCTTGAATATTTTATCCTCCTCAGATAAAGACTGAAAAGATATTAGTGAACCCTCTTAAAAAATTATTGAAAATGTATTTAATATTTGGAAAGATTGTTTGATAGGACAATTTTTAGTAAGTCTCATGATTTCTATATGGTAAAGAGCATGACTCGTATTCCCTAGAAATTTATTGGAACACATATTATCAAATATAATATAAATATGAAATTGTTCCACTTTTAAAGTGGAGGAACTTATAACAAGATACTTTAGCAGGTGTGGAATGTTGGAAGCAAAATAATGTTGTTAAGAAAGAGGGGTCATGGTATGATGCTTGAAAAGATAGATACTAAGAGGTTCCATACTAAAGAAGATTTCAATACAATTGTAGATAAAGGATGTCCTTTTATATATGGGTAGTGCAATTCGTGTTGTTGATGAAATGGACGCAATTATTGTTACTAGACTAAGATTGACCTAGTATAGATTGTGTATTAAAAGTTATATCTCTAAAAACTTAATGCATAAAGTGTATGGTTATAGTAATGAAGAAACATGTCATGATGTTGAAGTGGTTTATGTGTGGTATTGCCTACTAAGTGTAGGTTTGTAAGGAAGCAATAATAACACTGCGGATTGCACTAAGAAAAATAAAAACATGGAGGTAAATGTTTAAGCACCATGATAAACGATAGTTTCTACATTAAATGTAAGGGAGGTCAATAGGGCCTTCAAGCAACATGAAGTTTCTAAATTCATTAAATAAATTAAAATAGATGTTGTGCGTCTCCTATGAACTAAAATGGCAAAATCTAAATATGATGAATTTTATAAACATTTTATTGGTTGAGAATAATGTAATTATTAATTCTTGCATTTCAAAATTGACACTAAGAAAAAAAAATTGGAACACTTGTTTAAGCATTGGATGAACTGTTATTGAACACTAAGTGGTACATCAAACACCGAGCATATTATTATACCATTGAAAAAAATATTTAGCACAAGATTTCAAAAGTTAACACTGAAAAATAACGAAACATTTTATTTTTTATTAATACACTAACCAATATACACTGAGAGCTTTGACCTTGACACACGGGTTAAAAATATTATAATAAAAAAAGCTTACTATATTATTGATAAGACTGAAATAGTTACCGGGTCCCTCATTAGAGGCCAACCTAGTTCCTGTGCCAAACATTTCTTGAAATCACGAATGTTCAGTACTACTCCTTCGATCAAGCTCCTCGAGCGTACAATATGGATCTGTTCTATAAACATTCGAGATCCATTTCATCTTCCTCTTCCATTTTATCTTCAGCTGGACATCTTTTAACAGAGGGACTTTGACAGCAATCAAGAAAAAGGGTAAAATGCAATTTTTGTTATGAGAGTGTGATCAAGTAGTCGAGGTAAAATATAACATAGTTCATCTTTGTTTCAAAAGCTTCAGATTTGACACAATTAACAGAATAAACTATGATCTTTGATGTAATCTTCAAGTAAATAAATGAAAATTTAAAAGGAAGAATCCTAGAACATATTTTCTTCTGATTCAATGAACTTTGTCAAGTATGGGATCAGTGGTTTTAATAAAAAGAAAAGGTTATTATGTGTAATATATGGACCTATAATGTATTTAGGTTTTAACCCGTAAGGGTTAAAAGTCTGAAAGTTAAATTTGGTTGACATAAATATTGAAATACAATAGCTAAATTGTATAAATAAGTAACTCAATGCATGCTAAAAATCAACAAAAAATTTATATTCCAAATAAGGCTTATAGATTTCTACTATGAAGACCTAGAGTATTTTATTCCCTCGCTATTTTTTTCCAAATACATTTTTTTTTCCGACAAATTCGCATTGAATAACATTCTCAGCTTTGAATTATTTTTGCCAAGTTAAAATAGAGAAAATTTTCCCAGAAAAGAAAGTTTCCAATAAGAGGGTGCTATTCTAAGAGTAAGTTTGTAAAAAATTAGGCATAAAAACAGCACATTAAGAATCATGAGGATAAGTGTTCGATCAATGAAAAATCAACCACAAACATCAGTGGGTCTAGCAACAAATAAAGAAGTCTCGTGTAACAAGATTGATTTTTCTACAGTTACAAAATTAACCATTAATTCGATGTTCTTTGTTTAGGTTTTCGTAAAAGTTATTTGGAAACTGTTAGGTAAATTAAAAATTAAAGGTAGAGCATGATATATTATAAAGTTAGGTTTGGGTTTGATAATTTCTGAGAATCTTGATTGTAATGTTATAGAATTTAGTGTTTGTTCCATTGATTAAATTTAAGTGGTGCATGTTTAAGTTAAACATGCATTTATATCCTACAAGTTGTTTTGTAATGAAATATTACTACTTTTCTAATAAGATTACCTAGTTAGTTGAGAAAATTTTGTTACAAAGCAAAAGCTGAGTGGGACATAGCCCCGAATAGGGCTGCACATTAAAACCGCAAAACCTCACTAAATCGACCCAACACATAGTTTGTAGTGGACCTAATTTTTTTTTATGGTTTTGGTTTTTGGCCCAATTTTTTTATATAACCGTAGCTATAAAAACAGTGAGACTTATCTGCTCGTTCTTTGTAGTTTCTCGATAAACTTTCTCTTTGCCCTACAAATTTATCTCCATCCTTCAATGTGTTCTCTTGAGAAACCCTAAAGAAAATTATTTAATCTAATCAAATTTGTGTCATATCTATCTTGTTATCCCTCTAAATCTAATTCTGCTACCTTGATACTTTCCTCTGCAGATTTGCACTGTTCTTATGGTAGTTCTGATGATTTTTATCAACATTTTCAGCAAGGTGTTTTCTCTTTTTTATTCTTTTATGTTCTAGATTATTTATTTTAGTTTCATTTATTTGGATCTATGAATTTTTTGTTGTATAATTTTTATTAATTTAGGGTGTTTATATTTTTATTTTTGTATAAATCCATCAGTCAAACAGCGTGGTACAATTCATTTTGTATAATATTCTTGTTTCTAAACTCATAATTAATTAAGTTTTTATAATTTGTATATTTATGTATTATAATGCTTGTCTGTTGTGATGTTTCTTTTTCTTTCTCTATGGTTTATGGATAAATGCATGTCTTTATTGGTTGAAATAAAAAACTGCTTGTATTGAATTAGTACAAAATTTAAAAAATAATTTTGGTTAAAATATTCATGTAGAAACATTAGATGAGGTTGTTGGTACTTACCTCTGTATCATCAAGAGTTATTTATTGTTGTTTAGGTTAATTACTTGCTTTGAATACTTAGATCCTTATAGTATCTTTTATTTAATATGTTGTTACATCTGTTTAATTATTATACATATTAATTTTTAAGCAAAAAGTTAACAGATGAAGGATTATGGTAATTGTACTTTTACGTTTAATCATTATTCATTTGATTATTTAGTAATAGCGTTATGTTTTAGATTATAAAGAAGTCTAAAGATGTAATAAATGGCAAAGATATGTATGAGCCATAAAATTATGAAATTTTAGCTCCTTCATAACTCAGTGGTTTAGAAGAATGAAAGAGTAGACTAGAATTGAATATTTGGAATATTATTAGATTTACAATTAAATTTTCTACAGAAATTTGCACCATTGGTCTATGTGTTATGCAAATTAATAAAATATACCCGTCGTTTAAAATGTATGTGTTATGTAAATTAATCAAATATATGTCTTTCAAAATGTAGCAATTATATAGGGGTATTTTTGCAACGATAATACAAGGGTATATTTGTTACTCTTTGAAATACATGGTTTTTTATTCTTGGATAATAACATTTTTTTATTAAAAATTAGCTAAGGTAACCTTGTACTACTTTAAAGCTTCCGATTTTTAATACTTAGTTGATTTTTCATTACAATCTGCGAGTCTATATTATTATCTAACTTGAAGTTTATCTTGACTTATAATGTCATTAATTAAAAAAATAGTTAATATCACAATCTAAAATTCAATTTTCGTTTAATATAGGTACCTTGAGTGTAATATTTACTAATATAAACTTCAAGTCAGCAAAGGCTGTCTTGAATGTATATTCTGAAGGCAGCTCCATTAATAAATCTATATGTGGGGTACGATCCATATATTCTGTCATAGCAAATTATTAACACACTGAGTATTAGTATAATGCACACATTTGTTAAATAAATAATAATGATTTAGAATGTATATAAATGTACAAACTTCGAATGTAATACATTCTTTCAATCCATCCTGTTACAAACCAAAATACAGAATAAGAATTTAGACCTTTTTCATAATGTAAACTACTAAAGGACAATAGTTTTAATGAAAAAAACATTGTCAAACCTTGAGCAAGTGCCTATTACACTTCTGCTTGAATATTCTGAGATCATTTTTTTCCAAATCTCTGTGTTATGTAAATCCTCAATAAAATGTAAATCATTGCTGCTCCAATTCACTAGTCTTTGGGTTTTTAGAATCTGAATCTTTCATATATTCTTGTTTTACCACATCAACAAACTCATTCAATGGAATTTCATTGCCAGTTTTATTTACTTTTACTTCCACACTCTTACATTTCGGCAAAAGTACACGGAAATTGAAAATCTTTTCTAATTCATAACATGATATCTTCTTGACATTAGGCACAAGTGCGGGTATTTTCCTAAATCCTTGAGAAGAAGAATACCCGCTTTTGAGGATAAGAAAGACCTGCACTTGTGCCTAATATCAAGAAGAAATCATGTTATGACTTAGAAAAGATCTTCAATTTCCGTGTACTTTTGTCTAATGGTAAGAGTGTGGAAGTAAAAATAAATGAAACTTGCAATGAAATTCTATTGAATGAGTTTGTTGATGTGGTTAAACAAGATTATACGAGAGATTCAGAGTCTAAAAAAATCCAAAGACCGGTGAACTGGAGCAGCGATGATTTATATTTTGTTGAGGATTTACATAACACAGAGATTCGAAACAAAATGGATCTCAGGATCTTTAAGCAGAAGTGTAATAAGCTTTTGCCCAACGTTTGACAATGTTTTTGTCATTAAAATTAATGTCCTTTAGTAGTTTACATAATGAAAAAATTCTAAGTTCTTGTTCTATGTTTTGGTTGGTAACAGGATGGATTGAAGGAATCTATTACATTCGAGGTTTGTATATTTACATACATTCTAATTTTTTTAACAAATTAGTGCATTATACTAATATTAATACTCAGTGTGTTCTTAATTTGCTATGACATAATATGTTGGATCTTACCCCACATACAGATTTATTAATGGAGTTGCCTTCAAAATATACATTTGAGACAACCCTTGCTGACTTGATAGTAAGTTTATATAATTCATTTAACAAATCCAATTTAGTGATTTGGAAGAGGCCAAAGGCTTCAACCCCATTTGTGGAGTTGGTGTTTTCACTTCAAATCTTTGTAATATGATAAGACAATTCCCAAAATTGTAAATATGTTTTCCACCATGGTAAAGAAATATAATAAATTAATACAAGAAAAATCAATATAGAGCTAAAACATTTTTTTAACTTTTTGTATGCATTACCTTGTGGAGATTTCAAGGCTTGGATTTATCATTGTTAGCTCAAAACTAGATATGAGTTCAACCTGCAATATATAAGAAGTAATCTAAGATTAATTATGTTGATTATATAATCATGACAGACTCTTTAAATAGGCTTAAATGCATAACATGGTCATTTTCATAGTTGTATGGAGATTTATGCTCTCATACCACATAATTTTATATAAAAAATTAATTAAATTATACCACAGAACAAAACTAAACATTTATAATTGAGAATACTTATATCTTTATGATAAAAATATTTATTATGATGAATATATTTTAGAAAAATGATAAAAATTATATAATATAATTTTATCATAGTAAATATTTATTAGACATATATTTTTATATGAAATCAACTCATTTAGGAAAAATATCAATGAACGTAAAGGTTAGTAATATAATTCTACAAACAAAATGAACTTGGAAATAAAAGGAAAATAATGGGACACCTAAATCTCACTTTACAAATAAAAGGAACCTAACTATTTTTCTGGTATAAAAATGTGGATATTCAGGCTTTATTCATCATTAATTCACTCGAAACGGTAAAAATAAGTATTTCAGCAATAATGAATCAAAACTAGTCTATAGTAGATCAATAACATGTTACGCACAACCCATATAAAAATTCGGTTATATAAATGATCTAAGTAAATTGTAGAAGGATTGAAGATTAAAACATGCTTATTGTTAAAAGACGGAGAGCTAGAAGACTCAAGATTATACATACCCGTTGATCTTTAAAAATTTTGTAGAATGCTTTAAGAGAAAATTGGTTTCCAAAAAATATAGGATGTAGGGTGAATAATGTTAGGGTGGAAGAGGGAGAGGGAGAGAGGAGTATATAAGAAGAGGAGTAAATAGTGTTGTATGTGTTATTTTAGAGCAACATTGTCATTACATGGTTTTTTTTCTATCTTTATCTTTTTAGCATACTATATTTTAAATACTTATCAATATAGCCACCAAAAGATTGAATTTATTTTCTAAGACCTCATTTTTCTTGAAATTTTTTTAAATTTTAATGTCGAATGAGACAAATTGAATACGTATAGATCCGACGTTTAATATAATTAAATAAGTATATGTATTATATATAAAAGAAACTTATGCCTTTTCCGATTCAATAGTATTTATGAGTTTGTCCAAAAAAGAATATTTAAAATTTGAATTCATTTGAAATAGTAAATTATTAAAAAATCATTTAGTATTCTTAGAAATTGAGGTTATACCTTATTAAATGACATTATGTGCCCGTTTAGAAGTGTTTTTCTAGAAAAACACTTAAAAGTATATTTAAAACTTTTAAAGTGTTTTAAACCTGGAAAAACACTTTTATATGAAACACTAAATATGTGCTTCTTAAAAAAACATTTAAAGTGATTTTAGATGTCAAACTTATATTTAATAATTTTTTTAAATTTTAATTTTTATTCAAAAAACGCTTTTTTCTTTTAGAATAAGCACTTCCAAACAGGTCTTATATCATATTAAATATTTTAAAAATAATAATATATTATTTATAAACTAAATCTTCCCATTTCCAAAAGGGTGGGCGCGGTAAGAGTATTAAAGAAAAGTCCCAAACAATAGTTTAATTACATAAAATTGAGAATTTTATCTTTGATATATGTTTAGAGTAAAAAGTAGTCTACAAAAATTTACAGCCCAATATATTTATTTTTGAAAATATTATACTTGTTAAATTTGTATTAACCATAATTTTTATCTTAATTTCGAGTCATTCGAAAGATGGATTATTTTGAGTCATTCTTATGGACCTTCCCCAAGTGTTTCTGAATCTTCACTTGGGCATTCGACGTTTAATAAGAAAATTGTTTAAAAAAATTATTTTATATGTATGAATATTTTTCATTTGTATAATTAAATATATATTGACTTATATTGTCATTAATTAAAAAAATAGTTAATATCAAGACTTATAATTAATTTTTTGTTTAATATAGGGACCTTGAGTGTAATATTTCATAATATAAAGACATATAGTGCATTTAAGTCCAAAAACCGTTTTGGGGCCAATGTCCCAACCCACTTTTCCATATTTCAGTAGAGTATTGGATTACCGACCAAAAAATAGAACATGAAATATGATAAAACTTTAAATTTTACTTTTTTGATTTAGAAAATATAAAAAAATTATGATAATTTGTCACATAATCTTTGTGAAAATCAGATCCTATAATACCTTTATATAATGTAATAGAGTATTGTGTTTTCCTTTTTAATCATTAATCTCATTTGACTAAATCAATTTTTCGTAATTATAATGTGTATTATAATGTTTAATAAAATATAATTGAAGTGGACGATTAAGAAGAAAAATAATCAGGGTAACTATAGATTAATTTATATTTATACTTGTAAAACTATAATAACTTTATTATATATTATGCAAAATCGGCATAATTCTTAACTAATGGTGTACAATTTGTTAGTGAACAATATAGTTATGACATCAAAAAAAATTTCCATATGCAAAGAGATTGTAAGGGCGGATCCCTTCAAGTCCCAAGGGGCTTAAGCCCCCTCCCCCCTTGAACCCGTAAATTTAAGAATACGTCAATGCAATTTTGTCCCGAAAAATAATTTAAACCCCTCTGAGAACGCATAAGTTATTATGTCTTAATAGTATAGAAACTTGCATTTTAGCATTAAAATTGAGGTTAGGTGTTCAAATCTTAGCATTGCTTTATCTTTACAAATGATTAATTTCTCATCTTTATAAATTAAAATATAACAAATGGTATATTAATAATTTAATATAATGCTACTAATACCATATACATCAAGTGTATATAATGGTGATGGTTTACATATTTTTGGGGTAACTAGGAACGGATAAACTCATCAATTAAAGAAAAGAAAAACGTCAAGACGTTGGATTCTCATAGTTGTATTGCTAGTTATATGTTTATGTGTCATATTTTTACCTTAAAAATATCTAGAAGCATTGACTCCTGACTCCCGTATATTTTGAGCCCCCTCTCAATTTAGTTTATGGATCCGCCTCTGATCCCCAGATACAACTCTTAACATGCATATGGATAAATATCATCTTAGTAAATTTGCTGGGACAACACAAATAGTGGCACGTAAACTACAGACTAAGCAACCAAACCCGACCTTGTACATTAGAGGAGCTTGATACAGTGAGGGGAACAACTTTTCCATCAAGCTCGGGAACAACTTTTCGATCACGCTCAAATATACCTGCAAGTCAACAGATTGATCCCCAAAGTGACATCGATAGGAAAGGGAAGAGACATGTGGCAGAAGAACCCGAAAGTAGCAATTCTCGTAAAGGAAGGAAACTACCAACTGGACGTAGACACCAGGTATAACATTTTTCTCCTTTATTGATTTATAGATGTCATGATCCTCGTCAAGTATTCATAACTTCCACTTGGTCCCTGGTTATTTAAGTTTATCTTCGTAATTTTTTATTTATATTATCTGTTTGTATTTTGTTGTTTATATGATATAATATAGGTTACTTTTAAAAATTTATGGACTTATAGTGAGATTAATTTAAAAAATAGGAAACATATTGTTTAATTTTTGCATAATGCAATTTTTTATTCGGTTTCAATTGGTCTATTTTTTTAGCATATCTTATTAAGCTTTTAGTTATAGTATTTGTATGAATATTTTGTTATATATTTGATAAATATAGGGTATATGTATAACATAGGTACTAATAGTGTGATTATATAAAAAACAAATTATGGCAATTTTTGCAAAATATAGGGACATATAGTGCAATTAAATTAAAATAAAATATACCATTACCCCAATCCCTTAGCCCCCTATAGAAGTATCTTGATCCACCCCTTATTAATATTATATGAATTATTTGAATTATTTAAACAGAAAAATAATGAAAAGAATAACAAGTCTTATTATGTGCCACAATTCTTAACACTATTATGGATTTATAAGAGATGAATTAATCATTAGTTAAGGATGAAATTTCTAGGAGAATAACACATTTTTTATCTCTTGATAAGATATAATGATTTTTATTAATGGACCTATCAAAAAAAAATGTGACACTTAAATTTTTCTAATCCAGTTTGATTCTGGTTGGGTAAGTTGATATAAGGTTACTCAAACTTGGTCAGCTTTTGATATTTTATTAAAACTTAATAATTTAAAATGAAAAACTCAACAATCGTTATAAAAATAAAAAGATTAACAACTCAAAATGTAAAATACAATTACAATTTTGCATTGTAAAAATTAATCGAAATATATTACAATCTTAAGAAATTTATAAAATTTACAAAACATACAATCTTCAAATGTTGATCTTTAAATATAATCGACAAGTTAAAAAAAGTATTTTTTTAATCATTTTTTTAATTTCATTTTTCTCTTTTCTAACACAATAATCATCTCATCCATTGTTCTCATTGTCTTTGTTTTTCCACATTGCTTCGTTTTTCCACATCGATTCGTCGTTATTTTCTTTCTTTTTTTGATCACTTACCTTTTTAGGTTTTTTTTTAATTTAATAATCAGATTCTTCGTTAGCACATTAAGAAAGTGTTCAAATCTTGTCAACTACTAGTACCCAATCTCTCATTCACTAGTTACTTTACTCATTCTCTCTCTCTCTTGAAAAGTGTTGAGACTTTTCATAATCCAATGTAATAAATTTTAAAAGTTCATATTAATTTCTCATTTTCTATTTTTTTATCTGTATTGTATATTCGTTTTATAATTTTACGGTTTTTTCTATTTAGTATATTTCATTTATTTTCTAATCGTACCTTGGGTCGTTTTCGGCTTGCTTGTGAAAACTCCTCTTAAAGGAAATAAAGGTAGTATTGTAACTCAATTAGAAAAAGTGGATGAGTATGTAATTAGAAGTTAAAGTTCAACATCTCATGTGATTAAGAGTTTCTTTGTGGTTGACAAGGCATTTCATATGTTGTGTGAAAGGAAAATGGGCTCCAAAACTTTTGGGCTTGTCTCAAGTGAGGAAGATATGTATCTGAGTGTAATATTCTTGTCATGTGTGATATTTTGGATAATTCAGGGAATAAGGTGAGTGAACCAAACCTCTGTGATGTGGTTTTTGAGAATTTGTAGAAGGTTATTCTAATGCTTTTTCCTGATTTTCATGTTGGTATTTCTCATGCTTCCCATGATTTATCCTAATATTACGGAAATCAAGGATGGTAACTTCAGTTTTGGGACATTGGAGGCTAGTTATGGCTTACCTTTATTAATTAAAAGTGTTTTCGAGATGGGGTTTAATACTTTGTCTAGACTTCTGAGATGGAGAGTTTTTCTATGAAGGGGAAGTTTAATGGAAAAATTTGTTTTCAGAAAATTATGAAGAAGGTATTAAGCTTAAGTATTCTATCCTCCTCGGATTAAGACTGAAAAGATATTGGTGAATCCTTTTAAAAAATATTGAAAAGGTATTTAATATTTGGAAAGATTGTTTAATAGGACAATTTTTAGTAAGTCTCCTGATTTCTACATGGAAAAGAGCATGACTCGTATTCCCTAGAAATGTATTGGAACACATATTATCAAATATAATATAAATATGAAATTGTTCCACTTTTAAAGTGAAGAAACTTATAACAAGATACTTGAGCAGGTGTGGAATGTTGGAAGCAAAATAATGTTGTTAAGAAAGAGGGGTCATGTAATGATGCTTGAAAAGATAGATACTAAGAGGTTCCATACTAAAGAAGATTTCACTACAATTGTAGATAACGGATGTAGTTTTATATGTGGGTAGTGCAATTCGTGTTGTTGATCAAATGGACGCAGTTATTGTTACTAGACTAAGATTGACCTAGTATAGATTGTATATTAAAAATTAGATCTCTAAAAACTTAATGCATAAAATGTATGGTTATATTAATGAAGAAACGTGTCATGATGTTGAAGTGATTTATGTGTGGTATTGCCTACTAAGTGTAGGTTTGTAAGGAAGCAATAATAACATTGCGGATTGCACTAAGAAAAAGAAAAACATGGAGGTAAATGTTTAAGCACCATGATAAACGATAGTTTCTACATTAAATGTAAGGGAGGTCAATAGGGCCTTCAAGCAACATGAAGTTTCTAAATTCATTAAATAAATTAAACTAGATGTTGTGCGTCTCCTAGAAACTAAAATGGAAAAATCTAAATATGATGAATTTTATAAACATTTCATTGGTTGAGAATAATGAAATTATTAATTCTTGCATTTCAAAATTGACACTAAGAAAAAAAAAACATTTGGAACACTTGTTTAAGCATTGGGTGAACTGTTATTGAACACTAAGTGGTACATCAAACACCGAGCACATTATTATACAGTTGAAAAAAATATTTAGCACAAGATTTCAAAAGTTAACACTAAAAAATAACGAAACATTTCATTTTTTATTAATACACTAACCAATATACACTGAGAGCTTTGACCTTGACACATGGGTTAAAAATATTATAATAAAAAAAGCTTTCTATATTATTGATAAGACTAAAATAGTTACCGGGTCCCTTATTAGAGGCCAACCTAGTTCCTGTACCAAACATTTCTTGAAATCATGATTGTTCAGTACTATTCCTTCGATCAATCTCCTCGAGCGTACAATATGGATATGTTCTATAAACATTCGAGATCCATTTCATCTTCCTCTTCCATTTTATCTTCAGCTGGACATCTTTTAACTGAGGGACTTTGACAGCAATCAAGAAAAAGGAAAAGGGTAAAATTTAATTTTTGTTATGAGATTGTGATCAAGTAGTCGAGGTAAAATATAACATAGTTCATCTTTGTTTCAAAAGCTTCAGATTTGACACAATTAACAGAATAAACTATGATCTTTGATGTAATCTTTAAGTAAATAAATGAAAATTTAAAAGGAAGAATCCTAGAACATTTTTTCTTCTGATTCAAAGTACTTAGACAAGTATAGGATCTATGGTTTTAATAAAAAGAAAAGGTTATTATGTGTAATATATGGACCTATTATGTATTCAGGTTTTAACTAGTAAGGGTTAAAAGTCTGAAAGTTAAATTAGGTTGACATGAATATTGAAATACAATAGCTAAATTGTATAAATAAGTAACTCAATGCATGCTAAAAATCAAAAAAAAGTTTATATTCCAAATAAGGCTTATAGATTTCTACTATGAAGACCTAGAGTATTTTATTCCCTCACTATTTTTTTCCAAATACATTTTTTTCCGACAAATACGCATTGAATAACATTCTCAGCTTTGACTAATTTTTGCCAAGTTAAAATAGAGAAAATTATCCCAGAAAAGAAAGTTTCCAATAAGAGGGTTCTATTCTAAGAGTAAGCTTGTAAAAAATTAGGCATAAAAAACAGCACTTTAAGAATCATTAGGATAATTGTTCAATCAATGAAAAATCAACAACAAATATCAGTGGGTCTAGCAACAAATAAAGAAGTCTCATGTAACAAGATTGATTTTTCTACAGTTACAAAATTAACCATTAATTCGATGTTCTTTGTTTAGGTTTTCGTAAAAGTTATTTGGAAACTGTTAGGTAAATTAAAAATTAAAGGTAGAGCATGATATATTATAAAGTTAGGTTTGGGTTTGATAATTTTTGAGAATCTTGATTGTAATGTTATAGAATTTAGTGTTTGTTCCATGGATTAAGTTTAAGTGGTGCATGTTTAAGCTAAACATGCATTTATATCCTACAAGTTGTTTTGTAATGAAATTGTTTTATCTTTAGATAAAAAATATCTAAATCTCTTTAAAATATTACTTATTTTCTAATAAGATTACCTAGTTAGTTGAGAAAATTTTGTTAAAAAGCAAAAGGTGAGTGGGACATAGCCCCGAATAGGGCTGCACATTAAAACCACAAAACCTCACTAAATCAACCCAACACATATTTTGTAGTGGGCCTAACTTTTTTTATGGTTTTGGTTTTTGGCCCATTTTTTTTATATAACCCTAGCTATAAAACAGTGGGAGTTATCTCCTCTTCCTTTGTAGTTTCACGCTAAACTTTCTCTCTGCCCTACAAATTTATCTCCATCCTTCAATGTGTTCTCTTGAGAAACCCTAAAGAAAATTATTTAATCTAATCAAATTTGTGTCATATCTATCTCGTTATCCCTCTAAATCTAAATCTCTCGTTATCCCTCTAAATCTAAATCTGCTACCTTGATACTTTCCTCTGGCGATTTTTATGGTAGTTCTGATGATTTTTATCAACATTTCCAGCAAGGTGTTTTCTCTTTTTTATTCTTTTATGTTCTAGATTATTTATTTTAGTTTCATTTATATGGATCTATTAATTTTTTGTTGTATAATTTTTATTAATTTAGGGTTTCAATATTTTTATTTTTGTATAAATCCATCAGTCAAACAGCGTGGTACAGTTCATTTTGGGTAATATTCTTGTTTCTAAACTCATAATTAATTAAGTTTTTATAATTTGTATATTTATGTATTATAATGCTTGTCTGTTGTGATGTTTCTTTTTCTTTCTCTATGGTTTATGGATAAATGCATGTCTTTATTGGTTGAAATAAAAAAATGCATGTCTTTATTGGTTGAAATAAAAAACTGCTTGTATTGAATTAGTACAAAATTTAAAAAATAATTTTGGTTAAAATATTCATGTAGAAACACTAGATGAGGTTGTTGGTACTTACCTCTGTATCATCAAGAGTTATTTATTGTTGTTTAGGTTAATTACTTGCTTTGAATAATTAGATCCTTATAGTATCTTTTATTTAATATGTTGTTACATCTGTTTAATTATTATACAAAATAATTTTTAAGCAAAAAGTTAACAGATGAAGGATTATGGTAATTGTACTTTTACCTTTAATCATTATTCATTTGATTATTTAGTAATAGCGTAATGTTTTAGATTATAAAGAAGTCTAAAGATGTAATAAATGGCAAAGATATGTATGAGCCATAAAATTATGAAATTTTAGTTCCTTCATAACTCAGTGGTTTAGAAGAATGAAAGCGTAGACTAGAATTGAATATTTGGAATATTATTAGATTTACAATTAAATTTTCTACTGAAATTTGCACCGTTGGTCTATGTGTTATGCAAATTAATAAAATATACGTTTAAAATGTATGTGTTACGTAAATTAATCAAATATATCGTCTATCAAAATGTAGCAATTATATAGGGGTATTTTTGCAACGATAACACAAGGGTATATTTGTTACTCTTTGAAATACATGGTTTTTTATTCTTGGATAATAACATATTTTTATTAAAAATTAGCTAAGGTAACCTTGTACTACTTTAAAGCTTCCGTTTTTTAATACTTAGTTGATTTTTCATTACAATTTGCGAGTCTATATTATTATCTAACTTGAAGTTTATCTTGACTTATAATGTCATTAATTAAAAAAATAGTTAATATCACAATCTATAATTCAATTTTCGTTTAATATAGGTACCTTGAGTGTAATATTTACTAATATAAACTTCAAGTCAGCAAAGGCTGTCTTGAATGTATATTCTGAAGGCAGCTCCATTAATAAATCTGTATGTGGGGTAAGATCCATATATTCTGTCATAGCAAATTATTAACACACTGAGTTTTAGTATAATGCACACATTTGTTAAATAAATAATAATGATTTAGAATGTATATAAATGTACAAACTTCGAATGTAATACATTCGTTCAATCCATCCTGTTACAAACAAAAATACAGAATAAGAATTTAGACCTTTTTCATAATGTAAACTACTAAAGGACAATAGTTTTAATGAAAAAAACATTTTCAAACCTTGAGCAAGTGCCTATTACACTTCTGCTTGAATATTCTGAGATTATTTTTTTCCAAATCTCTGTGTTATGTAAATCCTCAATAAAATGTAAATCATTGCTGCTCCAATTCACTAGTCTTTGGGTTTTTAGAATCTGAATCTTTCATATATTCTTGTTTTACCACATCAACAAACTCATTCAATGGAATTTCATTGCGAGTTTTATTTACTTTTACTTCCACACTCTTACCATTCGGCAAAAGTACACGGAAATTGAAAATCTTTTCTAATTCATAACACGATATCTTCTTGACATTAGGCACAAGTGCGGGTATTTTCCTAAATCCTTGAGAAGAAGAATACCCGCACTTGAGGATAAGAAAGACCTGCACTTGTGCCTAATATCAAGAAGAAATCATGTTATGACTTAGAAAAGATCTTCAATTTCCGTGTACTTTTGTCTAATGGTAAGAGTGTGGAAGTAAAAATAAATGAAACTCGCAATGTAATTTTATTGAATGAGTTTGTTGATGTGGTTAAACAAGATTATACGAGAGATTCAGAGTCTAAAAAAATCCAAAGACTGGTGAACTGGAGCAGCGATGATTTACATTTTGTTGAGGATTTACATAACACAGAGATTCGAAACAAAATAGATCTCAGGATCTTTAAGCAGAAGTGTAATAAGCTTTTGCCCAACGTTTGACAATGTTTTTGTCATTAAAATTAATGTCCTTTAGTAGTTTACATAATGAAAGAATTCTATGTTCTTGTTCTATGTTTTGGTTGGTAACCGGATGGATTGAAGGAATCTAGTACATTCGAGGTTTGTATATTTACATACATTCTAATTTTTTTAACAAATTAGTGCATCATACTAATACTAATACTCAGTGTGTTCTTAATTTGCTATGACAGAATATGTTGGATCTTACCCCACATACAGATTTATTAATGGAGTTACCTTCAAAATATACATTTGAGACAACCCTTGCTGACTTGATAGTAAGTTTATATAATTCATTTAACAAATCCAATTTAGTGATTTGGAAGAGGCCAATGGCTCCAACCCCATTTGTGGAGTTGGTGTTTTTACTTTAAATCTTTGTACAATTTTGCATTGTAAAAATTAATCGAAATATATTACAATCTTAAGTAATTTTTAAAATTTACAAAACATACAATCTTCAAATGTTGATCTTTAAATATAATCGACAAGTTAAAAAAGTATTTTTTTTATAATTTTTTTTATAATTACTTTTAATTTCATTTTTCCATTTTCTAACAAAATAATTATCTCATCCATTGTTCTCATTGTCTTTGTTTTTCCACATTGCTCCGTTTTTCCACATCGATTCGTCGTTATTTTCTTTCTTTTTTTGATCACTTACCTTTTTAGTTTTTTTTTAATTTAATAATCAGATTCTTCTTTAGCACATTAATAAAGGGTTCAAATCTTGTCAACTACTAGTACCCAATCTCTCATTCATTAGTTACTTTTCTTGTTCTCTCTCTCTCTCTCTCTAGAGAAGTGTTGAGACTTTTCATAATCCAATGTCATAAATTTTATAAGTTCATATTAATTGCTCAATTTCTATTTTTCAATCCAAATTTTTTATCTGTATTGTATATTCGTTGTCTAATTTATAAGGTTTTTTCTATTTAGTATATTTCATTTATTTTCTAATCGTGCCTTGGGTCTTTCTCGGCTTGCTTGTGAAAACTCCTCTTAAAGGAAAGAAAGGGAGTATTGTAATTCAATTAGAAAAATTGGATGAGTATGTAATTAGAAGTTAAACTTCAACATCTCATGTGATTAAGAGTTTCTTTGTGGTTGACAAGGCATTTCATATGTTGTGTGAAAGGAAAATGGGCTCCAAAACTATTGGGTTTGTCTCAAGTGAGGAAGATATGTATCTGAGTGTAATATTCTTGTCAAGTCTGATATTTTGGATAATTCAGGAAATAAGGTGAGTGAACTAAACCTCTGTGATGTGGTTTTTGAAAATTTGTAAAAGGTTAGTCTAATGATTTTTCCTGATTTTCATGTTGGTAACTCTCATACTTCCCTTCTGAAAGCAATAGAAGGAGGAAACCAAGAGTTATGTGAGTCTAAAATCTTCCATGATTTATCCTAATATTACGGAAATCAAGGATAGTAACTTCAGTTTTGGGACATTGGAGGCTAGTTATGGCTTACCTTGACTAATTAAAAGTGTTTTCGAGATGGGGTTTAATACTTTGTCTAGAATTTTGAGATGGAGAGTTTTTCTATGAAGGGGAAGTTTAATGGAAAAATTTGTCTTCAGAAAATTATGAAGAAGGTATTAAGCTTGAATATTTTATCCTCCTCAGATAAGGACTGAAAAGATATTAGTGAATCCTCTTAAAAAATTATTGAAAATGTGTTTAATATTTGGAAAGATTGTTTGATAGGACAATTTTTAGTACGTCTCCTGATTTCTACATGGAAAAGAGCATGACTCGTATTCCCTAGAAATGTATTGGAACACATATTATCAAATATAATATAAATATGAAATTGTTCCACTTTTAAAGTGGAGGAACTTATAACAAGATACTTGAGCAGGTGTGGAATGTTTGAAGCAAAATAATGTTTTTAAGAAAGAGGGGTCATGTAATGATGCTTGAAAAGATAGATACTAAGAGGTTCCATACTAAAGAAGATTTCACTACAATTGTAGATAAAGGATGTAGTTTTATATGTGGGTAGTGCAATTCGTGTTGTTGATCAAATGGACGCAATTATTGTTAATAGACTAAGATTGCCCTAGTATAGATTGTGTATTAAAAATTAGATCTCTAAAAACTTAATGCATAAACTGTATGGTTATATTAATGAAGAAATGTGTCATGATGTTGAAGTGGTTTATGTGTGGTATTGCCTACTAAGTGTAGGTTTGTAAGGAAGCAATTATAACATTGCGAATTGCACTAAGAAAAAGAAAACATGGAGGTAAATGTTTAAGCACCATGATAAATGATAGTTTCTACATTAAATGTAAGGGAGGTGAATAGGGCCTTCAAGCAACATGAAGTTTCTAAATTCATTAAATAAATTAAACTAGATGTTGTGCGTCACCTAGAAACTAAAATGGAAAAATCCAAATATGATGAATTTTATAAACATTTCATTGGTTGAGAATAATGAAATTATTAATTCTTGCATTTCAAAATTGACACTAAGAAAAAAAAACATTTGGAACACTTGTTTAAGCATTGGGTGAACTGTTATTGAACACTAAGTGGTACATCAAACACCGAGCACATTATTATACCATTGAAAAAAATATTTAGCACAAGATTTCAAAAGTTAACACTAAAAAATAACGAAACATTTAATTTTTTATTAATACACTAACCAATATACACTGAGAGCTTTGACCTTGACACACGGGTTAAAAATATTATAATAAAAAAAGCTTTCTATATTATTGATAAGACTGAGATAGTTACCGGATCCCTCATTAGAGGCCAACCTAGTTCCTGTACCAAACATTTCTTGAAATCACGAATGTTCAGTACTATTCCTTCGATCATGGATGGAAGTACTTTCCTTCTTTTTAATGAGGTCGAAAAAGAATTTTTAAAACTGAGGGCCACATAACCCCGAATAGGGGCTGGACACAAAAACAAAAACCACAAAACCGCCTAAAATCGACCCAACCCAACCCGTGAAAAACCAACTTAAACTACCTATGGTTTATGGTTTGTAGTGGGCTAACTTTTTTTTGATGGTTTTAATTCCCTGTAGGGTAACTTAACAAATCTGCAGATTTGGCCCAATTTTTTTTAACTCCCTGTAGGGTAACTTAATTTCCTCTCTCACCTACAACTTTATCTCCATCCTTTTCCTCTGTTCTCCCGAAAATCACTAAAGGAAATTTATTTAATCTAATTAATTTTTAGCCATATCTATCTATTTATCCATTTAAATCTGCTAAGTTGTTACTTTTCTCTGCCTATTTGCACTATTCCTATGGTAGTTTGGATGGTTTTTATCAACATTTCCAGTAAGGTATTTTCTCTTTTTTCTTCTTTTCTGTTCTAGATTATTTCTGTTAATTTCTTTTATTTGGATCTACTAATGTTTTGTTGTATAATTTTTATTACTTTACGGTTTAAATATTTTTATTTTGGTATAAATCCATTAGCCAAAGAGCTGGTACAGTTCATTGTTAGGTAATATTCTTGTTTCTAAACTTATAATTAATTTTTTTATTTGTGTATTTATGTATTTTAATGTTTGTCTGTTGTGATGTTTTTTTTCTACAACATGTCTTTATTTGTTGAAATAAAAAACTGCTTTTATTGAACTAGTACAAAATAAAAAAAAATGTATTTGGTTAAAATATTCCTGCAAGAACATTAGATGAGGTTGTTGGTACTTACCTTTGAATCATTAAGAGTTATTTATTGTGGTTTGGATTAATTGCTTGCTTTAAATACTTATATCTTAATATTATCTTGTATTTAATATAGTGTTATATCTGTTTAATTATTTTACAGAACAATTTTCAAGCAAAAAGAAATCGGATGGAGGATTGGGGTAATTGTTCTTTACCTTTAATATTATTCATTTGATTATTTAGTAATAGCGTTAGATTGTTGCTTTTAAGAAACCTAAAGAAGTAAGAATATAACAAAGATATGTCTTAGCTATAAAATTATGAAAATTTTAGTTCCTTCATACCTTAGTGGTTTGGAAGGATGAAGGAGTGAACTAGAATTAAAAATCATGAATATTATTAGATTTAGAATTATTTTTACAGTAATTTGCACCATTTGTCCCTGTGTTATGCAAATTAATCGAATATACGCGTCTTTCAAAATGTATGTGTTATGCAAATTAATCAAATATACCCGTCTATCAATATGTAGCAATTATATAGGGGTATTTTTACAACGATAATATAGGGGTATATTTGTTACTCTTTAAAATACAGGGGTTTTTTCTTCTTGGACAATAGCAATTTTTATTACAAATTGGATAAAATAACCTTGTACTACATTAATGTTTTGTATTTTTAAGTCCAAAAACCATTTCGGGCCAATACACTAACCCACTTTTTCCTATTTTAGTAGAGTATTGGATTACCGACAAAAAAATAGAATATAGAATATGAATAAACTTAAAATTTCACTTTATTGATTCAGAAAATTTAAATGAAATTACTTTAATTTCTCCATAATCTTTTTGAAAATTAGAACCTATATTACCTTTATAGAATGTAATAGAATATTATGTCTTCTTTTTTAATCATTGATCTCATTTGCTAAATAATTTTTTTGTAATTCTAATATGTACTATTGTGTTTAATAAAATTTAATTGAAGTAGATGATTAATTAGAAAAATGAACAGAGACTCTATATATTTATATTTATACTTATAAGAGTATAATAACCTTTATTATATAATATGCAAAATCGGCATAATGTTTTACTAACGTTAGTGAAAATGCAGGTATGACATAAAAAAAAATTCCATATGCAAAGAGATTGTCCCCAGATACAACTCTTAACATGCATATAGATAAATGTCATCTTAGTAAATTTTTAGAGACAACACAAATAGTGGCAGGTAAGCTACGACCAAGCGACCAAAGATGCGGTCTGTTATGGACATTTATGCATCAACCCACCCTTGTACATTGGAGTAGCTGCATACAATGAGGGGAACAATTTTTCCATAAAGCTATTTTTTATCTTAGAACTATAAGCCCTTTTCTTGTAAATTTTATTGAAGATTTTTTTCTTATATGATGATGAGCTAACTGAAGAGGAAGATAAAGAAATGGTACACGTGGCACCAAATAATGTAGAGGAGATGACGGATCAAAATGAAATTTTAACAATTTTTGTAGTAAATACCGGGACAATTGAAAAAATGTATAACTGGCCCTTTATAAAGTGTTCGGTTTGGGAAATAGTCGAGTCAATGGATGTATTAACAAGAATGCGGCAAACGCCATAGTTTTCACCTTTGAATGAATATGAAGAGATATCCTGCGAAGAACTTGCGATAAACTTGATGCTGCAATTTGCTTAGAAAGTCGATATAATATCAAGATTATGTGTAGATGATATGAAATCTACCGATATTACCTCATTAAGACTATCAAAAATACCATTAATAATACTCGTATCTTTCATATCATCTATAGATAATCTTGATATCATATCCGCTTTATAAGCAAATTTCCTAATCAAGACTATCGCAAGTCTTCATGGGATTTCTCTTCATATTTATTCAAAAGTGAAAAATGTGGCGTTTGTGGCATTCTTATAAATACATCCATGGATTCGACTGTTTCTCAAATCCTGGAACTCTTTATAAAGGGTCAGTTATACATTTTTTCTACTGCAATAATTGTTAAATTTTCGTTTTGATCCCTCATCTCCTCCACATTATTAGGTGCCACCTGTATAATTGATTTATCTCCCTCTTCAGTTATCTCATCATCATCTATAAATTTTTTTCGTCAATACAAATTTATAAAAGAAAAGGGCTTATTGTATACCTGAAAGTCAACATATTGATCCACAAGGTGACATCAATAGGAAAGGGAAGAGACATGTGACAGAAGAACCAGAAAATAGAAATTCTCGTAAAGAAAGGAAGTACCAAGGACGTAGACACCGGTTATAATATTTTTCTCCTTTATTGATTAATAGACGTCATGATCCTCGTTAAGTTTTCATAACTTTCAGTTGCTCAGTGGTTATTTAAGTTTATGTTCGAAAGTTTTGATTTATAGTATTTGTTTTTATATTATGTTGTTTATATAATATAATATAGGCTACTTTTTACAATATAGGGACTTATAGTTAGATTAATTTACAAAATAGGAAAACATGTAATTTCATTTTTGCCTATGACCCAATAATGCAATCTTTTATTAAGTTTCAATTGGTCTTGGATTTTTTCGCATATCTTTTTAAGCTTTTACTTATAATATATGTATGAATAATATAGGAACTTATAGTGTGATTATAAAAAAAAATTATTGTAGTTTTTACATAATATAGGGACATATATTGCAATTAAATTAAAATAAAATATACCATCACCCCAACCCTTAGCCCCCTATATAAATATCTTTATACACCGCTTATTAATCTTATCTTAATTATTTAAATTATTTAAAAATTAAAAAATTAAAAGAATAACGTGTCGTATTCTGGAAACACCTTTTTTTTCCAAGAGATCACCCTATTGTTAAAGAGATCTAATTTTGGTAGTTAGTGTGTAGATAATCCATTGTCGAAGATGATTTCTCCCCAAACTCTTGGAGAAGTATCTGTTTTTTATCCGATTATCTGAGATTTCACATTGAACCGGAGGTTGAGCTGAACCTTGAGATACCTAGTCCACCAGGGTCATATCTACCAGTTTTATTCTGGTTGGTTAATTTAATATAAGGTAACTCAAACTTGTTGAGCTTTGATTTTTAATTCAAATTGAAAAAACTCAACAATCGTTTTAAAAATAAAAAGATAAAAAATTAAAAGATAAAATACAATTACAATATTGCATTGTACAAATTAATCAAAAAAATATTACAATCCAAAGTAATTTATAAAATTTACAAAACGTATAATCATCAAATGTCGACAAGTTAAAAAAGTATTTTTTTTTATCATTTTCTTTAATTTCATTCTTCTTTTTTCTAACAAAATAATCATCAATTCATTGTTCTCACTGTCTTTGTTTCTCCACATTGCTTCGTTTTTCCAAATTGCTTCGTCATTATTTTTTTTCTTTTTTGATCACTTACCTTTTTATTTTTATTTTCAATATAATAATCAGATTCTTCTTTAGCACATTAACAGAGGATTCGAATCTTGTCATCTACTAGTACCCAATCTCTCATCTCATTAGTTACAATACTCTCTCTCTCTTGAGAAGTGTTGAGACTTTTCATAATCCAATGGTCATAAATTTTGTGTGTTTATATTAATTGCACAATTTCTATTTTCTAATCTAGATTTTTTTTATCGGTATTGTATATTCGTTGTTTAATTTTTAAGGTTTTTTCTGTTTAGTATATTTCATTTATTTCCTAATCGATTTTACTCATTATTTTTTATGCATGTTCCTTGAGTCTTTCTCGGTCTGCTTGTGAAAACTCCCCTTAAAGGAAAGAAAGGGAGTATTGTAATTCAATTAGATAAAGTGGAGAAGAATGTAACTAGAAGTTAAACTTCAACATCTCATGTGATTAAAGTTTCTTTGTGGTTGAGAAGGCATTTCATATATTGTCTGAAAAGAAAATGGGATCCAAAACTATTGGGTTTGTCTCAAGTGAGGAAGATATGTAACCGGGTGTAATATTCTTGTCAAGTGTGATATTTGGGATAATTATACAAATAAGGTGAGTGAACTAAACCTCTATGATGTGGTTTTTGAAAATTTGTAGAAGGTTAGTCTAATGAATTTCCCTGATTTGCATGTTGGTAACTCTCATGCTTCCCCTCAGAAAGCAATAGAAGGAGGAAAACAAAAGTTATGTGAGTCTAAAATCTTCCATGATTTATCCTAATATTATGGAAATCAAGGATAGTAACTTCAGTTTAGGGACATTGAAGGCTAGTTATGGCTTATCTTTACTAATTAAAAGTGTTTTAGAGATAGGGTTTACTATTTTGTCTAGTCTTTGCAGATAGAAAGTTTTTCCACGAAGGGAAATTTTAATGGGAAATTTTTTTTTTCAGAAAATTATGAAGAAGATATTAAGCTTGAATTTTTTATCCTCCTGGGATTAAGGCAAAAAAGAAACAGGTCAATCCTCTTAAAAGAATTAATGAAAAGGTATTTAATATTTGGTAAGATTTTTTGATAGGACAATTTTTAGTAAGTCTCCTGATTTCTACATCGTAAAGATCGTGCTCGTATACCCTAGAAAGATATTGGAAAACTTATTAATTAATATATATTTATTTAAATATAAAATTGTTCCACTTTTAAAGTGAAGGAACTTATAACAAGATACTTGAGCAGGTGTTGAATGTTCGAAGCAACATCATACTTAAGAAGATGCTTGAAAAGATAGATACTAAGAGGTTTCATACTTAAGAAGATTTCACTACAATTGTAGATAAATGATGGAGTTTTATATGTGGGTAGTGCATTTCGTGTTGTTGATCAAATGGACGCAATTATTGTTACTAGACAAAGATTGACCTAGTATAGATTGTGTATTGAAATTTATATCTCTAGAAACTTAATTCATAAAGTTTATGGCTATATTAAGGAAGAAATGTGTCATGATATTGAAGTGGTGTATGTATTGAGTGCCTACTAAGAGTAAGGTTTGTACGGAAGCAATTATAACATTGCGGACTACACTAAGAAAAATAAAAAATGGAGGTAAATGTTTAAGCACCATGATAAACTATAGTTTCTACATTAAATGTAAGGGAGGTCAATAGGGCCTTCAAGCAACATGAAGTTTCTAAATTCATTAAATAAATTATTGTGTGTCTACTAGAAACTAAAATGGAAAAATCTAAATATGATGAATTTTATAAACATTTCATTGGTTTGGAATAATGTAATTATTAATTCTTTCATTTCAAACTTGACACTGAGAAAAGAAAACATTGGGAACACTTGTTTTATGCATTGGGTGAAGTGTTATTGAACACTAAGTGGTACATCAAACACGAGCACAATATTATACCATTGAAAAAAAGATTTAGCACAAAATTTCAAAATTTAACACTGAAAAATAACGAAACATTTCATTTTTTTAATAATACACTAACCAATATACATTGAGAGCTTTGACCTTGACACATGGGTAAAAAAAAATTATAATAGAAAAAGCTTACTATATTATTGATATGACTAAAATAGTTACTGGATCCCTTAATTATTTGAGTCCAACCCAGTTCCTGTACCAAACATTTCTTGAAATCAAGAATGTCCAGTACTGTTCCTTCGATCAAGCTCCTCGATCGTGCAATATGGATCTGTTCAATAAACATCCGAGATCTATTTCATCTTCCTCTTCCATTTTATTTTGAGAAGGACATCTTTTAACATAGGGACTTTGACAACAATCAAGAAACTGAAAAGGGGTAAATTGCAATTTTTGTTATGAGAGTGTGATCAAGTGGTCGATGTAGAATATAACATAGTTTAACTTTGTTTCAAAAGCTTCAGATTTGACACAATTAACAGAATAGACTATGATCTTTGATGTAATCTTTAAGTAATAAATGAAAATTTAAAACGAAGAATCCTAGAACATTTTTTCTTTTGATGTTATGTAGTTTGACAAGTATAGGATTAGAGGTTTTAGTAATAGAAAAAAGGTTGTTATGTGTAATATATGGACCTATAAAGTATTCAGGACTAAACCAATGGGGATTAAAAGTCTAAAAGTTAAATTAGGTTGACTTAAATATTGAAATGCAATAACTAAATTATATAAATAAGTAACTCAATGAATGCTAAAAATCAACAAAAAATTTATATTCCGAATAAGGCTTATAGATTTCTATTATGGAGACTTGGAGTATTTTATTCCCTCATACATTTTTTCCGACAAATTCGCATTGAATAACATTCTAGCTTTGAATTGTTTTTGCCAAGTTAAAATAGAGGAAATTATCCCAGATAAGAAAGTTTCCAATAAGAGGGTGCTATTCTAAGAGTAAGCTTGTAAAAAATTAGGCATAAAAAACAACACTTTAAGAATCACGATGATAAGTGTTTGATCAATGAAAAATCAACCACAAACATCAGTGGGTCTAGCAGCAAATAAAGAAGTCTCATGTAACAAGATTTATTTTTTCTATAATTACAAAATTAACCATTAATTCGAGGTTCTTTGTTTTGGTTTTCGTAAAAGTTATTTGGATACTGTAAGGTAAATTAAAAATTAAAGGTAGAACATGATATATTATAAAGTTTGGTAGGGGTTTGATAATCGTTTTGAGAATCTTGATTGTAATGTTATAGAATTTAGTATTTGTTCCATGTATTAAGTTTAAGTGGTGCATGTTTAAACTAATCATGCATTTATATCCTGTAAGTTGTTTTGTAAAAAAATTATTTTATCTTTAGATAAAAAAGGTCTAATTCTCTGTAAAATATTCCTTCTTTTCTAATAAGATTACCTAGTTACTTGAGAAACTTTTGTTAGAAAGCAAAAGGTGAGTGTGGCATAGCCTCTAATAGGGCTGCACACTAAACCGCAAAAACGCACACGACCCAACACTTGTGCCTAATATCAAGAAGATATCATGTTATGACTTAGAAAAGATCTTCAATTTCTGTGTACTTTTGCCTAATGGTAAGAGTGTGGAAGTAAAAATAAATAAAACTCGCAATGAAATTCCATTGAATGAGTTTGATGATGTGGTAAAACAAGAATTTATGAGAGATTTAGAGTCTAAGAAAATCCAAAGACTAGTGAACTGGAGCAGCGATGATTTACATTTTGTTGAGGATTTATATGACACAGAGATTTGTAACAAAATGGATCTAAGGATTTTTAAGCAGAAGCATAATAGGCTCTTGCCCAAGGTTTGACAATGTTTTTGTCATGAAAATTAATGTCCTTTAGTAGTTTACATTATGAAAAAAATTCTAAGTTCTTGTTCTGTGTTTTGGTTTGTAACATGACAAATTGAAGTAATCTAGTACATTCACGTTTGTATATTTACATACATTCTAAATTATTATTATTTCTTTAACAAATGTGTGCATTATACTAATAGTAATACTCAGTGTGTTCTTAATTTGCTATGACAGAATATGTGGGATCTTACCCACATACATATTTATTTATGGAGCTGCCTTCAAAATATACATTTGAGACAACCCTTGCTGATTTGATAGTAAGTTTATATAATTCATTTAACAAACCCAATTTAGTGATTTGGAAGAGGCCAGAGGTTCCAAACCCATTTGTGCAACTGGTGTTGTCACTTCAAATCTTTGTAATATGATAAGACAATTCCCAAAATTGTAAATATGTTTTCCACCATGGTAAATAAAGATAATAAATTAATACAAGAAAAATAAATATTGAGCTAAAACATTTATTTAAGTTTTTGTATGCATTACCTTGTGGAGATTTCAAGGCTTGGATTTTTTATTGTTAGCTCAGAACTAGATATGAGTTCAACCTGCAATATATAAGAAGTAATTTAAGATCAATTATGTTGATTATATAATCATGACATACTCTTTAAATAGGATTAAATGCATAACATGGTTATTTTCATACTTGTAAGGAGATTTATGCTCTCATACCACATAATTTTATATGAAAAATTAATTAAATTATACCACAAAACAAAACTAAGCATTTATAATTGAGAATAGTTATGTCTAAAAAAATTGCTTAATGTCATTATGATAGAAATATTTATTATGATGAATATATTTTAGAAAAATGATAAAAATAATATAATATAATTTTATTATAGTAAATATTTATTAAAAATCTATTTTTATATGAAATCAACTCACTTAGAAAAAAAAATCAATGAACATAAAGGTTAGTAAAATAATTCTACAAAGAAAATGAACTTTGAAATAAAAAGGAAAATAATGGGACACCTAGATCTCACTTTACAAATGAAAGGAACCTAACTATTTTTATGGTATAAAAATGTTAGATATTCAGTCTTTATTCATCATTAATACACTCAAAACAGTAAAAATAAGTATTTCAGCAATAATGAATCAAAACTAGTCTATATTAGATGAATAACATGTTACGCACAACCCATATAAATATTGGTTATATAAATGATCTAAGTAAATTGTAGAAGGATTGAAGATTAAAACATGCTTATTGTTAAAAGATGGAGAGCTAGAAGACTCAAGATTATACATACCCGTTGATTTTTAAAAACTTTGTAGAATGCTTTAAGAGAAAAATGGTTTCCAAAAAATATAGGATGTAGGGTGAATAAGGTTAGGGTGGAAGAGGTAGAGGGGGAGAGGGGTATATAAGAAGAGGAGAAAATAGTTTTGTATGTGTTTTATTAGAGCCCACATTGTCATAACATAGTTTTTTTGATATCTTTATCGTTTTAACATACTAGATTTTAAAATTATTATCAATATAGCCCCTAAAAGATTGAATTTATTTTCTAAGACCTCATTTTTCTTGAGATTTTTTTTAATTTTAATGTCGAATAAGACAAATTGAATACGTATAGATCCGACGTTTAATGTAATTAAATTAGTATATATCTATTTTATATAAAAGAAACTTATGCCTTTTCTCATTCAATATTATTAATGAGTTTGTCCAAAAGAGAATTTTTAAAATTTGAATTCATTTGAAATAGTAAATTATTAAAAGATCATTTAGTATCCTTAGAAATTGAGGTTATACATTATTAAATGACATTATGTGCCCGTTTAGAAGTGTTTTTCTAGAAAAACACTTAAAAGTATTTTTAAAACTTATAAAGTGTTTTAAACCTCGAAATTTTTTTATGAGAAACACTAAATATGTTCTTCTTAAAAAACAATTAAAGTGATTAATGATATCAAAATTATTTTTAATATTTTTTTTTTAATTTTAATTTTTATTCAAAAAGAACTTTTTTCTTTTAGAATAAGCACTTCCAAACAGGTCTTATATTGTATTAAATATTTTAAAAATAATAATATATTATTTATAAACTAAATCTTCCCATTTCGAAAAGGGTAGGCGCGGTAAGAGTATTAAATAAAAGTATTAAATAAAAGTCCTAAATAATAGTTTAATTACATAAAATTGAGAATTTTATCTTTGATATATGTTTCAAGTAAAAAGTAGTCTACAAAAGTTTACAGCCCAATATATTTATTTTTGAAAATATTATACTTCTTATTAGATTTGTATTAACCATAATTTAAACTATACCTGAATCATGAATATATAAAGAACTTCACTAATTTATCAAATATTATACGATTGAATAGTCTTGGATTAATCTTCATTATATGTTTGTGCTATTATCTATAAGTATATTATATTTGATAGTGTATAATTTAATATTTCTGGTTCCAAAAATGAAGTGGCTATTACATTGCTAAATGTGTAGAGAACGTTCTCGTCCACCTAGGCATGTCTTTCTCGAACATATGTTTAATATTAGATAAGAAAAGCAATCTCACATATATGAATTGGATGATGGTTTTTGCTTAAACTCCTTTATTGTATTTCTATTTTCAGTTTAATGAAATAATATAAAATCTATTAATAGTCTTCTCAATCATTTTTTTTTACTATGTAAGTATGATAAATTCATATTCTGTTAGCCTTATATAATGTTTTATGTTTTTAATTCGTACAAAATTTTGAGTTTTTTTATCATTATATTGTTTAACTCTCTTCTGAACTATTTTTACATTATATAGAATATATTATTAATATTATATACACCCTTTGTTTAAAAATATTTGTCCACTTTAATGTTCACACATATTAAGAAATGTAATAATTATATAGTTGAATTGCTTAATTTTTTAACTAGTGTATCACTTTTTGAAAAAAATATTTAATACAATGATACATTATTTAATATGATACAACGTATTTTTTCTAATTATAATTAAGGATAATTAGTTATTTTTTCAATATGAATCATAACTCGTGGGAGATATTATGGTTATAATTCGAAAATATAATATACTTAAAACATAAAGATAGAAACAACAACTATGTTATGATTGTCTATGTTTGGATATTTATATAATTATATATATAATATTGTAAATTCCAAATAAACAAATACACATACACATACACACAAAAGCAATTTCAACTTTACCACGTCACTACAAAGGAATTTTTATCTTAAAGCAATTTTGTAAACACATCAACACCAACAAAAGGTATGTAATTTAAATCTCGAGTCTTGTAGCTCTTTGTCCTTCGAAAGATGGATTATTTTGAGTCATTCTTATGAACCTTACCCAAGTGTTTCTAATCTTCACCTAGGCATTCGACATTTAAAAAGAAAAGTATTTAAAAAAATTGTTTTATATGTATGAATATTTGTCATTTGTATAATTAAATATATATTGACGTATATTGTCACTAATTAAAAAAATAGTTAATATCGAGACTTATAATTAATTTTTTGTTTAATATATGGACCTTGAGTGTAATATTTCATATTATAAAGACATATATTGCATGTAATTCCAAAAACTGTTTTGGGGCCAATATCCCAACCACCTTTTCCCTATTTCTGTAGAGTATTGGATTACCGATCAAAAAAATAGAACATGAAATATGATAAAACTTAAAATTTCACTTTCTTGATTTAGAAAATCTAAAAAATTTATTTTAATTTGTCCCATAATATTTTTAAAAATTAGATCCTATATTACCTTTATATAATGTAACAGAGTATTGTGTCTTCCTTTTGAATCATTGATCTCATTGGACTAAATTAATTTTTTGTAATAATAATGTGTATTATGGTGTTTAATAAAATATAATGGAAGCGGATGACTAATAAGAAAAATAATCAGGGAAACTATAGATTATTTTATATTTATACTTATAAAACTATAATAACCTTTAGTATATATTATGCAAAATCAGCATAATTCTTAACTAATGGTATACAATTTATCAGTGAAAAATATAGGTATGACATCAAAATTTTGTCCCATATGCAAAGGGATTGTAAGGGCGGATCCCTTCAAGTCCCAGGGGGCTCAAGTCCTCCCCTCTTGAACCCGTAAGTTTTAGAATACGTCAATGCAATTTTGTCCCAAAAAATAATTTAAACTCCTCTGAATATTTGTGTAGACAATGTATACTGTAAAGAACACATAAATTGGCTTAATAGTATAGAACTTTGCATTTTAGCATTAAAATGGAGGTTATGTGTTCAAATCTTAGCAAGTGCTTTATCTTTTTTATTAATAAAGATTTATGTTATAAATTTGTCAACTTTTATAAAACCTATTTTGAGTTTGATAATAGTATTACTTAGTAATTTATTATTTATATTACTCAAATAAAATTAGTGTTTAATTTTTACAAATGATTAATTTCTCATCTTTATAAATTAAAATATAACATATGGTATATTAATAATTTAATATAATACTACTAATACCATATAAATTAAGTGTATATAATGGTGTTGGTTTACATATTTTTGGGTAACTAGTAACAGATAAATCCATCAATTAAAGAAAAGAAAAGCGTCAAGACGTTGGATTCTCTTAGTTGCATTGCTAGTTATATGTTTATGTGTCATATTTTTACCTTAAAAAATCTCTAGAAGCGTTGACTCCTGACTCCCGTATATTTTAAGCCCCCTCTAAATTTAGTTTATGGATCCGCCTCTGATCCCCAGATACAACTCTTAACATGCATATGAATAATTGTCATCTTAGTAAATTTGCTGGGACAGCGCAAATAGTGGCACGTAAGCTACAGACTAAGCAAACAAATATGCGGTCCATTGCGGACATTTATGCATCAACCCGGCCTTGTACATTAGAGGAGTTGGATACAGTGAGGGGAACAACTTTTCCATAAAGCTCGGGAACAACTTTTCCATCACGCTCATTGATCCCCAAGGTGACATCGATAGGGAAAGGGAAGAGACATGTGGCGGAAGAACCCAAAAGTAGCAATTCTCGTAAAGGAAAGAAACTACCAACTGGACGTAGACACTAGGTATAATATTTCTCTCCTTTATTGATTAATAGATGTCATGATCCTCGTCAAGTATTCATAACTTCCAGTTGGTCCCTGGTTATTTAGGTTTATCTTCGTAATTTTTGATTTATATTATCGGTTTGTATTTTGTTGTTTATATGATATAATATAGGTTACATTTAAAAATTTATGGACTTATATCGAGATTAATTTAAAAAATAGGAAACATATTGTTTAATTTTTGCATAATGCAATTTTTATTCTGTTTCAATTGGTCTATTTTTTTAGCATATCTTTTTAAGCTTTCAGTTATAGTATTTTTATGAATATTTTGTTATATATTTGATAAATAAAGGGTATATGTATAACATAGTTACTAATAGTGTGATTATATAAAAAAACAAATTATGGCAATTTTTTCAAAATATAGGGACCTATAGTGTAATTAAATTAAAATAAAATATACCATTACCCCAATCTCTTAGCCCCCTATAGAAGTATCTTGATCCACCCCTTATTAATCTTATATGAATTATTTGAATTATTTAAACAGAAAAATAATGAAAAGAATAACACGTCTTATTATGCGCCACAATTCTTAACACTATTATGGATTTATAAGAGATGAATTAATCATTAGTTAAGGATGATATTTATAGGAGAATAACACATGTGTTATCTCTTGATAAGACATAATGATTTTTATTAATGGACCTATCAAAAAAAAATGTCACACTGAAACTTTTCTAGTCCAGTTTGATTCTGGTTGGGTAAGTTGATATAAGGTTACTCAAACTTGGTCAGCTTTTGATTTTTTTATTAAAACTTAATAATTTAAAATAAAAAACTCAACAATCGTTATAAAAATAAAAAGATTAACAACTCAAAATGTAAAATACAATTACAATTTTTCATTGTAAAAATTAATCAAAAAATATTACAATCTTAAGTAATTTATAAAATTTACAAAACATACAATCTTCAAATGTTGATTTTTAAATATAATAGACAAGTTAAAAAAAGTATTTTTTTATCATATTATTTAATTTAATTCTTCTATTTTCTAACAAAATAATCATCTCATCCATTGTTCTCATTGTCTTTGTTTTTCCACATTGATTCGTCGTTATTTTCTTTCTTTTTTTGATCACTTACCTTTTTAGTTTTTTTTTTAATTTAATAATCAGATTCTTCTTTAGTACATTAATAAAGGGTTCAAATCTTGACAACTACTAGTACCCAATCTCTTATTCATTAGTTATTTTACTCGTTCTCTGTCTATTGAGAAGTGTTGAGACTTTTCATAATCCAATGTCATAAATTTTATATGTTCATATTAAATGCTCATTTTCTATTTTTCAATCCATATTTTTTATGTGTATTGTATATTAGTTGTCTAATTTTTAAATTTTTTTCTATTTATTATATTTCATTTATTTTCTAATCGTGCCTTGGGTCTTTCTCGGCTTGCTTGTGAAAACTCCTCTTAAAGGAAAGAATGGGAGTATTGTAATTCAATTAGATAAATTTGAGGAGTATTTAATTAAAAGTTAAACTTCAACATCTCATGTGATTAAGAGTTTCTTTGTGGTTGAGAAGGCATTTCATCTATTGTGTGAAAGGAAAATGAGCTCCAAAACTATTTGGTTTGTCTCAAGTGAGGAAGATATGTATCTAGGTGTAATATTCTTGTCAAGTGTGATATTTTGGATAATTCAGGAAATAAGGTGACTGAACTAAACCTATGTGATGTGGTTTTTGAAAATTTGTAGAAGGTTAGTCTAATGATTTTCCCTAATTTTCATGTTGGTAACTCTCATGATTCCCATCTGAAAGCAATAGAAGGAGGAAACCAGGAGTTATGTGAGTATAAAATCTTCCATGATTTATCCTAATATTACGGAAATCAAGGATAGTAACTTCAGTTTTGGGACATTGGAGGCTAGTTATGGCTTACCTTTACTAATTAAAAGTGTTTTCGAGATGGGGTTTACTACTTAGTCTAGACTTTTGAGATGGAGAGTTTTTCTATGAAGGGGAAGTTTAATGGAAAAATTTGTTTTCAGAAAATTATGAAGAAGGTATTAAGCTTGAATATTTTATCCTCCTGGGATTAAGACTAAAATATATTGGTGAATCCCTTTAAAAAATATTGAAAAGGTATTTAATGTTTGGAAAGATTGTTTGATAGAACAATTTTTAGTAAGTCTCCTGATATCTACATGGTAAAGAGCATGACTCGTATTCCCTAGAAATATATTGGAACACATATTATCAAATATAATATAAATATGAATTGTTCAACTTTTAAAGTGGAGGAACTTATAACAAGATACTTGAGCAGGTGTGGAATGTTGGAAGCAAAATCATGTTGTTAAGAAAGAGGGGTCATGGTATGATGCTTGAAAAGATATATACTAAGAGGTTCCATACTAAAGAAGATTTCACTACAATTGTAGATATAGGATTTAGTTTTATATGTGGGTAGTGCAATTCGTGTTGTTGATCAAATGGACGCAATTATTGTTACTAGACTAAGATTGACCTAGTATAGACTGTGTATTGAAAATTATATCTCTAGAAACTTAATTCATAAAGTTTATGGTTATTTTAATGAAGAAACGTGTCATGATGTTGAAGTGGTTTATGTGTGGTATTGCCTACTAAGTGTAGGTTTGTAAGGAAGCAATTATAACATTGCGGATTGCACTAAGAAAAAGAAAAACATGGAGGTAAATGTTTAAGCACCATGATAAACGATAGTTTCTACATTTAATGTAAGGGAGGTCAATTGGGCCTTAAAGCAACATGAAGTTTCTAAATTATTTAAATAAATTAAAATAGATGTTGTGCGTCTCCTAGAAATTAAAATGTTAAAATCTAAATATGATGAATAATATAATCATTTCATTGGTTGAGAATAATGTAATTATTAATTCTTGCATTTCAAAATTGACACTAAACAAAAACATTTGGAACACTTGTTTAAGCATTGGGTGAATTGTTATTGAACACTAAGTGGTACATCAAACACCGAGCACATTATTATACCATTGAAAAAAATATTTAGCACAAGATTTCAAAAGTTAACACTGAAAAATAACGAAACATTTCATTTTTTATTAATAAACTAACCAATATACATTGAGAGTTTTGACCTTGACACACGTGTTAAAAATATTATAATAAAAAAAGCTTACTATATTATTGATAAGATTGAAATAGTTACCGGGTGCCTCATTAGAGGCCAACCTAGTTCCTGTACCAAATATTTTTTGAAATCACGAATGTTCAGTACTGTTCCTTCGATCAATCTCCTCGAGCGTACAATATGGATATGTTCTATAAACATTCGAGATCCATTTCATCTTCCTCTTCCATTTTCAGCTGGACATCTTTTAATAGAGGGACTTTGACAGCTATCAAGAAAAAAGAAAAGGGTAAAATGCAATTTTTGTAATGAGAGTGTGATCAAGTAGTCGAGGTAAAATATAACATAGTTCATCTTTGTTTCAAAAGCTTCAGATTTGACACAATTAACAGAATAAACTATGATCTTTGATGTAATCTTTAAGTAAATAAATGAAAATTTAAAAGGAAGAATCCTAGAACATTTTTTCTTCTCATTCAATGTACTTTGACAAGTATAGGATCAATGGTTTTAATAAAAAGAAAAGGTTATTATGTGTAATATATGGACCTATAATGTATTCAGGTTTTAACCAGTAAGGGTTAAAAGTTTGAAAGTTAAATTAGGTTGACATGAATATTGAAATACAATAGCTAAATTGTATAAATAAGTAACTCAATGCATGCTAAAAATCAAAAGAATGTTTATATTCCAAATAAGGCTTATAAATTTCTACTATGAAGACCTAGAGTATTTTATTCCCTCACTATTTTTTTCCAAATACATTTTTTTCCTACAAATTCGCATTGAATAATATTCTAAGCTTTGAATTATTTTTTCCAAGTTAAAATAGAGAAAATTATCCCAGAAAAGAAAGTTTCCAATAAGAGGGTGCTATTCTAAGAGTAAGCTTGTAAAAAATTAGGCATAAAAAACAGCACTTTAAGAATCATGAGGACAAGTGTTCGATCAATGAAAATTCAACAACAAATATCAGTGGGTCTAGCAACAAATAAGGAAGTCTCTTGTAACAAGATTGATTTTTCTACAGTTACAAAATTAACCATTAATTCGATGTTCTTTGTTTAGGTTTTCGTAAAAGTTATTTGGAAACTGTTAGGTAAATTAAAAATTAAAGGTAGAGCATAATATATTATAAAGTTAGGTTTGGGTTTGATAATTTATGAGAATCTTGATTGTAATGTTATAGAATTTACTGTTTGTTCCATGGATTAAGTTTAAGTGGTGCATGTTTAAGCTAAACATGCATTTATATCCTACAAGTTTTTTGTAATAAAATTATTTTATCTTTAGATAAAAAATGTCTAAATCTCTTTAAAATATTACTTCTTTTCTAATAAGATTACCTAGTTAGTTGAGAAAAATTTGTTAGAAAGCAAAAGGTGAGTGGGACATAGCCCCGAATAGGGCTGCACATTAAATCCGCAAAACCTCACTAAATCGACCAAACACATAGTTTGTACTGGGCCTAATTTTTTTATGGTTTTGGTTTTTGGCCCAATTTTTTTTATAACCCTAGCTATAAAAACAGTGGGACTTATCTGCTCGTCCTTTATAGTTTCACGCTAAACTTTCTCTCTGCCCTACAAATTTATCTCCATACTTCAATGTGTTCTTTTGAGAAACCCTAAAGAAAATTATTTAATCTAATCAAATTTGTGTCATATATATCTCGTTATCCCTCTAAATCTAAATCTGCTACCTTGATACTTTCCTCTGCCGATTTGTACGGTTCTTATGGTTGTTCTGATGATTTTTATCAACATTTCCAGCAAGGTGTTTTCTCTATTTTATTCTTTTATGTTCTAGATTATTTATTTTAGTTTCATTTATTTGGATTTATTCATTTTTTGTTGTATAATTTTTATTAATTAAGGGTTTCAATATTTTTATTTTTGTATAAATCCATCAAGTCAAACAGCGTGGTACAGTTCATTTTGGGTAATATTCTTGTTTCTAAACTCATAATTAATTAAGTTTTTGTTATTTGTATATTTATGTATTATAATGCTTGTCTGTTGTGATGTTTCTTTTTCTTTCTCTATGGTTTATGGATAAAGGCATGTTTTTATTGGTTGAAATAAAAAACTGCTTGTATTGAATTAGTACAAAATTTAAAAAATAATTTTGGTTAAAAGATTCATGTAGAAACATTAGATGAGGTTGTTGGTACTTACCTCTGTATCATCAAGAGTTATTTATTGTTGTTTAGGTTAATTACTTGCTTTAAATACTTAGATCCTTATAGTATCTTTTGTTTAATATGTTGTTGCATCTGTTTAATTATTATACAAAATAATTTTTAAGCAAAAAGTTAACAGATGAAGGATTATGGTAATTGTACTTTTACCTTTAATCGTTATTCATTTGATTATTTAGTAATAGCTTTAAGTTTTAGATTATAAGAAGTCTAAAGATGTAAGAATATGGATAAGATATGTATGAGCACTAAAATTATGAAATTTTAGTTCCATCATAACTCAGTGGTTTACAAGAATGAAAGCCTAGACTAGAATTGAATATTTGGAATATTATTAGATTTAAAATTAAATTTTTTTACAGAAATTTGCCCCATTGGTCTATGTGTTATGCAAATTAATAAAATATACATGTCGTTTAAAATGTTTGTGTTATGTAAATTAATCAAATATACCTTCTTTCAAAATGTAGCAATTATATAGGGGTATTTACGCAACGATAATACAAGGATATATTTGTCACTCTTTGAAATACATGGTTTTTTATTCTTGGATAATAACATATTTTTATTAAAAATTAGCTAAGGTAACCTTGTACTACTTTAAAGCTTCCGATTTTTAATACTTAGTTTAATTTTCATTACAATTTGCAAGTCTATATTATTATCTAACTTGAAGTTTATCTTGACTTATAATGTCATTAATTAAAAAAATAGTTAATATCACAATCTATAATTCAATTTTCTTTTAATATAGGTACCTTGAGTGTAATATTTACTAATATAAACTTCAAGTCAGCAAAGGCTCTCTCGAATGTGTATTCTGAAGGTAGCTCCATTAATAAATCTGTATGTGGGGTAAGATCCATATATTCTGTCATAGCAAATTATGAACACACTGAGTATTAGTATAATGCACACATTTTTTAAAGAAATAATAATGATTTAGAATGTATGTAAATGTACAAACTTCGAATGTACTAGATTCTTTCAATCCATCCAGTTACAAACCAAAATACAGAATAAGAATTTAGACCTTTTTCAAATGTAAACTACTAAAGGACAATAGTTTTAATGACAAAAACATTGTCAAACCTTGAGCAAGTGCCTATTATACTTCTGCTTGAATATTCTGAGATCATTTTTGTTCCAAATCTCTGTGTTATGTAAATCCTCAATAAAATGTAAATCGTTGCTGCTCCAATTCACTAGTCTTTGGGTTTTTAGAATCTGAATCTTTCATATATTCTTGTTTTACCACATCAACAAACTCATTCAATGGAATTTCATTGCGAATTTTATTTACTTTTACTGCCACACTCTTACCATTCGGCAAAAGTACACAGAAATTGAAAATCTTTTATAATTCATAACATGATATCTTCTTGACATTAGGCACAAGTGCGGGTATTTTCCTAAATCCTTGAGAAGAAGAATACCCGCACTTGAGGATAAGAAAGACCCGCACTTGTGCCTAATATCAAGAAGATATCATGTTATGACTTAGAAAAGATCTTCAATTTCCGTGTACTTTTGCCTAATGGTAAGAGTGTGGAAGTAAAACTAAATGAAACTCGCAATGAAATTCTATTGAATGAGTTTGTTGATGTGGTAAAACAAGATTATACGAGAGATTCAGAGTCTAAAAAAATCCAAAGACCGGTGAACTGGAGCAGCGATGATTTACATTTTATTGAGGATTTACATAACACAGAGATTCGAAACAAAATGGATCTCAGGATCTTTAAGCAGAAGTGTAATAAGCTTTTGCCCAACGTTTGACAAAGTTTTTGTCATTAAAATTAATGTCCTTTAGTAGTTTACATTATGAAAAAATTCTAAGTTCTTGTTCTATGTTTTGGTTGGTAACAGGATGGATTGAAGGAATCTAGTACATTCGAGGTTTGTATATTTACATACATTCTAATTTTTTTTAACAAATTAGTGCATTATACTAATATTAATACTCAGTGTGTTCTTAATTTGCTATGACAGGATATGCTGGATCTTACCCCACATACAGATTTATTAATGGAGCTGCCTTCAAAATATACATTTGAGACAACCCTTGCTGACATGATAGTAAGTTTATATAATTTATTTAACAAATCCAATTTAGTGATTTGGAAGAGGCCAAAGGCTCCAACCCCATTTGTGGAGTTGGTGTTTTCATTTCAAATCTTTGTAATATGATAAGACAATACCCAAAATTGTAAATATGTTTTCCACCATGGTAAAGAAAGTTAATAAATTAATACAAGAAAAATCAATATAGAGCTAAAACATTTTTTAAAACTTTTTGTATGCATTACCTTGTGGAGATTTCAAGGCTTGGATTTTTCATTGTTAGCTCAAAACTAGATAAAGTTCAACCTGCAATATATAAGAAGTAATTTAAGATTAATTATGTTGATTATATAATCATGACAGACTCTTTAAATAGGCTTAAATGCATAACATGGTTATTTTCATACTTGTATGGAGATTTATGCTCTCATACCATATAATTTTATATAAAAAATTAATTGAATTATACCACAGAACAAAACTAAACATTTATAATTGAGAATACTTATGTCTAAAAAAATTGCTTAATGTCTTTATGATAGAAATATTTATTATGATGAATATATTTTAGAAAAATGATAAAAAAATATATAATATAATTTTATTATAGTAAATATTTATTAAACATATATTTTTATATAAAATCAACACATTTAGGAAAAAAATCAATTAACGTAAAGGTTAGTAATATAATTCTGCAAACAAAATGAACTTGGAAATAAAAGGAAACTAATGGGACACCTAAATCTCACTTTATAAATAAAAGGAACCTAACTATTTTTCTGGTATAAAAATTTGGATATTCAGGCTTTATTCATCATTAATTCACTCGAAACGGTAAAAATAAGTATTTCAGCAATAATGAATCAAAACTAGTCTATAGTAGATCAATAACATGTTACGCACAACTCATATAAAAATTCGGTTATATAAATGATCTAAGTAAATTTTAGAAGTATTGAAGATTAAAACATGCTTATTGTTAAAAGACGGAGAGCTAGAAGACTCAAGATTATACATACCCGTTGATCTTTAAAAATTTTGTAGAATGCTTTAAGTGAAAATTGGTTTCCAAAAAATATAGGATGTAGGGTGAATAAGGTTAGGGTGGAAGAGGGAGAGGGGAGAGAGGAGTATATAAGAAGAGAAGTAAATAGTGTTGTATGTGTTATTTTAGAGCCAAAATTGTCATAACATGGTTTTTTTTGCTATCTTTATCTTTTTGTATACTATATTTTAAATATTTATCAATATAGCCACCAAAAGATTGAATTTATTTTCTAAGACCTCATTTTTCTTGAAATTTTTTTTAAATTTTAATGTCGAATGAGACAAATTAAATACGTATAGATCTGACGTTTAATATAATTAAATAAGTATATATATTATATATAAAAGAAACTTATGCCTTTTCCGATTCAATAGTATTTATGAGTTTGTGCAAAAAAGAATATTTAAAATTTGAATTCATTTGAAATAGTAAATAATTAAAAAATCATTTAGTATTCTTAGAAATTGAGGTCATACCTTATTAAATGACATTATGTGCCAGTTTAGAAGTGTTTTTCTAGAAAAACACTTAAAAGTATATTTAAAACTTTTAAAGTGTTTTAAACCCGGAAAAACACTTTTATGAAAAACACTAAATATGTGCTTCTTAAAAAAACATTTAAAGTGATTTTAGATGTCAAACTTATATTTAATAGTTTTTTTAAATTTTAATTTTTATTCGAAAAGCTCTTTTTTCTTTTAGAATAAGCACTTCCAAACAGGACTTATATCGTATTAAATATTTTAAAAATAATAATATATTATTTATAAACTAAATCTTCCCATTTCCAAAAGGGTGGGCGCGGTAAGAGTATTAAAGAAAAGTCCCAAACAATAGTTTAATTACATAAAATTGAGAATTTTATCTTTGATATATGTTTAGAGTAAAAAGTACTCTACAAAAATTTACAGACCAACATATTTATTTTTGAAAATATTATACTTGTTAGATTTATATTAACCATAATTTTTATGTTAATTTCGAGTCATTCGAAAGATGGATTATTTTGAGTAATTCTTATGGACCTTCCCCAAGTGTTTCTGAATCTTCACTTGGGCATTCGATGTTTAATAAGAAAATTATTTAAAAAACTTATTTTATATGTATGAATATTTTTCATTTGTATAATTAAATATATATATTGACTTATATTGTCATTAATTAAAAAAATAGTTAATATGAAGACTTATAATTAATTTTTTGTTTAATATAGGGACCTTGAGTGTAATATTTCATAATATAAAGACATATAGTGCATTTAAGTCCAAAAACCGTTTTGGGGCCAATGTCCCAACCTACTTTTCCATATTTCAGTAGAGTATTGGATTACCGACCAAAAAATAGAACCTGAAATATGATTAAACTTAAAATTTTACTTTCTTGATTTAGAAAATATAAAAAAATTATGTTAATTTGTCCCATAATCTTTTTGAAAATTAGATGCTATAATACCTTTATATAATGTAACAGAGTATTGTGTTTTCCTTTTTAATCATTAATCTCATTTGACTAAATCAATTTTTCGTAATTATAATGTGTATTATGGTGTTTAATAAAATATAATTGAAGTGGATGATTAAGAAGAAAAATAATCAGGGTAACTATAGATTATTTTTTATTTATACTTGTAAAACTATAATAACTTTATTATATATTATGCAAAATCGGCATAATTCTTAACTAATGGTGTACAATTTTTTAGTGAAACATATAGTTATGACATCAAAAAAATTTCCCATATGCAAAGAGATTGTAAGGGAGGATCCCTTCAAGTCCCAAGGGGCTTAAGCCCCCTTCCCCCTTGAACCCGTAAATTTAAGAATACGTCAATGCAATTTTGTCCCGAAAAATAATTTAAACCCCTCTGAGAACCGCATAAGTTATTATGTCTTAATAGTATAGAAACTTTGCATTTTAGCATTATAATTGAGGTTAGGTGTTCAAATCTTAGCATTGCTTTATCTTTTTTACAAACAAAGATTTACGTTATAAATCTGTCAATTTTTATAAAACCTATCTTGATTTTGATGATAGTATTAATTAGTAATTTATTATTTATATTACTCAAATAAAATCAGTGTTTAATTTTTACAAATGATTAATTTCGCATCTTTATAAATTAAAATATAACAAATGGTATATTAATAATTTAATATAATACTACTAATACCATATACATCAAGTGTATATAATGGTGCTGGTTTACATATTTTTGTGGTAACTAGGAACGGATAAACTCATCAATTAAAGAAAAGAAAAACGTCAAGACGTTGGATTCTCATAGTGTCATATTTTTACCTTAAAAAATCTGTAGAAGCATTGACTCCTGACTCCCGTATATTTTAAGCCCCCTCTCAATTTAGTTTATGGATCCGCCTCTGATCCCCAGATACAACTCTTAACATGCATATGGATAAATGTCATCCTAGTAAATTTTCTGGGACAACACAAATAATGTCATCCTAAAAAAGATTAATTTGTCTATTTTTTAGCATATCTTATTAAACTTTTAGTTATAGTATTTGTATGAATATTTTGTTATATATTTGATAAATATAGGGTATATGTATAACATAGGTACTAATAGTGTGATTATATAAAAAACAAATTATGGCAATTTTTGCAAAATATAGGGACATATAGTGCAATTAAATTAAAATAAAATATACCATTACCCCAATCCCTTAGCCCCCTATAGAAGTATCTTGATCCACCCCTTATTAATATTATATGAATTATTTGAATTATTTAAACAGAAAAATAATGAAAAGAATAACAAGTCTTATTATGTGCCACATTTCTTAACACTATTATGGATTTATAAGAGATGAATTAATCATTAGTTAAGGATGAAATTTCTAGGAGAGTAACACATGTTTTATCTCTTGATAAGACATAATGATTTTTATTAATGGACCTATCAAAAAAAAATGTGACACTTAAATTTTTCTAATCCAGTTTTATTGTGGTTGGGTAAGTTGATATAAGGTTACTCAAACTTGGTCAGCTTTTGATATTTTATTAAAACTTAATAATTTAAAATGAAAAACTCAACAATCGTTATAAAAATTAAAAGATTAACAACTCAAAATGTAAAATTCAATTACAATTTTCCATTGTAAAAATTAATCGAAATATATTACAATCATAAGTAATTTATAAAATTTACAAAACATACAATCTTCAAATGTTGATCTTTAAATATAATCGACAAGTTAAAAAAAGTATTTTTTTAATCATTCTATATAATTTCATTTTTCTCTATTCTAACACAATAATCATCTCATCCATCGTTCTCATTGTCTTTGTTTTTCCACATTGCTTCTTTTTTCCACATCGTCGTTATTTTCTTTCTTTTTTTGATCACTTACCTTTTTAGGTTTTTTTTTAAATTAATAATCAGATTCTTCGTTAGCACATTAATAAAGGGTTCAAATCTTGTCAACTACTAGTACCCAATCTCTCATTCATTAGTTACTTTACTCGTTCTCTCTCTCTCTTGAAAAGTGTTGAGACTTTTCATAATCCAAAGTAATAAATTTTAAAAGTTCATATTATTTGCTCATTTTTTTTTATATGTATTGTATATTCGTTGTATAATTTTAAGGTTTTTTCTATTTAGTATATTTCATTTATTTTCTAATCGTGCCGTGGGTCTTTCTCGGCTTGCTTGTGAAAACTCCTCTTAAAGGAAAGAAAGAGAGTATTGTAACTCAATTAGAAAAAGTGGATGAGTATGTAATTAGAAGTTAAACTTCAACATCTTATGTGATTAAGAGTTTCTTTGTGGTTGACAAGACATTTCATATGTTGTGTGAAAGGAAAATGGGCTCCAAAACTTTTGGGTTTGTCTCAAGTGAGGAAGATATGTATCTGAGTGCAATATTCTTGTCATGTGTGATATTTTGGATAATTCAGGGAATAAGGTGAGTGAACTAAACCTCTGTGATGTGGTTTTTGAAAATTTGTAGAAGGTTATTCTAATGCTTTTTCCTGATTTTCATGTTGGTATTTCTCATGCTTCCCATGATTTATCATAATATTACGGAAATCAAGGATAATAACTTCAGTTTTGGGACATTGGAGGCTAGTTATGGCTTACCTTTACTAATTAAAAGTATTTTCGAGATGGGGTTTAATACTTTGTCTAGACTTTTGAGATGGAGAGTTATTCTATGAAGGGGAAGTTTAATGGAAAAATTTGTTTTCAGAAAATTATGAAGAAGGTATTAAGCTTAAATATTTTGTCCTCCTCGGATTAAGACTGAAAAGATATTGGTGAATCCTCTTAAAGAATATTGAAAAGGTATTTAATATTTGGAAAGATTGTTTGATAGGACAATTTTTAGTAAGTCTTCTGATTTCTACATGGAAAAGAGCATGACTCGTATTCCCTAGAAATGTATTGGAACACATATTATCAAATATAATATAAATATGAAATTGTTCCACTTTTAAAGTGAAGAAACTTATAACAAGATACTTGAGCAGGTGTGGAATGTTGGAAGCAAAATAATGTTGTTAAGAAAGAGGGGTCATGGTATGATGCTTGAAAAGATAGATACTAAGAGGTTCCATACTAAAGAAGATTTCACTACAATTGTAGATAACGGATGTAGTTTTATATGTGGGTAGTGCAATTCGTGTTGTTGATCAAATGGACGCAGTTATTGTTACTAGACTAAGATTGACCTAGTATAGATTGTATATTAAAAATTAGATCTCTAAAAACTTAATGCATAAAATGTATGGTTATATTAATGAAGAAACGTGTCATGATGTTGAAGTGATTTATGTGTGGTATTGCCTACTAAGTGTAGGTTTGTAAGGAAGCAATAATAACATTGCGGATTGCACTAAGAAAAAGAAAAACATGGAGGTAAATGTTTAAGCACCATGATAAACGATAGTTTCTACATTAAATGTAAGGGAGGTCAATAGGGCCTTCAAGCAACATGAAGTTTCTAAATTCATTAAATAAATTAAACTAGATGTTGTGCGTCTCCTAGAAACTAAAATGGCAAAATCTAAATATGATGAATTTTATAAACATTTCATTGGTTGAGAATGATGAAATTATTAATTCTTGCATTTCAAAATTGACACTAAGAAAAAAAACATTTGGAACACTTATTTAAGCATTGGGTGAACTGTTATTGAACACAATGTGGTACATCAAACATCGAGCTCATTATTATACCATTGAAAAAAATATTTAGCACAAGATTTCAAAAGTTAAAACTGAAAAATAACGAAACATATCATTTTTATTAATACACTACCCAATATAGACTGAGAGCTTTGACTTTGACACACGGGTTAAAAATATTATAATAAAAAAAGCTTTCTATATTATTGATAAGACTGAAATAGTTACCGGGTCCCACATTAGAGGCCAACCTAGTTCCTGTACCAAACATTTCTTGAAATCACGAATGTTCAGTACTATTACTTCGATCAAGCTCCTCAAGCATAAAATATGGATCTGTTATATAAACATTCGAGATCCATTTCATCTTCCTCTTCCATTTTATCTTCAGCTGGACATCTTTTAACCAAGGGACTTTGACAGCAATCAAGAAAAAGGAAAAGGGTAAAATGCAATTTTTGTTATGAGAGTGTGATCAAGTAGCCAAAGTAAAATATAACATAGTTCATCTTTGTTTAAAAAGCTTCAGATTTGACACAATTAACATAAAAACTATGATCTTTGATGTAATCTTTAAGTAAATAAATGAAAATTTAAAAGGAAGAATCCTAGAACATTTTTTCTTCTGATTCAATGTACTTTGACAAGTATAGGATCAATGGTTTTAATAAAAAGAAAAGGTTATTATGTGTTATATATGGACCTATAATGTATTCAGGTTTTAACCAGTAAGGGTTAAAAGTCTGAAAGTTAAATTAGGTTAACATAAATATTGAAATACAATAGCTAAATTGTATAAATAGTAACTCAATGCATGCTAAAAATCAACAATAAATTTATATTCCAAATAAGGCTTATAGATTTCTACTATGAAGACCTAGAGTATTTTATTCCCTCACTGTTTTTTTCCAAATACATTTTTTTTCCGACAAATTCACATTGAATAACATTCTCAGCTTTGACTTATTTTTACCAAGTTAAAACAGAGAAAATTATCCCAGAAAAGAAAGTTTCCAATAAGCGGGTTCTATTTTAAGAGTAAGCTTGTAAAAAATTAGGCATAAAAAACAGCACTTTAAGAATCATGAGGATAACTGTTCAATCAATGAAAAATCAACCACAAACATCAGTGGGTCTAGCAACAAATAAAGAAGTCTCATGTAACAAGATTGATTTTTCTACAGTTACAAAATTAACCATTAATTCGATGTTCTTTGTTTAGGTTTTCGTAAAAGTTATTTGGAAACTGTTAGGTAAAATAAAAATTAAAGGTAGAGCATGATATATTATAAAGTTAGGTTTGGGTTTGATAATTTATTAGAATCTTGATTGTAATGTTATAGAATTTAGTGTTTGTTTCATGGATTAAGTTTAAGTGGTGCATGTTTAAGCTAACATGCATTTATATCCTACAAGTTGTTTTGTAATGAAATTATTTTATCTTTAGATAAAGAATGTCTAAATCTCTTTAAAATATTACTTATTTTCTAATAAGATTACCTAGTTAGTTGAGAAAATTTTGTTAGAAAGCAAAAGGTGAGTGGGACATAGCCCCAAATAGGGCTGCACATTAAAACCACAAAACCTCACTAAATCGACCCAACACATATTTTGTAGTGGGCCTAATTTTTTTTATGGTTTTGGTTTTTGGCCCATATTTTTTTACATAACCCTAGCTATAAAACAGTGGGACTTATCTCCTCGTCCTTTGTATTTCACGCTAAACTTTCTCTGTGCCCTACAAATTTATCTCCATCCTTCAATGTGTTCTCTTGAGAAACCCTAAAGAAAATTATATAATCTAATCAAATTTGTGTCATATCTATCTCGTTATCCCTCTAAATCTAAATTTGCTACCTTGATACTTTCCTCTGCCGATTTGCACTGTTCTTATGGTAGTTCTGATGATTTTTATCAACATTTCCAGCAAGGTGTTTTCTCTTTTTTATTATTTTATGTTCTAGATTATTTATTTTAGTTTCATTTATTTGGATCTATTAATTTTTTGTTGTATAATTTTTATTAATTTAGGGTTTCAATATTTTTATTTTTGTATAAATCCATCAGTCAAACAGCGTGGTACAGTTCATTTTGGGTAATATTCTTGTTTCTAAACTCATAATTAATTGAGTTTTTGTTATTTGTATATTTATGTATTATAATGCTTGTCTGTTGTGATGTTTCTTTTTCTTTCTTTATTGTTTATGGATAAATGCATGTCTTTATTGGTTGAAATAAAAAACTGCTTGTACTGAATTAGTACAAAATTTAAAAAATAATTTTGGTTAAAATATTCATGTAGAAACATTAGATGAGGTTGTTGGTACTTAGCTCTGTATCATCAAGAGTTATTTATTGTTGTTTAGGTTAATTACTTGCTTTGAATACTTAGATCCTTATAGTATCTTTTATTTAATATGTTGTTACATCTGTTTAATTATTATACAAAATAATTTTTAAGCAAAAAGTTAACAGATGAAGGATTATAGTAATTGTACTTTTACCTTTAATCATTATTCATTTGATTATTTAGTAATAGCGTTATGTTTTAGATTATAAAGAAGTCTAAATATGTAAGAAATGGCAAAGATATGTATCAGCCATAAAATTATGAAATTTTAGTTCCTTCATAACTCAGTGGTTTAGAAGAATGAAAGCGTAGACTAGAATTAAATATTTGGAATATTATTAGATTTAAAATTAAATTTTCTACAGAAATTTGCACCATTGGTCTATGTGTTATGAAAATTAATAAAATATACCCGTCGTTTAAAATGTATGTGTTATGTAAATTAATCAAATATATCGTCTTTCAAAATGTAGCAATTATATAGGGGTATTTTTGCAACGATAATACAACTCTTTGAAATACATGGTTTTTTATTCTTGGATAATAACATATTTTTATTAAAAATTAGCTAAGGTAACCTTGTACTACTTTAAAGCTTCCGATTTTTAATACTTAGTTGATTTTTCATTACAATTTGCGAGTCTATATTATTATCTAACTTGAAGTTTATCTTGACTTATAATGTCATTAATTAAAGAAATAGTTAATATCACAATCTATAATTCAATTTTCGTTTAATATAGGTACCTTGAGTGTAATATTTACTAATATAAACTTCAAGTCAGCAAAGGCTGTCTCGAATGTATATTCTGAAGGCAACTCCATTAATAAATCTGTATGTGGGGTAAGATCCATATATTATGTCATAGCAAATTATGAACACACTGAGTATTAGTATAATGCACACATTTGTTAAATAAATAATAATGATTTAGAATGTATATAAATGTACAAACTTCGAATGTAATAGATTCTTTAAATCCATCGTGTTACAAACCAAAATACAGAATAAGAATTTAGACCTTTTTCATAATGTAAACTACTAAAGGACAATAGTTTTAACGAAAAAAACATTGTCAAACCTTGAGCAAGTGCCTATTACACTTCTGCTTGAATATTCTGAGATCATTTTTTTCCAAATCTTTGTGTTATGTAAATCCTCAACAAAATGTAAATCATTGCTGCTCCAATTCACTAGTCTTTGGGTTTTTAGAATCTAAATCTTTCATATATTCTTGTTTTACCACATCAACAAACTCATTCAATGGAATTTCATTGCGAGTTTTATTTACTTTTACTTCCACACTCTTACCATTCGGCAAAAGTACACGGAAATTGAAAATCTTTTCTAATTCATAACATGATATCTTCTTGACATTAGGCACAAGTGCGGGTATTTTCCTAAATCCTTGAGAAGAAGAATACCCGCACTTGAGGATAAGAAAGACCTGCACTTGTGCCTAATATCAAGAAGATATCATGTTATGACTTAGAAAAGATCTTCAATTTTCGTGTACTTTTGCCTAACGGTAAGAGTGTGGAGGTAAAAATAAATGAAACTTGCAATGAAATTCTATTGAATGAGTTTGTTGATGTGGTAAAACAAGATTATACGAGAGATTCAGAGTCTAAAAAAATCCAAAGACCGGTGAAATGGAGCAGCGATGATTTACATTTTGTTGAGGATTTACATAACATAGAGATTCGAAACAAAATGGATCTCAGGATCTTTAAGCAGAAGTGTAATAAGCTTTTGCCCAACGTTTGACAATGTTTTTGTCATTAAAATTAATATCCTTTAGTAGTTTACATTATGAAAAAATTCTAAGTTCTTGTTCTATGTTTTGGTTGGTAACAGGATGGATTGAAGGAATCTAGTACATTCGAGGTTTGTATATTTACATACATTCAAATTTTTTTTAACAAATTAGTGCATTATACTAATATTAATACTCAGTGTGTTCTTAATTTGCTATGACAGGATATGCTGGATCTTACCCCACATACAGATTTATTAATGGAGCTGCCTTCAAAATATACATTTGAGACAACCCTTGCTGACATGATAGTAAGTTTATATAATTCATTTAACAAATCCAATTTAGTGATTTGGAAGAGGCCAAAGGCTCCAACCCCATTTGTGGAGTTGGTGTTTTCACTTCAAGTCTTTGTAATATGATAAGACAATTCCCAAAATTGTAAATATGTTTTCCACCATGGTAAAGAAAGATAATAAATTAATACAAGAAAAACCAATATAGAGCTAAAACATTTTTTTAAAACTTTTTGTATGCATTACCTTGTGGAGATTTCAAGGCTTGGATTTTTCATTGTTAGCTCAAAACTAGATATGAGTTCAACCTGCAATATATAAGAAGTAATTTAAGATTAATTATGTTGATTATATAATCATGACAGACTCTTTAAATAGGCTTAAATGCATAACATGGTCATTTTTATACTTGTATGGAGATTTATGCTCTCATACCACATAATTTTATATAAAAAATTAATTGAATTATACCACAGAACAAAACTAAACATTTATAATTGAGAATACTTATGTCTAAAAAAATTGCTTAATGTCTTTATGATAGAAATATTTATTATGATGAATATATTTTAGAAAAATGATAAAAATTATATAATATAATTTTATTATAGTAAATATTTATTAAACATATATTTTTATATGAAATCAACTCATTTGGGAAAAAAATCAATGAACGTAAAGGTTAGTAATATAATTCTGCAAACAAAATGAACTTGGAAATAAAAGGAAAATAACGGGACACCTAAATCTCACTTTACAAATAAAAGGAACCTAACTATTTTTCTGGTATAAAAATGTGGTTATTCAGCCTTTATTCATCATTAATTCACTCGAAACGGTAAAAATAAGTATTTCAGCAATAATGAATCAAAACTAGTCTATAGTAGATCAATAACATTTTACGCACAACCCATATAAAAATTCGGTTATATAAATGATCTAAGTAAATTTTAGAAGGATTGAAGATTAAAACATGCTTATTTTTAAAAGACGGATAGCTAGAAGACTCAAGATTATACATACCCGTTGATCTTTAAAAATTTTGTAGAATGCTTTAAGAGAAAATTGGTTTCCAAAAAATATAGGATGTAGGGTGAATAAGGTTAGGGTGGAAGAGGGAGAGGGGAGAGAGGAGTATATAAGAAGAGGAGTAAATAGTGTTGTATGTGTTATTTTAGAGCAACATTGTCATTACATGGTTTATTTTGCTATCTTTATCTTTTTAGCATACTATATTTTCTAATCGTGCCTTGGGTCGTTCTCGGATTGCTTGTGAAAACTCCTCTTAAAGGAAAGAAAGGGAGTATTGTAACTCAATTAGAAAAAGTGGATGAGTATGTAATTAGAAGTTAAACTTCAACATCTCATCTGATTAAGAGTTTCTTTGTGGTTGACAAGCTATTTCATATGTTGTGTGAAAGGAAAATGGGCTCCAAAACTTTTGGGTTTGTCTCAAGTGAGGAAGATATGTATCTGAGTGCAATATTCTTGTCATGTGTGATATTTTGGATAATTCAGGGAATAAGGTGAGTGAACTAAACCTCTGTGATGTGGTTTTTGAAAATTTGTAGAAGGTTATTCTAATGCTTTTTCCTGATTTTCATGTTGGTATTTCTCATGTTTCCCATGATTTATCCTAATATTACGGAAATCAAGGATAGTAACTTCAGTTTTGGGACATTGGAGGCTAGTTATGGCTTACCTTTACTAATTAAAAGTGTTTTCGAGATAAGGTTTAATACTTTGTCTAGACTTTTGAGATGGAGAGTTATTCTATGAAGGGGAAGTTTAATGGAAAAATTTGTTTTCAGAAAATTATGAAGAAGGTATTAAGCTTAAATATTTTGTCCTTCTCGGATTAAGACTGAAAAGATATTGGTGAATCCTCTTAAAGAATATTGAAAAGGTATTTAATATTTGGAAAGATTGTTTGATAGGACAATTTTTAGTAAGTCTCCTGATTTCTACATGGAAAATAGCATAACTCGTATTCCCTAGAAATGTATTGGAACACATATTATCAAATATAATATAAATATGAAATTGTTCCACTTTTAAAGTGAAGAAACTTATAACAAGATACTTGAGCAGGTGTGGAATGTTGGAAGCAAAATAATGTTGTTAAGAAAGAGGGGTCATGGTATGATGCTGGAAAAGATAGATACTAAGAGGTTCCATACTAAAGAAGATTTCACTACAATTGTAGATAAAGGATGTAGTTTTATATGTGGGTAGTGCAATTCGTATTGTTGATCAAATGGACGCAGTTATTGTTACTAGACTAAGATTGACCTAGTATAGATTGTGTATTAAAAATTAGATCTCTAAAAACTTAATGCGTAAAATGTATGGTTATATTAATGAAGAAACGTGTCATGATGTTGAATTGATTTATGTGTGGTATTGCCTACTAAGTGTAGATTTGTAAGGAAGCAATAATAACATTGCGGATTGCAGTAAGAAAAAGAAAAACATGGAGGTAAATGTTTAAGCACCATGATAAACGATAGTTTCTACATTAAATGTAAGGGAGGTCAATAGGGCGTTCAAGCATCATGAAGTTTCTAAATTCATTAAATAAATTAAACTAGATGTTGTGCGTCTCCTAGAAACTAAAATGGCAAAATCTAAATATGATGAATTTTATAAACATTTCATTGGTTGAGAATAATGAAATTATTAATTCTTGCATTTCAAAATTGACACTAAGAAAAAAAACATTTGGAACACTTGTTTAAGCATTGGGTGAACTGTTATTGAACACTAAGTGGTACATCAAACATCTGAGCACATTATTATACCATTGAAAAAAATATTTAGCACAAGATTTCAAAAGTTAACACTGAAAAATAACGAAACATATCATTTTTATTAATACACTAACCAATATACACTGAGAGCTTTGACTTTGACACACGGGTTAAAAATATTATAATAAAAAAAGCTTTCTATATTATTGATAAGACTGAAATAGTTACCGGGTCCCTCATTAGAGGCCAACCTAGTTCCTGTACCAAACATTTCTTGAAATCACGAATGTTCAGTAGTATTCCTTCGATCAAGCTCCTCGAGCGTAAAATATGGATCTGTTATATAAACATTCGAGATCCATTTCATCTTCCTCTTCCATTTTATCTTCAGCCGGACATCTTTTAACCGAGGGACTTTGACAGCAATCAAGAAAAAGGAAAAGGGTAAAATGCAATTTTTGTTATGAGAGTGTGATCAAGTAGCCAAGGTAAAATATAACATAGTTCATCTTTGTTTAAAAAGCTTCGGATTTGACACTATTAACAGAAAAACTATGATCTTTGATGTAATCTTTAAGTAAATAAATGAAAATTTAAAAGGAAGAATCCTAGAACATTTTTTCTTCTGATTCAATGTACTTTGACAAGTATAGGATCAATGGTTTTAATAAAAAGAAAAGGTTATTATGTGTTATATATGGACCTATAATGTATTCAGGTTTTAACCAGTAAGGGTTAAAAGTCTGAAAGTTAAATTAGGTTAACATAAATATTGAAATACAATAGCTAAATTGTATAAATAGTAACTCAATGCATGTTAAAAATCAACAATAAATTTATATTCCAAATAAGGCTTATAGATTTCTACTATGAAGACCTAGAGTATTTTATTCCCTCACTGTTTTTTTCCAAATACATTTTTTTTCCGACAAATTCACATTGAATAACATTCTCAGCTTTGACTTATTTTTACCAAGTTAAAATAGAGAAAATTATCCCAGAAAAGAAAGTTTCCAATAAGCGGGTTCTATTCTAAGAGTAAGCTTGTAAAAAATTAGGCATAAAAAACAGCACTTTAAGAATCATGAGGATAACTGTTCAATCAATGAAAAATCAACCACAAACATCAGTGGGTCTAGCAACAAATAAAGAAGTCTCATGTAACAAGATTGATTTTTCTACAGTTACAAAATTAACCATTAATTCGATGTTCTTTGTTTAGGTTTTCGTAAAAGTTATTTGGAAACTGTTAGGTAAATTAAAAATTAAAGGTAGAGCATGATATATTATAAAGTTAGGTTTGGGTTTGATAATTTCTTAGAATCTTGATTGTAATGTTATAGAATTTAGTGTTTGTTTCATGGATTAAGTTTAAGTGGTGCATGTTTAAGCTAACATGCATTTATATCCTACAAGTTGTTTTGTAATGAAATTATTTTATCTTTAGATAAAGAATGTCTAAATCTCTTTAAAATATTACTTATTTTCTAATAAGATTACCTAGTTAGTTGAGAAAATTTTGTTAGAAAGCAAAAGGTGAGTGGGACATAGCCCCAAATAGGGCTGCACATTAAAACCACAAAAGCTCACTAAATCGACCCAACACATATTTTGTAGTGGGCCTAATTTTTTTTTATGGTTTTGGTTTTTGGCCCATATTTTTTTATATAACCCTAGCTATAAAACAGTGGGACTTATCTCCTCGTCCTTTGTAGTTTCACGCTAAACTTTCTCTGTGCCCTACAAATTTATCTCCATCCTTCAATGTGTTCTCTTGAGAAACCCTAAAGAAAATTATTTAATCTAATCAAATTTGTGTCATATCTATCTCGTTATCCCTCTAAATCTAAATTTGCTACCTTGATACTTTCCTCTGCCGATTTGCACTGTTCTTATGGTAGTTCTGATGATTTTTATCAACATTTCCAGCAAGGTGTTTTCTCTTTTTTATTATTTTATGTTCTAGATTATTTATTTTAGTTTCATTTATTTGGATCTATTAATTTTTTGTTGTATAATTTTTATTAATTTAGGGTTTCAATATTTTTATTTTTGTATAAATCCATCAGTCAAACAGCGTGGTACAGTTCATTTTGGGTAATATTCTTGTTTCTAAACTCATAATTAATTGAGTTTTTGTTATTTGTATATTTATGTATTATAATGCTTGTCTGTTGTGATGTTTCTTTTTCTTTCTTTATTGTTTATGGATAAATGCATGTCTTTATTGGTTGAAATAAAAAACTGCTTGTACTGAATTAGTACAAAATTTAAAAAATAATTTTGGTTAAAATATTCATGTAGAAACATTAGATGAGGTTGTTGGTACTTACCTCTGTATCATCAAGAGTTATTTATTGTTGTTTAGGTTAATTACTTGCTTTGAATACTTAGATCCTTATAGTATCTTTTATTTAATATGTTGTTACATCTGTTTAATTATTATACAAAATAATTTTTAAGCAAAAAGTTAACAGATGAAGGATTATCGTAATTGTACTTTTACCTTTAATCATTATTCATTTGATTATTTAGTAATAGGGTTATGTTTTAGATTATAAAGAAGTCTAAATATGTAAGAAATGGCAAAGATATGTATCAGCCATAAAATTATGAAATTTTAGTTCCTTCATAACTCAGTGGTTTAGAAGAATGAAAGCGTAGACTAGAATTAAATATTTGGAATATTATTAGATTTAAAATTAAATTTTCTACAGAAATTTGCACCATTGGTCTATGTGTTATGCAAATTAATAAAATATACCCGTCGTTTAAAATGTATGTGTTATGTAAATTAATCAAATATATCGTCTTTCAAAATGTAGCAATTATATAGGGGTATTTTTGCAACGATAATACAACTCTTTGAAATACATGGTTTTTTATTCTTGGATAATAACATATTTTTATTAAAAATTAGCTAAGGTAACCTTGTACTACTTTAAAGCTTCCGATTTTTAATACTTAGTTGATTTTTCATTACAATTTGCGAGTCTATATTATTATCTAACTTGAAGTTTATCTTGACTTATAATGTCATTAATTAAAGAAATAGTTAATATCACAATCTATAATTCAATTTTCGTTTAATATAGGTACCTTGAGTGTAATATTTACTAATATAAACTTCAAGTCAGCAAAGGCTGTCTCGAATGTATATTCTGAAGGCAACTCCATTAATAAATCTGTATGTGGGGTAAGATCCATATATTCTGTCATAGCAAATTATGAACACACTGAGTATTAGTATAATGCACACATTTGTTAAATAAATAATAATGATTTAGAATGTATATAAATGTACAAACTTCGAATGTAATAGATTCTTTAAATCCATCCTGTTACAAACCAAAATACAGAATAAGAATTTAGACCTTTTTCATAATGTAAACTACTAAAGGACAATAGTTTTAATGAAAAAAACATTGTCAAACCTTGAGCAAGTGCCTATTACACTTCTGCTTGGATATTCTGAGATCATTTTTTTCCAAATCTCTATGTTATGTAAATCCTCAACAAAATGTAAATCATTGCTGCTCCAATTCACTAGTCTTTGGGTTTTTAGAATCTAAATCTTTCATATATTCTTGTTTTACCACATCAACAAACTCATTCAATGGAATTTCATTGCGAGTTTTATTTACTTTTACTTCCACACTCTTACCATTCGGCAAAAGTACACGGAAATTGAAAATCTTTTCTAATTCATAACATGATATCTTCTTTACATTAGGCACAAGTGCGGGTATTTTCCTAAATCCTTGAGAAGAAGAATACCCGCACTTGAGGATAAGAAAGACCTGCACTTGTGCCTAATATCAAGAAGATATCATGTTATGACTTAGAAAAGATCTTCAATTTTCGTGTACTTTTGCCTAACGGTAAGAGTGTGGAGGTAAAAATAAATGAAACTTGCAATGAAATTCTATTGAATGAGTTTGTTGATGTGGTAAAACAAGATTATACGAGAGATTCAGAGTCTAAAAAAATCCAAAGACCGGTGAAATGGAGCAGCGATGATTTACATTTTGTTGAGGATTTACATAACATAGAGATTCGAAACAAAATGGATCTCAGGATCTTTAAGCAGAAGTGTAATAAGCTTTTGCCCAACGTTTGACAATGTTTTTGTCATTAAAATTAATATCCTTTAGTAGTTTACATTATGAAAAAATTCTAAGTTCTTGTTCTATGTTTTGGTTGGTAACAGGATGGATTGAAGGAATCTAGTACATTCGAGGTTTGTATATTTACATACATTCAAATTTTTTTTAACAAATTAGTGCATTATACTAATATTAATACTCAGTGTGTTCTTAATTTGCTATGACAGGATATGCTGGATCTTACCCCACATACAGATTTATTAATGGAGCTGCCTTCAAAATATACATTTGAGACAACTCTTGCTGACATGATAGTAAGTTTATATAATTCATTTAACAAATCCAATTTAGTGATTTGGAAGAGGCCAAAGGCTCCAACCCCATTTGTGGAGTTGGTGTTTTCACTTCAAGTCTTTGTAATATGATAAGACAATTCCCAAAATTGTAAATATGTTTTCCACCATGGTAAAGAAGATAATAAATTAATACAAGAAAAACCAATATAGAGCTAAAACATTTTTTTAAAACTTTTTGTATGCATTACCTTGTGGAGATTTCAAGGCTTGGATTTTTCATTGTTAGCTCAAAACTAGATATGAGTTCAACCTGCAATATATAAGAAGTAATTTAAGATTAATTATGTTGATTATATAATCATGACAGACTCTTTAAATAGGCTTAAATGCATAACATGGTCATTTTTATACTTGTATGGAGATTTATGCTCTCATACCACATAATTTTATATAAAAAATTAATTGAATTATACCACAGAACAAAACTAAACATTTATAATTGAGAATACTTATGTCTAAAAAAATTGCTTAATGTCTTTATGATAGAAATATTTATTATGATGAATATATTTTAGAAAAATGATAAAAATTATATAATATAATTTTATTATAGTAAATATTTATTAAACATATATTTTTATATGAAATCAACTCATTTGGGAAAAAAATCAATGAACGTAAAGGTTAGTAATATAATTCTGCAAACAAAATGAACTTGGAAATAAAAGGAAAATAACGGGACACCTAAATCTCACTTTACAAATAAAAGGAACCTAACTATTTTTCTGGTATAAAAATGTGGTTATTCAGCCTTTATTCATCATTAATTCACTCGAAACGGTAAAAATAAGTATTTCAGAAAAAATGAATCAAAACTAGTCTATAGTAGATCAATAACATGTTACGCACAACCCATATAAAAATTCGGCTATATAAATGATCTAAGTAAATTTTAGAAGGATTGAAGATTAAAACATGCTTATTTTTAAAAGACGGATAGCTAGAAGACTCAAGATTATACATACCCGTTGATCTTTAAAAATTTTGTAGAATGCTTTAAGAGAAAATTGGTTTCCAAAAAATATAGGATGTAGGGTGAATAAGGTTAGGGTGGAAGAGGGAGAGGGGAGAGAGGAGTATATAAGAAGAGGAGTAAATAGTGTTGTATGTGTTATTTTAGAGCAACATTGTCATTACATGGTTTTTTTTGCTATCTTTATCTTTTTAGCATACTATATTTTCTAATCGTGCCTTGGGTCGTTCTCGGCTTGCTTGTGAAAAATCCTCTTAAAGGAAAGAAAGGGAGTATTGTAACTCAATTAGAAAAAGTTGATGAGTATGTAATTAGAAGTTAAACTTCAACATCTCATGTGATTAAGAGTTTCTTTGTGGTTGACAAGGCATTTCATATGTTGTGTGAAAGGAAAATGGGCTCCAAAACTTTTGGGTTTGTCTCAAGTGAGGAAGATATGTATCTGAGTGCAATATTCTTGTCATGTGTGATATTTTGGATAATTCAGGGAATAAGGTGAGTGAACTAAACCTCTGTGATGTGGTTTTTGAAAATTTGTAGAAGGTAATTCTAATGCTTTTTCCTGATTTTCATGTTGGTATTTCTCATGCTTCCCATGATTTATCCTAATATTACGGAAATCAAGGATAGTAACTTTAGTTTTGGGACATTGGAGGCTAGTTATGGCTTACCTTTACTAATTAAAAGTGTTTTCGAGATGGGGTTTAATACTTTGTCTAGACTTTTTAGAAGGAGAGTTATTCTATGAAGGGGAAGTTTAATGGAAAAATTTGTTTTCAGAAAATTATGAAGAAGGTATTAAGCTTAAATATTTTGTCCTCCTCGGATTAAGACTGAAAAGATATTGGTGAATCCTCTTAAAGAATATTGAAAAGGTATTTAATATTTGGAAAGATTGTTTGATAGGACAATTTTTAGTAAGTCTCCTGGTTTCTACATGGAAAATAGCATGACTCGTATTCCCTAGAAATGTATTAGAACACATATTATCAAATATAATATAAATATGAAATTGTTCCACTTTTAAAGTGAAGAAACTTATAACAAGATACTTGAGTAGGTGTGGAATGTTGGAAGCAAAATAATGTTGTTAAGAAAGAGGGGTCATGGTATGATGTTGGAAAAGATAGATACTAAGAGGTTCCATACTAAAGAAGATTTCACTACAATTGTAGATAAAGGATGTAGTTTTATATGTGGGTAGTGCAATTCGTATTGTTGATCAAATGGACGCAGTTATTGTTACTAGACTAAGATTGACCTAGTATAGATTGTGTATTAAAAATTAGATCTCTAAAAACTTAATGCGTAAAATGTATGGTTATATTAATGAAGAAACGTGTCATGATGTTGAATTGATTTATGTGTGGTATTGCCTACTAAGTGTAGATTTGTAAGGAAGCAATAATAACATTGCGGATTGCACTAAGAAAAAGAAAAACATGGAGGTAAGTGTTTAAGCACCATGATAAACGATAGTTTCTACATTAAATGTAAGGGAGGTCAATAGGGCGTTCAAGCATCATGAAGTTTCTAAATTCATTAAATAAATTAAACTAGATGTTGTGCGTCTCCTAGAAACTAAAATGGCAAAATCTAAATATGATGAATTTTATAAACATTTCATTGGTTGAGAATAATGAAATTATTAATTCTTGCATTTCAAAATTGACACTAAGAAAAAAAACATTTGGAACACTTGTTTAAGCATTAGGTGAACTGTTATTGAACAGTAAGTGGTACATCAAACATCTGAGCACATTATTATACCATTGAAAAAAATATTTAGCACAAGATTTCAAAAGTTAACACTGAAAAATAACGAAACATATCATTTTTATTAATACACTAACCAATATACACTGAGAGCTTTGACTTTGACACACGGGTTAAAAATATTATAATAAAAAAAGCTTTCTATATTATTGATAAGACTGAAATAGTTACCGGGTCCCTCATTAGAGGCCAACCTAGTTCCTGTACCAAACATTTCTTGAAATCACGAATGTTCAGTAGTATTCCTTCGATCAAGCTCCTCGAGCGTAAAATATGGATCTGTTATATAAACATTCGAGATCCATTTCATCTTCCTCTTCCATTTTATCTTCAGCCGGACATCTTTTAACCAAGGGAGTTTGACAGCAATCAAGAAAAAGGAAAAGGGTAAAATGCAATTTTTGTTATGAGAGTGTGATCAAGTAGCCAAGGTAAAATATAACATAGTTCATCTTTGTTTAAAAAGCTTCGGATTTGACACAATTAACAGAAAAACTATGATCTTTGATGTAATCTTTAAGTAAATAAATGAAAATTTAAAAGGAAGAATCCTAGAACATTTTTTCTTCTGATTCAATGTACTTTGACAAGTATAGGATCAATGGTTTTAATAAAAAGAAAAGGTTATTATGTGTTATATATGGACCTATAATGTATTCAGGTTTTAACCAGTAAGGGTTAAAAGTCTGAAAGTTAAATTAGGTTAACATAAATATTGAAATACAATAGCTAAATTGTATAAATAGTAACTCAATGCATGTTAAAAATCAACAATAAATTTATATTCCAAATAAGGCTTATAGATTTCTACTATGAAGACCTAGAGTATTTTATTCCCTCACTGTTTTTTTCCAAATACATTTTTTTTCCGACAAATTCACATTGAATAACATTCTCAGCTTTGACTTATTTTTACCAAGTTAAAATAGAGAAAATTATCCCAGAAAAGAAAGTTTCCAATAAGCGGGTTCTATTCTAAGAGTAAGCTTGTAAAAAATTAGGCATAAAAAACAGCACTTTAAGAATCATGAGGATAACTGTTCAGTCAATGAAAAATCAACCACAAACATCAGTGGGTCTAGCAACAAATAAAGAAGTCTCATGTAACAAGATTGATTTTTCTACAGTTACAAAATTAACCATTAATTCGATGTTCTTTGTTTAGGTTTTCGTAAAAGTTATTTGGAAACTGTTAGGTAAATTAAAAATTAAAGGTAGAGCATGATATATTATAAAGTTAGGTTTGGGTTTGATAATTTCTTAGAATCTTGATTGTAATGGTATAGAATTTAGTGTTTGTTTCATGGATTAAGTTTAAGTGGTGCATGTTTAAGCTAACATGCATTTATATCCTACAAGTTGTTTTGTAATGAAATTATTTTATCTTTAGATAAAAAATGTCTAAATCTCTTTAAAATATTACTTATTTTCTAATAAGATTACCTAGTTAGTTGAGAAAATTTTGTTAGAAAGCAAAAGGTGAGTGGGACATAGCCCCGAATAGGGCGGCACATTAAAACCACAAAACCTCACTAAATCGACCCAACACATATTTTGTAGTGGGCCTAATTGTTTTTATGGTTTTGGTTTTTGGCCCATATTTTTTTATATAACCCTAGCTATAAAACAGTGGGACTTATCTCCTCGTCCTTTGTAGTTTCACGCTAAACTTTCTCTGTGCCCTACAAATTTATCTCCATCCTTCAATGTGTTCTCTTGAGAAACCCTAAAGAAAATTATTTAATCTAATCAAATTTGTGTCATATCTATCTCGTTATCCCTCTAAATCTAAATCTGCTACCTTGATACTTTCCTCTGCCGATTTGCACTGTTCTTATGGTAGTTCTGATGATTTTTATCAACATTTCCAGCAAGGTGTTTTCTCTTTTTTATTATTTTATGTTCTAGATTATTTATTTTAGTTTCATTTATTTGGATCTATTAATTTTTTGTTGTATAATTTTTATTAATTTAGGGTTTCAATATTTTTATTTTTGTATAAATCCATCAGTCAAACAGCGTGGTACAGTTCATTTTGGGTAATATTCTTGTTTCTAAACTCATAATTAATTGAGTTTTTGTTATTTGTATATTTATGTATTATAATGCTTGTCTGTTGTGATGTTTCTTTTTCTTTCTTTATTGTTTATGGATAAATGCATGTCTTTATTGGTTGAAATAAAAAACTGCTTGTACTGAATTAGTACAAAATTTAAAAAATAATTTTGGTTAAAATATTCATGTAGAAACATTAGATGAGGTTGTTGGTACTTACCTCTGTATCATCAAGAGTTATTTATTGTTGTTTAGGTTAATTACTTGCTTTGAATACTTAGATCCTTATAGTATCTTTTATTTAATATGTTGTTACATCTGTTTAATTATTATACAAAATAATTTTTAAGCAAAAAGTTAACAGATGAAGGATTATCGTAATTGTACTTTTACCTTTAATCATTATTCATTTGATTATTTAGTAATAGCGTTATGTTTTAGATTATAAAGAAGTCTAAATATGTAAGAAATGGCAACGATATGTATCAGCCATAAAATTATGAAATTTTAGTTCCTTCATAACTCAGTGGTTTAGAAGAATGAAAGCGTAGACTAGAATTAAATATTTGGAATATTATTAGATTTAAAATTAAATTTTCTACAGAAATTTGCACCATTGGTCTATGTGTTATGCAAATTAATAAAATATACCCGTCGTTTAAAATGTATGTGTTATGTAAATTAATCAAATATATCGTCTTTCAAAATGTAGCAATTATATAGGGGTATTTTTGCAACGATAATACAACTCTTTGAAATACATGGTTTTTTATTCTTGGATAATAACATATTTTTATTAAAAATTAGCTAAGGTAACCTTGTACTACTTTAAAGCTTCCGATTTTTAATACTTAGTTGATTTTTCATTACAATTTGCGAGTCTATATTATTATCTAACTTGAAGTTTATCTTGACTTATAATGTCATTAATTAAAGAAATAGTTAATATCACAATCTATAATTCAATTTTCGTTTAATATAGGTACCTTGAGTGTAATATTTACTAATATAAACTTCAAGTCAGCAAAGGCTGTCTCGAATGTATATTCTGAAGGCAGCTCCATTAATAAATCTGTATGTGGGGTAAGATCCATATATTCTGTCATAGCAAATTATGAACACACTGAGTATTAGTATAATGCACACATTTGTTAAATAAATAATAATGATTTAGAATGTATATAAATGTACAAACTTCGAATGTAATAGATTCTTTAAATCCATCATGTTACAAACCAAAATACAGAATAAGAATTTAGACCTTTTTCATAATGTAAACTACTAAAGGACAATAGTTTTAATGAAAAAAACATTGTCAAACCTTAAGCAAGTGCCTATTACACTTCTGCTTGAATATTCTGACATCATTTTTTTCCAAATCTCTGTGTTATGTAAATTTCTCAACAAAATGTAAATCATTGCTGCTCCAATTCACTAGTCTTTGGGTTTTTAGAATCTAAATCTTTCATATATTCTTGTTTTACCACATCAACAACCTCATTCAATGGAATTTCATTGCGAGTTTTATTTACTTTTACTTCCACACTCTTACCATTCGGCAAAAGTACACGGAAATTGAAAATCTTTTCTAATTTATAACATGATATCTTCTTGACATTAGGCACAAGTGCGGGTATTTTCCTAAATCCTTGAGAAGAAGAATACCAGCACTTGAGGATAAGAAATACCTGCACTTGTGCCTAATATCAAGAAGATATCATGTTATGACTTAGAAAAGATCTTCAATTTCCGTGTACTTTTGACTAATGGTAAGAGTGTGGAAGTAAAACTAAATTAAACTCGCAATGAAATTCTATTGAATGAGTTTGTTGATGTGGTAAAACAAGATTATACGAGAGATTCAGAGTCGAAAAAAATCCAAAGACCGGTGAACTGGAGCAGCGATGATTTACATTTTGTTTTGGATTTACATAACACAGAGATTCGAAACAAAATGGATCTCAGGATCTTTAAGAAGAAGTGTAATAAGCTTTTGCCCAACGTTTGACAATGTTTTTGTCATTAAAATTAATGTCCTTTAGTAGTTTACATTATGAAAAAATGCTAAGTTCTTGTTCTATGTTTTGGTTGGTAACAGGATGGATTGAAGGAATCTAGTACATTCGAGGTTTGTATATTTACATACATTCTAATTTTTTTTTAACAAATTAGTGCATTATACTAATATTAATACTCAGTGTGTTCTTAATTTGCTATGACAGGATATGCTTGATCTTACCCCACATACAGATTTATTAATGGAGCTGCCTTCAAAATATACATTTGAGACAACCCTTGCTGACATGATAGTAAGTTTATATAATTCATTTAACAAATCCAATTTAGTGATTTGGAAGAGGCCAAAGGCTCCAACCCCATTTGTGGAGTTGGTGTTTTCACTTCAAGTCTTTGTAATATGATAAGACAATTCCCAAAATTGTAAATATGTTTTCCACCATGGTAAAGAAAGATAATAAATTAATACAAGAAAAATCAATATAGAGCTAAAACATTTTTTTAAAACTTTTTGTATGCATTACCTTGTGGAGATTTCAAGGCTTGGATTTTTCATTGTTAGCTCAAAACTAGATATGAGTTCAACCTGCAATATATAAGAAGTAATTTAAGATTAATTATGTTGATTATATAATCATGACAGACTCTTTAAATAGGCTTAAATGCATAACATGGTCATTTTTATACTTGTATGGAGATTTATGCTCTCATACCACATAATTTTATATAAAAAATTAATTGAATTATACCACAGAACAAAACTAAACATTTATAATTGAGAATACTTATGTCTAAAAAAATTGCTTAATGTCTTTATGATAGAAATATTTATTATGATGAATATATTTTAGAAAAATGATAAAAATTATATAATATAATTTTATTATAGTAAATATTTATTAAACATATATTTTTATATGAAATCAACTCATTTGGGAAAAAAATCAATGAACGTAAAGGTTAGTAATATAATTCTGCAAACAAAATGAACTTGGAAATAAAAGGAAAATAACGGGACACCTAAATCTCACTTTACAAATAAAAGGAACCTAACTATTTTTCTGGTATAAAAATGTGGTTATTCAGGCTTTATTCATCATTAATTCACTCGAAACGGTAAAAATAAGTATTTCAGCAATAATGAATCAAAACTAGTCTATAGTAGATCAATAACATGTTACGCACAACCCATATAAAAATTCGGTTATATAAATGATCTAAGTAAATTTTAGAAGGATTGAAGATTAAAACATGCTTATTTTTAAAAGACGGATAGCTAGAAGACTCAAGATTATACATACCCGTTGATCTTTAAAAATTTTGTAGAATGCTTTAAGAGAAAATTGGTTTCCAAAAAAAATATAGGATGTAGGGTGAATAAGGTTAGGGTGGAAGAGGGAGAGGGGAGAGAGGAGTATATAAGAAGAGGAGTAAATAGTGTTGTATGTGTTATTTTAGAGCAACATTGTCATTACATGGTTTTTTTTGCTATCTTTATCTTTTTAGCATACTATATTTTCTAATCGTGCCTTGGGTCGTTCTCGGCTTGCTTGTGAAAACTCCTCTTAAAGGAAAGAAAGGGAGTATTGTAACTCAATTAGAAAAAGTGGATGAGTATGTAATTAGAAGTTAAACTTCAACATCTCATGTGATTAAGAGTTTCTTTGTGGTTGACAAGGCATTTCATATGTTGTGTGAAAGGAAAATGGGCTCCAAAACTTTTGGGTTTGTCTCAAGTGAGGAAGATATGTATCTGAGTGCAATATTCTTGTCATGTGTGATATTTTGGATAATTCAGGGAATAAGGTGAGTGAACTAAACCTCTGTGATGTGGTTTTTGAAAATTTGTAGAAGGTTATTCTAATGCTTTTTCCGGATTTTCATGTTGGTATTTCTCATGCTTCCCATGATTTATCCTAATATTACGGAAATCAAGGATAGTAACTTCAGTTTTGGGACATTGGAGGCTAGTTATGGCTTACCTTTACTAATTAAAAGTGTTTTCGAGATGGGGTTTAATACTTTGTCTAGACTTTAGAGAAGGAGAGTTATTCTATGAAGGGGAAGTTTAATGGAAAAATTTGTTCTCAGAAAATTATGAAGAAGGTATTAAGCTTAAATATTTTGTCCTCCTCGGATTAACACTGAAAAGATATTGGTGAATCCTCTTAAAGAATATTGAAAAGGTATTTAATATTTGGAAAGATTGTTTGATAGGACAATTTTTAGTAAGTCTCCTGATTTCTACATGGAAAATAGCATGACTCGTATTCCCTAGAAATGTATTGGAACACATATTATCAAATATAATATAAATATGAAATTGTTCCACTTTTAAAGTGAAGAAACTTATAACAAGATACTTGAGCAGGTGTGGAATGTTGGAAGCAAAATAATGTTGTTAAGAAAGAGGGGTCATGGTATGATGCTGGAAAAGATAGATACTAAGAGGTTCCATACTAAAGAAGATTTCACTACAATTGTAGATAAAGGATGTAGTTTTATATGTGGGTAGTGCAATTCGTATTGTTGATCAAATGGACGCAGTTATTGTTACTAGACTAAGATTGACCTAGTATAGATTGTGTATTAAAAATTAGATCTCTAAAAACTTAATGCGTAAAATGTATGGTTATAATAATGAAGAAACGTGTCATGATGTTGAATTGATTTATGTGTGGTATTGCCTACTAAGTGTAGATTTGTAAGGAAGCAATAATAACATTGCGGATTGCACTAAGAAAAAGAAAAACATGGAGGTAAATGTTTAAGCACCATGATAAACGATAGTTTCTACATTAAATGTAAGGGAGGTCAATAGGGCGTTCAAGCATCATGAAGTTTCTAAATTCATTAAATAAATTAAACTAGATGTTGTGCGTCTCCTAGAAACTAAAATGGCAAAATCTAAATATGATGAATTTTATAAACATTTCATTGGTTGAGAATAATGAAATTATTAATTCTTGCATTTCAAAATTGACACTAAGAAAAAAAACATTTGGAACACTTGTTTAAGCATTGGGTGAACTGTTATTGAACACTAAGTGGTACATCAAACATCTGAGCACATTATTATACCATTGAAAAAAATATTTAGCACAAGATTTCAAAAGTTAACACTGAAAAATAACGAAACATATCATTTTTATTAATACACTAACCAATATACACTGAGAGCTTTGACTTTGACACACGGGTTAAAAATATTATAATAAAAAAAGCTTTCTATATTATTGATAAGACTGAAATAGTTACCGGGTCCCTCATTAGAGGCCAACCTAGTTCCTGTACCAAACATTTCTTGAAATCACGAATGTTCAGTAGTATTCCTTCGATCAATCTCCTCGAGCGTAAAATATGGATCTGTTATATAAACATTCGAGATCCATTTCATCTTCCTCTTCCATTTTATCTTCAGCCGGACATCTTTTAACCGAGGGACTTTGACAGCAATCAAGAAAAAGGAAAATGGTAAAATGCAATTTTTGTTATGAGAGTGTGATCAAGTAGCCAAGGTAAAATATAACATAGTTCATCTTTGTTTAAAAAGCTTCGGATTTGACACAATTAACAGAAAAACTATGATCTTTGATGTAATCTTTAAGTAAATAAATGAAAATTTAAAAGGAAGAATCCTAGAACATTTTTTCTTCTGATTCAATGTACTTTGACAAGTATAGGATCAATGGTTTTAAGAAAAAGAAAAGGTTATTATGTGTTATATATGGACCTATAATGTATTCAGGTTTTAACCAGTAAGGGTTAAAAGTCTGAAAGTTAAATTAGGTTAACATAAATATTGAAATACAATAGCTAAATTGTATAAATAGTAACTCAATGCATGCTAAAAATCAACAATAAATTTATATTCCAAATAAGGCTTATAGATTTCTACTATGAAGACCTAGAGTATTTTACTCCCTCACTGTTTTTTTCCAAATACATTTTTTTTCCGACAAATTCACATTGAATAACATTCTCAGCTTTGACTTATTTTTACCAAGTTAAAATAGAGAAAATTATCCCAGAAAAGAAAGTTTCCAATAAGCGGGTTCTATTCTAAGAGTAAGCTTGTAAAAAATTAGGCATAAAAAACAACACTTTAAGAATCATGAGGATACCTGTTCAATCAATGAAAAATCAACCACAAACATCAGTGGGTCTAGCAACAAATAAAGAAGTCTCATGTAGCAAGATTGATTTTTCTACAGTTACAAAATTAACCATTAATTCGATGTTCTTTGTTTAGGTTTTCGTAAAAGTTATTTTGAAACTGTTAGGTAAATTAAAAATTAAAGGTAGAGCATGATATATTATAAAGTTAGGTTTGGGTTTGATAATTTCTTAGAATCTTGATTGTAATGGTATAGAATTTAGTGTTTGTTTCATGGATTAAGTTTAAGTGGTGCATGTTTAAGCTAACATGCATTTATATCCTACAAGTTGTTTTGTAATGAAATTATTTTATCTTTAGATAAAAAATGTCTAAATCTCTTTAAAATATTACTTATTTTCTAATAAGATTACGTAGTTAGTTGAGAAAATTTTGTTAGAAAGCAAAAGGTGAGTGGGACATAGCCCCGAATAGGGCGGCACATTAAAACCACAAAACCTCACTAAATCGACCCAACACATATTTTGTAGTGGGCCTAATTTTTTTTATGGTTTTGGTTTTTGGCCCATATTTTTTTATATAACCCTAGCTATAAAACAGTCGGACTTATCTCCTCGTCCTTTGTAGTTTCACGCTAAACTTTCTCTGTGCCCTACAAATTTATCTCCATCCTTCAATGTGTTCTCTTGAGAAACCCTAAAGAAAATTATTTAATCTAATCAAATTTGTGTCATATCTATCTCGTTATCCCTCTAAATCTAAATCTGCTACCTTGATACTTTCCTCTGCCGATTTGCACTGTTCTTATGGTAGTTCTGATGATTTTTATCAACATTTCCAGCAAGGTGTTTTCTCTTTTTTATTATTTTATGTTCTAGATTATTTATTTTAGTTTCATTTATTTGGATCTATTAATTTTTTGTTGTATAATTTTTATTAATTTAGGGTTTCAATATTTTTATTTTTGTATAAATCCATCAGTCAAACAGCGTGGTACAGTTCATTTTGGGTAATATTCTTGTTTCTAAACTCATAATTAATTGAGTTTTTGTTATTTGTATATTTATGTATTATAATGCTTGTCTGTTGTGATGTTTCTTTTTCTTTCTTTATTGTTTATGGATAAATGCATGTCTTTATTGGTTGAAATAAAAAACTGCTTGTACTGAATTAGTACAAAATTTAAAAAATAATTTTGGTTAAAATATTCATGTAGAAACATTAGATGAGGTTGTTGGTACTTACCTCTGTATCATCAAGAGTTATTTATTGTTGTTTAGGTTAATTACTTGCTTTGAATACTTAGATCCTTATAGTATCTTTTATTTAATATGTTGTTACATCTGTTTAATTATTATACAAAATAATTTTTAAGCAAAAAGTTAACAGATGAAGGATTATCGTAATTGTACTTTTACCTTTAATCATTATTCATTTGATTATATAGTAATAGCGTTATGTTTTAGATTATAAAGAAGTCTAAATATGTAAGAAATGGCAAAGATATGTATCAGCCATAAAATTATGAAATTTTAGTTCCTTCATAACTCAGTGGTTTAGAAGAATGAAAGCTTAGACTAGAATTAAATATTTGGAATATTATTAGATTTAAAATTAAATTTTCTACAGAAATTTGCACCATTGGTCTATGTGTTATGCAAATTAATAAAATATACCCGTCGTTTAAAATGTATGTCTTATGTAAATTAATCAAATATATCGTCTTTCAAAATGTAGCAATTATATAGGGGTATTTTTGCAACGATAATACAACTCTTTGAAATACATGGTTTTTTATTCTTGGATAATAACATATTTTTATTAAAAATTAGCTAAGGTAACCTTGTACTACTTTAAAGCTTCCGATTTTTAATACTTAGTTGATTTTTCATTACAATTTGCGAGTCTATATTATTATCTAACTTGAAGTTTATCTTGACTTATAATGTCATTAATTAAAGAAATAGTTAATATCACAATCTATAATTCAATTTTCGTTTAATATAGGTACCTTGAGTGTAATATTTACTAATATAAACTTCAAGTCAGCAAAGGTTGTCTCGAATGTATATTCTGAAGGCAGCTCCATTAATAAATCTGTATGTGGGGTAAGATCCATATATTCTGTCATAGCAAATTATGAACACACTGAGTATTAGTATAATGCACACATTTGTTAAATAAATAATAATGATTTAGAATGTATATAAATGTACAAACTTCGAATGTAATAGATTCTTTAAATCCATCATGTTACAAACCAAAATACAGAATAAGAATTTAGACCTTTTTCATAATGTAAACTACTAAAGGACAATAGTTTTAATGAAAAAAACATTGTCAAACCTTAAGCAAGTGCCTATTACACTTCTGCTTGAATATTCTGAGATCATTTTTTTCCAAATCTCTGTGTTATGTAAATTTCTCAACAAAATGTAAATCATTGCTGCTCCAATTCACTAGTCTTTGGGTTTTTAGAATCTAAATCTTTCATATATTCTTGTTTTACCACATCAACAACCTCATTCAATGGAATTTCATTGCGAGTTTTATTTACTTTTACTTCCACACTCTTACCATTCGGCAAAAGTACACGGAAATTGAAAATCTTTTCTAATTTATAACATGATATCTTCTTGACATTAGGCACAAGTGCGGGTATTTTCCTAAATCCTTGAGAAGAAGAATACCAGCACTTGAGGATAAGAAATACCTGCACTTGTGCCTAATATCAAGAAGATATCATGTTATGACTTAGAAAAGATCTTCAATTTCCGTGTACTTTTGACTAATGGTAAGAGTGTGGAAGTAAAACTAAATTAAACTCGCAATGAAATTCTATTGAATGAGTTTGTTGATGTGGTAAAACAAGATTATACGAGAGATTCAGAGTCGAAAAAAATCCAAAGACCGGTGAACTGGAGCAGCGATGATTTACATTTTGTTTTGGATTTACATAACACAGAGATTCGAAACAAAATGGATCTCAGGATCTTTAAGAAGAAGTGTAATAAGCTTTTGCCCAACGTTTGACAATGTTTTTGTCATTAAAATTAATGTCCTTTAGTAGTTTACATTATGAAAAAATGCTAAGTTCTTGTTCTATGTTTTGGTTGGTAACAGGATGGATTGAAGGAATCTAGTACATTCGAGGTTTGTATATTTACATACATTCTAATTTTTTTTAACAAATTAGTGCATTATACTAATATTAATACTCAGTGTGTTCTTAATTTGCTATGACAGGATATGCTTGATCTTACCCCACATACAGATTTATTAATGGAGCTGCCTTCAAAATATACATTTGAGACAACCCTTGCTGACATGATAGTAAGTTTATATAATTCATTTAACAAATCCAATTTAGTGATTTGGAAGAGGCCAAAGGCTCCAACCCCATTTGTGGAGTTGGTGTTTTCACTTCAAGTCTTTGTAATATGATAAGACAATTCCCAAAATTGTAAATATGTTTTCCACCATGGTAAAGAAAGATAATAAATTAATACAAGAAAAATCAATATAGAGCTAAAACATTTTTTTAAAACTTTTTGTATGCATTACCTTGTGGAGATTTCAAGGCTTGGATTTTTCATTGTTAGCTCAAAACTAGATATGAGTTCAACCTGCAATATATAAGAAGTAATTTAAGATTAATTATGTTGATTATATAATCATGACAGACTCTTTAAATAGGCTTAAATGCATAACATGGTCATTTTTATACTTGTATGGAGATTTATGCTCTCATACCACATAATTTTATATAAAAAATTAATTGAATTATACCACAGAACAAAACTAAACATTTATAATTGAGAATACTTATGTCTAAAAAAATTGCTTAATGTCTTTATGATAGAAATATTTATTATGATGAATATATTTTAGAAAAATGATAAAAATTATATATTATAATTTTATTATAGTAAATATTTATTAAACATATATTTTTATATGAAATCAACTCATTTGGGAAAAAAATCAATGAACGTAAAGGTTAGTAATATAATTCTGCAAACAAAATGAACTTGGAAATAAAAGGAAAATAACGGGACACCTAAATCTCACTTTACAAATAAAAGGAACCTAACTATTTTTCTGGTATAAAAATGTGGTTATTCAGGCTTTATTCATCATTAATTCACTCGAAACGGTAAAAATAAGTATTTCAGCAATAATGAATCAAAACTAGTCTATAGTAGATCAATAACATGTTACGCACAACCCATATAAAAATTCGGTTATATAAATGATCTAAGTAAATTTTAGAAGGATTGAAGATTAAAACATGCTTATTTTTAAAAGACGGATAGCTAGAAGACTCAAGATTATACATACCCGTTGATCTTTAAAAATTTTGTAGAATGCTTTAAGAGAAAATTGGTTTCCAAAAAATATAGGATGTAGGGTGAATAAGGTTAGGGTGGAAGAGGGAGAGGGGAGAGAGGAGTATATAAGAAGAGGAGTAAATAGAGTTGTATGTGTTATTTTAGAGCAACATTGTCATTACATGGTTTTTTTTGCTATCTTTATCTTTTTAGCATACTATATTTTCTAATCGTGCCTTGGGTCGTTCTCGGCTTGCTTGTGAAAACTCCTCTTAAAGGAAAGATAGGGAGTATTGTAACTCAATTAGAAAAAGTGGATGAGTATGTAATTAGAAGTTAAACTTCAACATCTCATGTGATTAAGAGTTTCTTTGTGGTTGACAAGGCATTTCATATGTTGTGTGAAAGGAAAATGGGCTCCAAAACTTTTGGGTTTGTCTCAAGTGAGGAAGATATGTATCTGAGTGCAATATTCTTGTCATGTGTGATATTTTGGATAATTCAGGGAATAAGGTGAGTGAACTAAACCTCTGTGATGTGGTTTTTGAAAATTTGTAGAAGGTTATTCTAATGCTTTTTCCTGATTTTCATGTTGGTATTTCTCATGCTTCCCATGATTTATCCTAATATTACGGAAATCAAGGATAGTAACTTCAGTTTTGGGACATTGGAGGCTAGTTATGGCTTACCTTTACTAATTAAAAGTGTTTTCGAGATGGGGTTTAATACTTTGTCTAGACTTTTGAGATGGAGAGTTATTCTATGAAGGGGAAGTTTAATGGAAAAATTTGTTTTCAGAAAATTATGAAGAAGGTATTAAGCTTAAATATTTTGTCCTCCTCGGATTAAGACTGAAAAGATATTGGTGAATCCTCTGAAAGAATATTGAAAAGGTATTTAATATTTGGAAAGATTGTTTGATAGGACAATTTTTAGTAAGTCTCCTGATTTCTACATGGAAAATAGCATGACTCGTATTCCCTAGAAATGTATTGGAACACATATTATCAAATATAATATAAATATGAAATTGTTCCACTTTTAAAGTGAAGAAACTTATAACAAGATACTTGAGCAGGTGTGGAATGTTGGAAGCAAAATAATGTTGTTAAGAAAGAGGGGTCATGGTATGATGCTGGAAAAGATAGATACTAAGAGGTTCCATACTAAAGAAGATTTCACTACAATTGTAGATAAAGGATGTAGTTTTATATGTGGGTAGTGCAATTCGTATTGTTGATCAAATGGACGCAGTTATTGTTACTAGACTAAGATTGACCTAGTATAGATTGTGTATTAAAAATTAGATCTCTAAAAACTTAATGCGTAAAATGTATGGTTATATTAATGAAGAAACGTGTCATGATGTTGAAGTGATTTATGTGTGGTATTGCCTACTAAGTGTAGATTTGTAAGGAAGCAATAATAACATTGCGGATTGCACTAAGAAAAAGAAAAACATGGAGGTAAATGTTTAAGCACCATGATAAACGATAGTTTCTACATTAAATGTAAGGGAGGTCAATAGGGCGTTCAAGCATCATGAAGTTTCTAAATTCATTAAATAAATTAAACTAGATGTTGTGCGTCTCCTAGAAACTAAAATGGAAAAATCTAAATATGATGAATTTTATAAACATTTCATTGGTTGAGAATAATGAAATTATTAATTCTTGCATTTCAAAATTGACACTAAGAAAAAAAACATTTGGAACACTTGTTTAAGCATTGGGTGAACTGTTATTGAACACTAAGTGGTACATCAAACATCTGAGCACATTATTATACCATTGAAAAAAATATTTAGCACAAGATTTCAAAAGTTAACACTGAAAAATAACGAAACATATCATTTTTATTAATACACTAACCAATATACACTGAGAGCTTTGACTTTGACACACGGGTTAAAAATATTATAATAAAAAAAGCTTTCTATATTATTGATAAGACTGAAATAGTTACCGGGTCCCTCATTAGAGGCCAACCTAGTTCCTGTACCAAACATTTCTTGAAATCACGAATGTTCAGTAGTATTCCTTCGATCAAGCTCCTCGAGCGTAAAATATGGATCTGTTATATAAACATTCGAGATCCATTTCATCTTCCTCTTCCATTTTATCTTCAGCCGGACATCTTTTAACCGAGGGACTTTGACAGCAATCAAGAAAAAGGAAAAGGGTAAAATGCAATTTTTGTTATGAGAGTGTGATCAAGTAGCCAAGGTAAAATGAAAAAGCTTCGGATTTGACACAATTAACAGAAAAACTATGATCTTTGATGTAATCTTTAAGTAAATAAATGAAAATTTAAAAGGAAGAATCCTAGAACATTTTTTCTTCTAATTCAATGTACTTTGACAAGTATAGGATCAATAGTTTTAATAAAAAGAAAAGGTTATTATGTGTTATATATGGACCTATAATGTATTCAGGTTTTAACCAATAAGGGTTAAAAGTCTGAAAGTTAAATTAGGTTAACATAAATATTGAAATACAATAGCTAAATTGTATAAATAAGTAACTCAATGCATGCTAAAAATCAACAATAAATTTATATTCTAAATAAGGCTTATAGATTTCTACTATGAAGACCTAGAGTATTTTATTCCCTCACTGTTTTTTTCCAAATACATTTTTTTTCCGACAAATTCACATTGAATAACATTCTCAGCTTTGACTTATTTTTACCAAGTTAAAATAGAGAAAATTATCTTAGAAAAGAAAGTTTCCAATAAGAGGGTTCTATTCTAAGAGTAAGCTTGTAAAAAATTAGGCATAAAAAACAGCACTTTAAGAATCATGAGGATAACTGTTCAATCAATGAAAAATCAACCACAAACATCAGTGGGTCTAGCAACAAATAAAGAAGTCTCATGTAACAAGATTGATTTTTCTACAGTTACAAAATTAACCATTAATTCGATGTTCTTTGTTTAGGTTTTTGTAAAAGTTATTTGGAAACTGTTAGGTAAATTAAAAATTAAAGGTAGAGCATAATATATTATAAAGTTAGGTTTGGGTTTGATAATTTCTTAGAATCTTGATTGTAATGTTATAGAATTTAGTGTTTGTTTCATGGATTAAGTTTAAGTGGTGCATGTTTAAGCTAACATGCATTTATATCCTACAAGTTGTTTTGTAATGAAATTATTTTACCTTTAGATAAAAAATGTCTAAATCTCTTTAAAATATTACTTATTTTCTAATAATATTACCTAGTTAATTGAGAAAATATTTTTAGAAAGCAAAAGGTGAGTGGGACATAGCCCCGAATAGGGCTGCACATTAAAACCACAAAACCTCACTAAATCGACCCAACACATATTTTGTAGTGGGCCTAATTTTTTTATGGTTTTGGTTTTTCGCCCATATTTTTTTATATAACCCTAGCTATAAAACAGTGGGACTTATCTCCCCGTCCTTTGTAGTTTCACGCTAAACTTTCTCTCTGCCCTACAAATTTATCTCCATCCTTCAATGTGTTCTCTTGAGAAACCCTAAAGAAAATTATTTAATCTAATCAAATTTGTGTCATATCTATCTCGTTATCCCTCTAAATCTAAATCTGCTACCTTGATACTTTCCTCTGCCGATTTGCACTGTTCTTATGGTAGTTCTGATGATTTTTATCAACATTTCCAGCAAGGTGTTTTTTCTTTTTTATAATTTAATGTTCTAGATTATTTACTTTAGTTTCATTTATTTGGATCTATTAATTTTTTGTTGTATAATTTTTATTAATTTAGGGTTTCAATATTTTTATTTTTGTATAAATCCATCAGTCAAACAGCGTGGTACAGTTCATTTTGGGTAATATTCTTGTTTCTAAACACATAATTAATTGAGTTTTTGTTATTTGTATATTTATGTATTATAATGCTTGTCTGTTGTGATGTTTCTTTTTCTTTCTTTATTGTTTATGGATAAATGCATGTCTTTATTGGTTGAAATAAAAAACTGATTGTATTGAATTAGTAAAAAATTTAAAAAATAATTTTGGTTAAAATATTCATGTAGAAACATTAGATGAGGTTGTTGGTACTTACCTCTGTATCATCAAGAGTTATTTATTGTTGTTTAGGTTAATTACTTGCTTTGAATACTTAGATCCTAATAGTATCTTTTATTTAATATGTTGTTACATCTGTTTAATTATTATACAAAATAAGTTTTAAGCAAAAAGTTATCAGATGAAGGATTATGGTAATTGTACTTTTACCTTTAATCATTATTCATTTGATTATATAGTAATAGCGTTATGTTTTAGATTATAAAGAAGTCTAAAGATGTAAGAAATGGCAAAGATATGTATGAGCCATAAAATTATGAAATTTTAGTTCCTTCATAACTCAGTGGTTTAGAAGAATGAAAGCGTAGACTAGAATTAAATATTTGGAATATTATTAGATTTAAAATTAAATTTTCTACAGAAATTTGCACCATTGGTCTATGTGTTATGCAAATTAATAAAATATACCCGTCGTTTAAAATGTATGTGTTATGTAAATTAATCAAATATATCGTCTTTCAAAATGTAGCAATTATATAGGGGTATTTTTGCAACGATAATACAACTCTTTGAAATACATGGTTTTTTATTCTTGGATAATAACATATTTTTATTAAAAATTAGCTAAGGTAACCTTGTACTACTTTAAAGCTTCCGATTTTTAATACTTAGTTGATTTTTCATTACAATTTGCGAGTCTATATTATTATCTAACTTGAAGTTTATCTTGACTTATAATGTCATTAATTAAAGAAATAGTTAATATCACAATCTATAATTCAATTTTCGTTTAATATAGGTACCTCTAGTGTAATATTTACTAATATAAACTTCAAGTCAGCAAAGGCTGTCTCGAATGTATATTCTGAAGGCAGCTCCATTAATAAACCTGTATGTGGGGTAAGATCCATATATTCTGTCATAGCAAATTATGAACACACTGAGTATTAGTATAATGCACACATTTGTTAAAGAAATAATAATGATTTAGAATGTACGTAAATGTACAAACTTCGAATGTACTAGATTCTTTCAATCCATCATGTTACAAACCAAAATACAGAATAAGAATTTAGACCTTTTTCATAATGTAAACTACTAAAGGACAGTAGTTTTAATGACAAAAACATTTTCAAATCTTGAGCAAGTGCCTATTACACTTCTGCTTGAATATTCTGAGATCATTTTTGTTCCAAATCTCTGTGTTATGTAAATCCTCAACAAAATGTAAATCGTTGCTTCTCCAATTCACTAGTCTTTGGGTTTTTAGAATCTGAATCTTTTATATATTCTTGTTTTACCACATCAACAAACTCATTCAATGGAATTTCATTGCGAGTTTTATTTACTTTTACTTCCACACTCTTACCATTCGGCAAAAGTACACAGAAATTGAAAATCTTTTATAATTCATAACATGATATCTTCTTGACATTAGGCACAAGTGCGGGTATTTTCCTAAATCCTTGAGAAGAAGAATACCCGCACTTGAGGATAAGAAATACCTGCACTTGTGCCTAATATCAAGAAGATATCATGTTATGACTTAGAAAAGATCTTCAATTTCTGTGTACTTTTGCCTAATGGTAAGAGTGTGGAAGTAAAACTAAATTAAACTCGCAATGAAATTCTATTGAATGAGTTTGTTGATGTGGTAAAACAAGATTATACGAGAGATTCAGAGTCTAAAAAAATCCAAAGACCGGTGAACTGGAGCAGCGATGATTTACATTTTGTTTTGAATTTACATAACACAGAGATTCGAAACAAAATGGATCTCAGGATCTTTAAGAAGAAGTGTAATAAGCTTTTGCCCAACGTTTGACAATGTTTTTGTCATTAAAATTAATGTCCTTTAGTAGTTTACATTATGAAAAAATTCTAAGTTCTTGTTCTATGTTTTGGTTGGTAACAGGATGGATTGAAGGAATCTAGTACATTCGAGGTTTGTATATTTACATACATTCTAATTTTTTTAACAAATTAGTGCATTATACTAATATTAATACTCAGTCTGTTCTTAATTAGCTATGACAGAATATGTTAGATCTTACCCCACACACAGATTTATTAATGGAGCTGCCTTCAAAATATACATTTGAGACAACCCTTGTTGACTTGATAGTAAGTTTATATAATTCATTTAACAAATCCAATTTAGTGATTTGGTAGAGGCCAAAGGCTCCAACCCCATTTGTGGAGTTGGTGTTTTCACTTCAAATCTTTGTAATATGATAAGAAAATTCCCAAAATTGTAAATATGTTTTCCACCATGGTAAAGAAAGATAATTAATTAATAGAAGAAAATCCATATAGAGCTAAAACATTTTTTTTAAACTTTTTGTATGCATTACCTTGTGGAGATTTCAAGGCTTGGATTTTTCATTGTTAGCTCAAAACTAGATATGAGTTCAACCTGCAATATATAAGAAGTAATCTAAGATTAATTATGTTGATTATATAATCATGACAGACTCTTTAAATAGGCTTAAATGCATAACATGGTCATTTTCATAGTTGTATGGAGATTTATGCTCTCATACCACATAATTTTATATAAAAAATTAATTAAATTATACCACAGAACAAAACTAAACATTTATAATTGAGAATACTTATGTCTAAAAAAATTGCTTAATGTCTTTATGATAGAAATATTTATTATGATGAATATATTTTAGAAAATGATAAAAATTATATAATATAATTTTATTATAGTAAATATTTATTAAAAATATATTTTTATATGAAATCAACTCATTTAGGAAAAAAATCAATGAACGTAAAGGTTAGTAATATAATTCTGCAAACAAAATGAACTTGGAAATAAAAGGAAATAATGGGACACCTAAATCTCACTTTACAAATAAAAGGAACCTAACTATTTTTCTGGTATAAAAATGTGGATATTCAGGCTTTATTCATCATTAATTCACTCAAAACGGTAAATATAAGTATTTCAGCAATAATAAATCAAAACTAGTCTATAGTTGATCAATAACATGTTACGCACAACCCATATAAAAATTCGGTTATATAAATGATCTAAGTAAATTGTAGAAGGATTGAAGATTAAATAATGCTTATTGTTAAAAGACGGAGAGCTAGAAGACTCAAGATTATACATACCCGTTGATCTTTAAAAAATTTGTAGAATGCTTTAAGAGAAAATTGGTTTCCAAAAAATATAGGATGTAGGGTGAATAAGGTTAGGGTGGAAGAGGGAGAGGGGAGGGAGGAGTATATAAGAAGAAGAGTAAATAGTGTTGTATGTATTATTTTAGAGCAACATTGTCATTACATGGTTTTTTTTTTGCTATCTTTATCTTCTTAGCATACTAAATTTTAAATATTTATCAATATAGCCACCAAAAGATTGAATTTATTTTCTAAGACCTCATTTTTCTTGAATTTTTTTTTAAATTTTAATGTCAGAATGAGACAAATTGAATACGTATAGACAGTTTAATATAATTAAATAAGTATATATATTATATATAAAAGAAACTTATGCCTCTTCCGATTCAATAGTATTTATGAGTTTGTCCAAAAAAGAATATTTAAAATTTGAATTCATTTGAAATAGTAAATTATTAAATAATTATCTTCCGATCACTTACCTTTTTAGTTTTTTTTTAATTTAATAATCAGATTCTTATTTAGCACATTAATAAAGGGTTCAAATCTTGTCAACTACTAGTACCCAATCTCTCATTCATTAGTTACTTTACTTGTTCTCTCTCTCTCTCTCTCTCTTTTGAGAAGTGTTGAGACTTTTCATAATCCAATGTCATAAATTTTATAAGTTCATATTAATTGCTCATTTTTTATTTTTCAATCCAAATTTTTTATCTGTATTGTATATTCGTTGTCTAATTTTTAAGGTTTTTTCTATTTAGTATATTTCATTTATTTTCTAATCGTGTCTTGGGTCTTTCTCGGCTTGCTTGTGAAAACTCCTCTTAAAGGAAAGAAATGGAGTATTGTAATTCAATTAGAAAAATTGGATGAGTATGTAATTAGAAGTTAAACTTCAACATCTCATGTGATTAAGAGTTTCTTTGTGGTTGACAAGGCATTTCATATGTTGTGTGAAAGGAAAATGGGCTCCAAAACTATTGGGTTTGTCTCAAGTGAGGAAGATATGTATCTGGGTGTAATATTCTTGTCAGGTGTGATATTTTGGATAATTCAGGGAATAAGGTGAGTGAACTAAATCTCTGTGTGATGTGGTTTTTGAAAATTTGTAGAAGGTTAGTCTAATGATTTTTCCTGATTTTCATGTTGGTAACTCTCATGCTTCCCATCTGAAAGCAATAGAAGGAGGAAACCAAGAGTTATGTGAGTCTAAAATCTTCCATGATTTAACCTAATATTACGGAAATCAAGGATAGTAACTTCAGTTTTGGGACATTGGAGGCTAGTTATGGCTTACCTTGACTAATTAAAAGTGTTTTCGAGATGGGGTTTAATACTTTGTCTAGACTTTTGAGATGGAGAGTTTTTCTATGAAGGGGAAGTTTAATGGAAAAATTTGTTTTCGGAAAATTATGAAGAAGGTATTAAGCTTGAATATTTTATCCTCCTCAGATAAAGACTGAAAAGATATTAGTGAATCCTCTTAAAAATTATTGAAAATCTATTTAATATTTGGAAAGATTGTTTGATAGGACAATTTTTAGTAAGTCTCCTGATTTCTACATGGTAAAGAGCATGACTCGTATTCCCTAGAAATTTATTGGAACACATATTATCAAATATAATATAAATATGAAATTGTTCCACTTTTAAAGTGGAGGAACTTATAACAAGATACTTGAGCAGGTGTGGAATGTTTGAAGCAAAATAATGTTGTTAAGAAAGAGGGGTCATGTAATGATGCCTGAAAAGATAGATACTAAGAGGTTCCATACTAATGAAGATTTCACTACAATTGTAGATAAAGGATGTAGTTTTATATGTGGGTAGTGCAATTCGTGTTGTTGATCAAATGGACGCAATTATTGTTACTAGACTAAGATTGACCTAGTATAGTTGTGTATTAAAAATTATATCTCTAAAAACTTAATGCATAAAGTGTATGGTTATATTAATTAAGAAACGTGTCATGATGTTGAAGTGGTTTATGTGTGGTATTTCCTACTAAGTGTAGGTTTGTAAGGAAGCAATAATAACATTGCGAATTGCACTAAGAAAAAGAAAACATGGAGGTAAATGTTTAAGCACCATGATAAATGATAGTTTCTACATTAAATGTAAGGGAGGTCAATAGGGCCTTCAAGCAACATGAAGTTTCTAAATTCATTAAATAAATTAAACTAGATGTTGTGCGTCTCCTAGAAACTAAAATGGCAAAATCCAAATATGATGAATTTTATAAACATTTCATTGGTTGAGAATAATGAAATTATTAATTCTTGCATTTCAAAATTGACACTAAGAAAAAAAAACATTTGGAACACTTGTTTAAGCATTGGGTGAACTGTTATTGAACACTAAGTGGTACATCAAACACCGAGCACATTATTATACCATTGAAAAAAATATTTAGCACAAGATTTCAAAAGTTAACACTAAAAAATAACGAAACATTTAATTTTTTATTAATACACTAACCAATATACACTGAGAGCTTTGACCTTGACACACGGGTTAAATATATTATAATAAAAAAAGCTTTCTATATTATTGATAAGACTGAAATAGTTACCGGATCCCTCATTAGAGGCCAACCTAGTTCCTGTAGCAAACATTTCTTGAAATCACGAATGTTCATTACTATTCCTTCGATCAAGCTCCTCGAGCATATAATATGGATATGTTCTATAAACATTCGAGATCCATTTCATCTTCCTCTTCCATTTTATCTTCAGCTGGACATCTTTTAACAGAGGGACTTTGACAGCAATCAAGAAAAAGGAAAAGGGTAAAATGCAATTTTTGTTATGAGAGTGTGATCAAGTAGTCGAGGTAAAATATAACATAGTTCATCTTTGTTTCAAAAGCTCCAGATTTGACACAATTAACAGAATAAACTATGATCTTTTATGTAATCTTTAAGTAAATAAATGAAAATTTAAAAGGAAGAATCCTAGAACATTTTTTCTTCTGATTCAATGTACTTTGACAAGTATAGGATCAATGGTTTAAATAAAAAGAAAAGGTTATTATGTGTAATATATGGACCTATAATGTATTCAGGTTTTAACCAGTAAGGGTTAAAAGTATGAAAGTTAAATTAGCTTGACATGAATATTGAAATACAATAGCTAAATTGTATAAATAAGTAACTCAATGCATGCTAAAAATCAAAAAAAAGTTTATATTCCAAATAAGGCTTATAGATTCTACTATGAAGACCTAGAGTATTTTATTCCCTCACTATTTTTTTACAAAGACATTTTTTTCCGACAAATTCGCATTGAATAACATTCTCAGCTTTGAATTATTAGGAGGATAAGTGTTCGATCAATGAAAAATCCACCACAAATATCAGTGGGTCTAGCAAAAAATAAAGAAGTCTCATGTAACAAAATTGATTTTTCTACAGTTACAAAATTAACCATTAATTCGATGTTCTTTGTTTAGGTTTTCGTAAAAGTTATTTTGAAACTGTTAGGTAAATTAAAAATTAAAGGTAGAGCGTGATATATTATAAAGTTAGGTTTGGGTTTGATAATTTATGAGAATCTTGATTGTAATGTTATAGAATTTAGTGTTTGTTCCATGGATTAAGTTTAAGTGGTGCATGTTTAAGCTAAACATGCATTTATATCCTATAAGTTGTTTTGTAATGGAATTATTTTATCTTTAGATAAAAATGTCTAAATCTCTTTAAAATATTACTTCTTTTCTAATAAGATTACCTAGTTAGTTGAGAAAAATTTGTTAGAAAGCAAAAGGTGAGTGGGACATAGCCCCGAATAGGGCTGCACATTAAAACCGCAAAATCTCACTAAATCGACCCAACACATAGTTTGTAATGGGCCTAATTTTTTTTTATGTTTTGGTTTTTGGCCCAATTTTTTTTCTATAACCCTAGCTATAAAAACAGTGGGACTTATCTGCTCGTCCTTTGTAGTTTCACGCTAAACTTTCTCTATGCCCTACAAATTTATCTCCATCCTTCAATGTGTTCTCTTGAGAAACCCTAAAGAAAATTATTTAATCTAATCAAATTTGTGTCATATCTATCTCGTTATCCCTCTAAATCTAAATCTGCTACCTTGATACTTTCCTCTGCCGATTTGCACTATTCTTATGGTAGTTCTGATGATTTTTATCAACATTTCCAGCAAGGTGTTTTCTCTTTTTTATTCTTTTATGTTCTAGATTATTTATTTTAGTTTCATTTATTTGGATCTATTAATTTTTTGTTGTATAATTTTTATTAATTTAAGGTTTCAATATTTTTATTTTTGTATAAATCCATCAGTCAAACAGCGTGGTACAGTTCATTTTGGATAATATTCGTATTTCAAAACTCATAATTAATTAAGTTTTTGTTATTTGTATATTTATGTATTATAATGCTTGTCTGTTGTGATGTTTCTTTTTCTTTCTCTATGGTTTATGGATAAAGGCATGTCTTTATTGGTTGAAATAAAAAACTGCTTGTATTGAATTAGTACAAAATTAAAAAAATAATTTTGGTTAAAAGATTCATGTAGAAACATTAGATGAGGTTGTTGGTACTTACCTCTGTATCATCAAGAGTTATTTATTGTTGTTTAGGTTAATTACTTGCTTTAAATACTTAGATCCTTATAGTATCTTTTATTTAATATGTTGTTACATCTGTTTAATTATTATACAAAATAATTTTCAAGCAAAAAGTTAACAGATGAAGGATTATGGTAATTGTACTTTTACCTTTAATCGTTATTCATTTGATTATTTAGTAATAGCAAAGGCTGTCTCGAATGTATATTCTGAAGGCAGCTCCATTAATAAATGTGTATGTGGGGTAAGATCCATATATTCTATCATAGCAAATTATGAACACACTGAGTATTAGTATAATGCACACATTTGTTAAAGAAATAATAATGATTTAGAATGTACGTAAATGTACAAACTTCGAATGTACTAGATTCTTTCAATCCATCATGTTACAAACCAAAATACAGAATAAGAATTTAGACCTTTTTCATAATGTAAACTACTAAAGGACAGTAGTTTTAATGACAAAAACATTGTCAAATCTTGAGCAAGTGCCTATTACACTTCTGCTTGAATATTCTGAGATCATTTTTGTTCCAAATCTCTGTGTTATGTAAATCCTCAACAAAATGTAAATCGTTGCTTCTCCAATTCACTAGTCTTTGGGTTTTTAGAATCTGAATCTTTCATATATTCTTGTTTTACCACATCAACAAACTCATTCAATGGAATTTCATTGCGAGTTTTATTTACTTTTACTTCCACACTCTTACCATTCGGCAAAAGTACACAGAAATTGAAAATCTTTTATAATTCATAACATGATATCTTCTTGACATTAGGCACAAGTGCGGGTATTTTCCTAAATCCTTGAGAAGAAGAATACCCGCACTTGAGGATAAGAAATACCTGCACTTGTGCCTAATATCAAGAAGATATGATGTTATGACTTAGAAAAGATCTTCAATTTCTGTGTACTTTTGCCTAATGGTAAGAGTGTGGAAGTAAAACTAAATTAAACTCGCAATGAAATTCTATTGAATGAGTTTGTTGATATGGTAAAACAAGATTATACGAGAGATTCAGAGTCTAAAAAAATCCAAAGACCGGTGAACGGTAGCAGCGATGATTTACATTTTGTTTTGAATTTACATAACACAGAGATTCGAAACAAAATGGATCTCAGGATCTTTAAGAAGAAGTGTAATAAGCTTTTGCCCAACGTTTGACAATGTTTTTGTCATTAAAATTAATGTCCTTTAGTAGTTTACATTATGAAAAAATTCTAAGTTCTTGTTCTATGTTTTGGTTGGTAACAGGATGGATTGAAGGAATCTAGTACATTCGAGGTTTGTATATTTACATACATTCTAATTTTTTTTAACAAATTAGTGCATTATACTAATATTAATACTCAGTGTGTTCTTAATTTGCTATGACAGAATATGTTGGATCTTACCCCACATACAGATTTATTAATGGAGCTGCCTTCAAAGTATACATTTGAGACAACCCTTGCTGACTTGATAGTAAGTTTATATAATTCATTTAACAAATCCAATTTAGTGATTTGGAAGAGGCCAAAGGCTCCAACACCATTTGTGGAGCTGGTGTTTTCACTTCAATTCTTTGTAATATGATAAGACAATTCCCAAAATTGTAAATATGTTTTCCACCATGGTAAAGAAAGATAATAAATTAATACAAGAAAAATCAATATAGAGCTAAAACATTTTTTTTAAACTTTTTGTATGCGTTACCTTGTGGAGTTTCAAGGCTTGGATTTTTCATTGTTAGCTCAAAACTAGATATGAGTTCAACCTGCAATATATAAGAAGTAATTTAAGATTAATTATGTTGATTATATAATCATGACAGACTCTTTAAATAGGCTTAAATGCATAAGATGGTCATTTTCATACTTGTATGGAGATTTATGCTCTCATACCACATAATTTTATATAAAAAATTAATTGAATTATACCACAGAACAAAACTAAACATTTATAATTGAGAATACTTATGTCTAAAAAAATTGCTTAATATCTTTAGATAGAAATATTTATTATGATGAATATATTTTAGAAAATGATAAAAATTATATAATATAATTTTATTATAGTAAATATTTATTAAACATATATTTTCATATGAAATCAACTCATTTAGGAAAAAAATCAATGAACTTAAAGGTTAGTAATATAATTCTGCAAACAAAATGAACTTGGAAATAAAAGGAAAATAATGGGACACCTAAATCTCACTTTACAAATAAAAGGAACCTAACTATAACTATTTTTCTGGTATAAAAATGTGGATACTCAGGCTTTATTCATCATTAATTCACTCGAAATCAAAACTAGTCTATAGTAGATCAATAACATGTTATGCACAACCCATATAAAAATTCGGTTATATAAACGATCTAAGTAAATTGTAGAAGGATTGAAGATTAAAACATGCTTATTGTTAAAAGACGGAGAGCTAGAAGACTCAAGATTATACATACCCGTTGATCTTTAAAAATTTTGTAGAATGCTTTAAGTGAAAATTGGTTTCCAAAAAATATAGGATGTAGGGTGAATAAGGTTAGGGTGGAAGAGGGAGAGGGGAGAGTGGAGTATATAAGAAGAGGAGTAAATAGTGTTGTATGTGTTATTTTAGAGCCAAAATTGTCATAACATGGTTTTTTTGATATCTTTATCTTGTTAGCATACTATATTTTAAATATTTATCAATATAGCAACCAAAAGGTTGAATTTATTTTATAAGACCTCATTTTTCTTGAATTGTTTTTTAAATTTTAATATAGAATGAGACAAATTGAATACGTATAGATCCGACGTTTAATATAATTAAATAAGTATATATATTATACATAAAAGAAACTTATGCCTTTTCCGATTCAATAGTATTTATGAGTTTGTCCAAAAAAGAATATTTAAAATTTGAATTCATTTGAAATAGTAAATTATTTAAAAAACATTTAGTATTCTTAGAAATTGAGGTTATACCTTATTAAATGACATTATGTGCCCGTTTAGAAGTGTTTTTCTAGAAAAACACTTAAAAGTATATGAAACACTAAATATGTGCTTCTTAAAAAAACATTTAAAGTGATTTTAGATGTCAAACTTATATTTAATAATTTTTTTAAATTTAATTTTTATTCAAAAAGCACTTTTTTCTTTTATAATAAGCACTTCCAAGCAGGTCTTATATCGTATTAAATGTTTTAAAAATAATAATATATTATTTATAAACTAAATCTTCCCATTTCCAAAAGGGTGGGCGCCGTAAGAGTATTAAAGAAAAGTCCCAAACAATAGTTTAATTACATAAAATTGAGAATTTTATCTTTGATATATGTTTAGAGTAAAAAGTAGTCTACAAAAATTTACAGCCCAATATATTTATTTTTGAAAATATTATACTTGTTAGATTTGTATTAACCATAATTTTTATCTTAATTTCGAGTCATTAGAAAGATGGATTATTTTGAGTCATTCTTATGGACCTTCCCCGAGTGTTTCTGAGTCTTCACTTGGGCATTCGACGTTTAATAAAAAATTATTTAAAAAAATTATTTTATATGTATGAATATTTTTCATTTGTATAATTAAATATACATTGACATATATTGTCATTAATTAAAAAAATAGTTAATATCAAGACTTATAATTAATTTTTTGTTTAATATAGGGACCTTGAGTGTAATATTTCATAATATAAAGACATATAGTGCATTTAAGTCCAAAAACCGTTTTGGGGCCAATGTCCCAACCCACTTTTCCATATTTCAGTAGAGTATTGGATTACCGACCAAAAAATAGAACATGAAATATGATAAAACTTAAAATTTTACTTTCTTGATTTATAAAATATAAAAAAATTATGTTAACTTGTCCCATAATCTTTTTGAAAATTAGATCCTATAATACCTTTATATAATGTAACAAAGTATTGTGTTTTCCTTTTTAATCATTAATCTCATTTGACTAAATCAATTTTTCGTAATTATAATGTGTATTATGGTGTTTAATAAAATATAATTGAAGTGAACGATTAAGAAGAAAAATAATCAGGGTAGCTATAGATTATTTTATATTTATACTTGTAAAACTATAATAACTTTATTATATATTATGCAAAATCGGCATAATTCTTAACTAATGGTGTACAATTTGTTAGTGAAAAATATAGTTATGACATCAAAAAAATTTCCCATATGCAAAGAGATTGTAAGGGCGGATCCCTTCAAGTCCCAAGGGGCTTAAGCCCCCTTCCCCCCTTGAACCCGTAAATTTAAGAATACGTCAATACAATTTTGTCCCGAAAAATAATTTAAACCCCTCTGAGAACGCATAAGTTATTATGTCTTAATAGTATAGAAACTTTGCATTTTAGCATTAAAATTGAGGTTAGGTGTTCAAATCTTAGCATTTGCTTTATCTTTTTTACAAATAAAGATTTATGTTATAAATTTGTCAATTTTTATAAAACCTATTTTGATTTTGATGATAGTATTACTTAGCAATTTATTATTTATATTACTCAAATAAAATTAGTGTTTAATTTTTACAAATGATTAATTTTTCATCTTTATAAATTAAAATATAACAAATGGTATATTAATAATTTAATATAATGCTACTAATACCATATACATCAAGTGTATATAATGGTGCTGGTTTACATATTTTTGGGGTAACTAGGAACGAATAAACTCATCAATTAAAGAAAAGATAAACGTCAAGACGTTGGATTCTCATAGTTGCATTGCTATTTATATGTTTATGTGTCTTATTTTTACCTTAAAAAATCTCTAGAAGCATTGACTCCTGTATTTTAAGCCCCCTCTCAATGTAGTTTATGGATCCGCCTCTATCCCCAGATACAACTCTTAACATGCATACGGATAAATGTCATCTTAGTAAATTTGCTGGGACAACACAAATAGTGGCACGTAATCTACAGACTAAGCAACCAAACCCGGCCTTGTACATTAGAGGAGCTGGATACAGTGTGGGGAACAACTTTTCCATCAAGCTCGGGAACAACTTTTCCATCACGCTCAGGTATACCTGCAAGTCAACAGATTGATCCCCAAGGTGACATCGATAGGAAAGGGAAGAGACATGTGGCGGAAGAACCCGAAAGTAGCAATTCTCGTAAAGGAAGGAAACTACCAACGGGACGTAGACACCATGTATAATATTTTTTCCTTTATTGATTAATAGATGTCATGATCCTCGTCAAGTATTCATAACTACCAGTTGGTCCCTGGTTATTTAAGTTTATCTTCGTAATTTTTGATTTATATTATCGGTTTGTATTTTGTTGTTTATATGATATAATATAGGTTACTTTTAAAAATTTATGGACTTATAGTGAGATTAATTTCAAAAATAGGAAACATATTGTTTAATTTTTGGATAATGCAATTTTTTATTCGGTTTCAATTGGTCTATTTTTTTAGCATATCTTATTAAGCTTTTAGGTATAGTATTTGTATGAATATTTTGTTATATATTTGATAAATATAGGGTATATGTATAAAAATGGTACTAATAGTGTGATTATATAAAAAACAAATTATGGCAGTTTTTGCAAAATATAGGGACATATAGTGCAATTAAATTAAAATAAAATATACCATTACCCCAATCCCTTAGCCCCCTATAGAAGTATCTTGATCCACCCCTTATTAATATTATATGAATTATTTGAATTATTTAAACAGAAAAATAATGAAAAGAATAACAAGTCTTATTATGTGCCACAATTCTTAACACTATTATGGATTTATAAGAGATGAATTAATCATTAGTTAAGGATGAAATTTCTAGGAGAATAACACATGTTTTATCTCTTGATAAGACATAATGATTTTTATTAATGGACCTATCAAAAAAAATGTGACACTTAAATTTTTCTAATCCAGTTTGATTCTGGTAGGGTAAGTTGATATAAGGTTACTCAAACTTGGTCAGCTTTTGATATTTTATTAAAACTTAATAATTTAAAATGAAAAACCTAACAATCGTTATAAAAATAAAAAGATTAACAACTCAACATGTAAAATACAATTACAATTTTGCATTGTAAAAATTAATCGAAATATATTACAATCTTAAGTAATTTATAAAATTTACAAAACATACAATCTTCAAATGTTGATCTTTAAATATAATCGACAAGTTAAAAAATGTATTTTTTTAATCATTCTTTTTAATTTCATTTTTCTCTTTTCTAACACAATAATCATCTCATCCATTGTTCTCATTGTCTTTGTTTTTCCACATTGCTTCGTTTTTCCACATCGATTCGTCGTTATTTTCTTTCTTTTTTTGATCACTTACCTTTTTAGGTTTTTTTTTAATTTATTAATCAGATTCTTCGTTAGCACATTAATAAAGGGTTCAAAACTTGTCAACTACTAGTACCAAATCTCTCATTCATTAGTTACTTTACTCGTTCTCTCTCTCTCTCTTGAAAAGTATTGACACTTTTCATAATCCAATGTAATAAATTTTAAAAGTTCATATTAATTGCTCATTTTCTATTTTTCAATCCATATTTTTTATCTGTATTGTATATTCGTTGTCTAATTTTAAGGTTTTTTCTATTTAGTATATTTCATTTATTTTCTAATCGTGCCTTGGGTCTTTCTCGGCTTGCTTGTGAAAACTCCTATTAAAGAAAAGAAAGCGAGTATTGTAATTCAATTAGAAAAATTGGATGAGTATGTAATTAGAAGTTAAACTTCAACATCTCATGTGATTAAGAGTTTCTTTGTGGTTGACAAGGCAATTCATTTGTTGTGTGAAAGGAAAATGGGCTCCAAAACTTTTGGGTTTGTCTCAAGTGAGGAAGATATGTATCTGAGTGTAATATTCTTGTCATGTGTGATATTTTGGATAATTCAGGGAATAAGGTGAGTGAACTAAACCTCTGTGATTTGGTTTTTGAAAATTTGTAGAAGGTTAGTCTAATGATTTTTCTAGATTTTCATGTTGGTAATTCTCATGCTTCCCATGATTTATCCTAATATTACGGAAATCAAGGATAGTAACTTCACTTTTGGGACATTGGAGGCTATTTATGGCTTACCTTTACTAATTAAAAGTGTTTTCGAGATGAGGTTTAATACTTTGTCTAGACTTTTGAGATGGAGAGTTTTTCTATGAAGGGGAAGTTTAATGGAAAAAATTGTTTTCAGAAAATTATGAAGAGGGTATTAAGCTTAAATATTTTATCCTCCTCGAATAAAGACTGAAAAGATAATGGTGAATCCTCTTAAAAAAATATTGAAAAGGTATTTAATATTTGGAAAGATTGTTTGATAGGACAATTTTTAGTAAGTCTCCTGATTTCTACTTGGAAAAGAGCATGACTCGTATTTCCTAGAAATGTATTGGAACATATATTATCAAATATAATATAAATATGAAATTGTTCCACTTTTAAAGTGGATGAACTTATAACAAGATACTTGAGCAGGTGTGGAATGTTGGAAGCAAAATAATGTTGTTAAGAAAGAGGGGTCATGGTATGATGCTTGAAAAGATAGATACTAAAGGGTTCTATAATAAAGAAGATTTCACTACAATTGTAGATAAAGGATGTAGTTTTATATGTAGGTAGTGCAATTCGTGTTGTTGATCAAATGGAAGCAATTATTGTTACTAGACTAAGATTGCCCTAGTATAGATTGTGTATTAAAAATTATATCTCTAAAAACTTAATGCATAAAGTGTATGGTTATATTAATTAAGAAACGTGTCATGATGTTGAAGTGGTTTATGTGTGGTATTTCCTACTAAGTGTAGGTTTGTAAGGAAGCAATAATAACATTGCGAATTGCACTAAGAAAAAGAAAACATGGAGGTAAATGTTTAAGCACCATGATAAATGATAGTTTCTACATTAAATGTAAGGGAGGTCAATAGGGCCTTCAAGCAACATGAAGTTTCTAAATTCATTAAATAAATTAAACTAGATGTTGTGCGTCTCCTAGAAACTAAAATGGCAAAATCCAAATATGATGAATTTTATAAACATTTCATTGGTTGAGAATAATGAAATTATTAATTCTTGCATTTCAAAATTGACACTAAGAAAAAAAAACATTTGGAACACTTGTTTAAGCATTGGGTGAACTGTTATTGAACACTAAGTGGTACATCAAACACCGAGCACATTATTATACCATTGAAAAAAATATTTAGCACAAGATTTCAAAAGTTAACACTAAAAAATAACGAAACATTTAATTTTTTATTAATACACTAACCAATATACACTGAGAGCTTTGACCTTGACACACGGGTTAAATATATTATAATAAAAAAAGCTTTCTATATTATTGATAAGACTGAAATAGTTACCGGATCCCTCATTAGAGGCCAACCTAGTTCCTGTAGCAAACATTTCTTGAAATCACGAATTTTCATTACTATTCCTTCGATCAAGCTCCTCGAGCATATAATATGGATATGTTCTATAAACATTCGAGATCCATTTCATCTTCCTCTTCCATTTTATCTTCAGCTGGACATCTTTTAACAGAGGGACTTTGACAGCAATCAAGAAAAAGGAAAAGGGTAAAATGCAATTTTTGTTATGAGAGTGTGATCAAGTAGTCGAGGTAAAATATAACATAGTTCATCTTTGTTTCAAAAGCTCCAGATTTGACACAATTAACAGAATAAACTATGATCTTTTATGTAATCTTTAAGTAAATAAATGAAAATTTAAAAGGAAGAATCCTAGAACATTTTTTCTTCTGATTCAATGTACTTTGACAAGTATAGGATCAATGGTTTTAATAAAAATAAAAGGTTATTATGTGTAATATATGGACCTATAATGTATTCAGGTTTTAACCAGTAAGGGTTAAAAGTATGAAAGTTAAATTAGCTTGACATGAATATTGAAATACAATAGCTAAATTGTATAAATAAGTAACTCAATGCATGCTAAAAATCAAAAAAAAGTTTATATTCCAAATAAGGCTTATAGATTCTACTATGAAGACCTAGAGTATTTTATTCCCTCACTATTTTTTTACAAAGACATTTTTTTCCGACAAATTCGCATTGAATAACATTCTCAGCTTTGAATTATTTTTGCCAAGTTAAAATAGAGAAAATTATCCCAGAAAAGAAAGTTTCCAATAAGAATGTGCTATTCTAAGAGTAAGCATGTAAAAAATTAGGCATAAAAAACAACACTTTAAGAATCATGAGGATAAGTGTTCGATCAATGAAAAATCCACCACAAATATCAGTGGGTCTAGCAAAAAATAAAGAAGTCTCATGTAACAAAATTGATTTTTCTACAGTTACAAAATTAACCATTAATTCGATGTTCTTTGTTTAGGTTTTCGTAAAAGTTATTTTGAAACTGTTAGGTAAATTAAAAATTAAAGGTAGAGCGTGATATATTATAAAGTTAGGTTTGGGTTTGATAATTTATGAGAATCTTGATTGTAATGTTATAGAATTTAGTGTTTGTTCCATGGATTAAGTTTAAGTGGTGCATGTTTAAGCTAAACATGCATTTATATCCTACAAGTTGTTTTGTAATGGAATTATTTTATCTTTAGATAAAAATGTCTAAATCTCTTTAAAATATTACTTCTTTTCTAATAAGATTACCTAGTTAGTTGAGAAAAATTTGTTAGAAAGCAAAAGGTGAGTGGGACATAGCCCCGAATAGGGCTGCACATTAAAACCGCAAAATCTCACTAAATCGACCCAACACATAGTTTGTAATGGGCCTAATTTTTTTTTATGTTTTGGTTTTTGGCCCAATTTTTTTTCTATAACCCTAGCTATAAAAACAGTGGGACTTATCTGCTCGTCCTTTGTAGTTTCACGCTAAACTTTCTCTATGCCCTACAAATTTATCTCCATCCTTCAATGTGTTCTCTTGAGAAACCCTAAAGAAAATTATTTAATCTAATCAAATTTGTGTCATATCTATCTCGTTATCCCTCTAAATCTAAATCTGCTACCTTGATACTTTCCTCTGCCGATTTGCACTATTCTTATGGTAGTTCTGATGATTTTTATCAACATTTCCAGCAAGGTGTTTTCTCTTTTTTATTCTTTTATGTTCTAGATTATTTATTTTAGTTTCATTTATTTGGATCTATTAATTTTTTGTTGTATAATTTTTATTAATTTAAGGTTTCAATATTTTTATTTTTGTATAAATCCATCAGTCAAACAGCGTGGTACAGTTCATTTTGGATAATATTCGTATTTCAAAACTCATAATTAATTAAGTTTTTGTTATTTGTATATTTATGTATTATAATGCTTGTCTGTTGTGATGTTTCTTTTTCTTTCTCTATGGTTTATGGATAAAGGCATGTCTTTATTGGTTGAAATAAAAAACTGCTTGTATTGAATTAGTACAAAATTAAAAAAATAATTTTGGTTAAAAGATTCATGTAGAAACATTAGATGAGGTTGTTGGTACTTACCTCTGTATCATCAAGAGTTATTTATTGTTGTTTAGGTTAATTACTTGCTTTAAATACTTAGATCCTTATAGTATCTTTTATTTAATATGTTGTTACATCTGTTTAATTATTATACAAAATAATTTTCAAGCAAAAAGTTAACAGATGAAGGATTATGGTAATTGTACTTTTACCTTTAATCGTTATTCATTTGATTATTTAGTAATAGCAAAGGCTGTCTCGAATGTATATTCTGAAGGCAGCTCCATTAATAAATGTGTATGTGGGGTAAGATCCATATATTCTATCATAGCAAATTATGAACACACTGAGTATTAGTATAATGCACACATTTGTTAAAGAAATAATAATGATTTAGAATGTACGTAAATGTACAAACTTCGAATGTACTAGATTCTTTCAATCCATCATGTTACAAACCAAAATACAGAATAAGAATTTAGACCTTTTTCATAATGTAAACTACTAAAGGACAGTAGTTTTAATGACAAAAACATTGTCAAATCTTGAGCAAGTGCCTATTACACTTCTGCTTGAATATTCTGAGATCATTTTTGTTCCAAATCTCTGTGTTATGTAAATCCTCAACAAAATGTAAATCGTTGCTTCTCCAATTCACTAGTCTTTGGGTTTTTAGAATCTGAATCTTTCATATATTCTTGTTTTACCACATCAACAAACTCATTCAATGGAATTTCATTGCGAGTTTTATTTACTTTTACTTCCACACTCTTACCATTCGGCAAAAGTACACAGAAATTGAAAATCTTTTATAATTCATAACATGATATCTTCTTGACATTAGGCACAAGTGCGGGTATTTTCCTAAATCCTTGAGAAGAAGAATACCCGCACTTGAGGATAAGAAATACCTGCACTTGTGCCTAATATCAAGAAGATATCATGTTATGACTTAGAAAAGATCTTCAATTTCTGAGTACTTTTGCCTAATGGTAAGAGTGTGGAAGTAAAACTAAATTAAACTCGCAATGAAATTCTATTGAATGAGTTTGTTGATATGGTAAAACAAGATTATACGAGAGATTCAGAGTCTAAAAAAATCCAAAGACCGGTGAACTGTAGCAGCGATGATTTACATTTTGTTTTGAATTTACATAACACAGAGATTCGAAACAAAATGGATCTCAGGATCTTTAAGAAGAAGTGTAATAAGCTTTTGCCCAACGTTTGACAATGTTTTTGTCATTAAAATTAATGTCCTTTAGTAGTTTACATTATGAAAAAATTCTAAGTTCTTGTTCTATGTTTTGGTTGGTAACAGGATGGATTGAAGGAATCTAGTACATTCGAGGTTTGTATATTTACATACATTCTAATTTTTTTTAACAAATTAGTGCATTATACTAATATTAATACTCAGTGTGTTCTTAATTTGCTATGACAGAATATGTTGGATCTTACCCCACATACAGATTTATTAATGGAGCTGCCTTCAAAATATACATTTGAGACAACCCTTGCTGACTTGATAGTAAGTTTATATAATTCATTTAACAAATCCAATTTAGTGATTTGGAAGAGGCCAAAGGCTCCAACACCATTTGTGGAGCTGGTGTTTTCACTTCAAATCTTTGTAATATGATAAGACAATTCCCAAAATTGTAAATATGTTTTCCACCATGGTAAAGAAAGATAATAAATTAATACAAGAAAAATCAATATAGAGCTAAAACATTTTTTTAAAACTTTTTGTATGCGTTACCTTGTGGAGTTTCAAGGCTTGGATTTTTCATTGTTAGCTCAAAACTAGATATGAGTTCAACCTGCAATATATAAGAAGTAATTTAAGATTAATTATGTTGATTATATAATCATGACAGACTCTTTAAATAGGCTTAAATGCATAAGATGGTCATTTTCATACTTGTATGGAGATTTATGCTCTCATACCACATAATTTTATATAAAAAATTAATTGAATTATACCACAGAACAAAACTAAACATTTATAATTGAGAATACTTATGTCTAAAAAAATTGCTTAATATCTTTAGATAGAAATATTTATTATGATGAATATATTTTAGAAAAATGATAAAAATTATATAATATAATTTTATTATAGTAAATATTTATTAAACATATATTTTCATATGAAATCAACTCATTTAGGAAAAAAATCAATGAACTTAAAGGTTAGTAATATAATTCTGCAAACAAAATGAACTTGGAAATAAAAGGAAAATAATGGGACACCTAAATCTCACTTTACAAATAAAAGGAACCTAACTATAACTATTTTTCTGGTATAAAAATGTGGATACTCAGGCTTTATTCATCATTAATTCACTCGAAATCAAAACTAGTCTATAGTAGATCAATAACATGTTATGCACAACCCATATAAAAATTCGGTTATATAAATGATCTAAGTAAATTGTAGAAGGATTGAAGATTAAAACATGCTTATTGTTAAAAGACGGAGAGCTAGAAGACTCAAGATTATACATACCCGTTGATCTTTAAAAATTTTGTAGAATGCTTTAAGTGAAAATTGGTTTCCAAAAAATATAGGATGTAGGGTGAATAAGGTTAGGGTGGAAGAGGGAGAGGGGAGAGTGGAGTATATAAGAAGAGGAGTAAATAGTGTTGTATGTGTTATTTTAGAGCCAAAATTGTCATAACATGGTTTTTTTGCTATCTTTATCTTGTTAGCATACTATATTTTAAATATTTATCAATATAGCCACCAAAAGGTTGAATTTATTTTATAAGACCTCATTTTTCTTGAATTGTTTTTTAAATTTTAATATAGAATGAGACAAATTGAATACGTATAGATCCGACGTTTAATATAATTAAATAAGTATATATATTATACATAAAAGAAACTTATGCCTTTTCCGATTCAATAGTATTTATGAGTTTGTCCAAAAAAGAATATTTAAAATTTGAATTCATTTGAAATAGTAAATTATTTAAAAAACATTTAGTATTCTTAGAAATTGAGGTTATACCTTATTAAATGACATTATGTGCCCGTTTAGAAGTGTTTTTCTAGAAAAACACTTAAAAGTATATGAAACACTAAATATGTGCTTCTTAAAAAAACATTTAAAGTGATTTTAGATGTCAAACTTATATTTAATAATTTTTTTAAATTTAATTTTTATTCAAAAAGCACTTTTTTCTTTTATAATAAGCACTTCCAAGCAGGTCTTATATCGTATTAAATGTTTTAAAAATAATAATATATTATTTATAAACTAAATCTTCCCATTTCCAAAAGGGTGGGCGCCGTAAGAGTATTAAAGAAAAGTCCCAAACAATAGTTTAATTACATAAAATTGAGAATTTTATCTTTGATATATGTTTAGAGTAAAAAGTAGTCTACAAAAATTTACAGCCCAATATATTTATTTTTGAAAATATTATACTTGTTAGATTTGTATTAACCATAATTTTTATCTTAATTTCGAGTCATTAGAAAGATGGATTATTTTGAGTCATTCTTATGGACCTTCCCCGAGTGTTTCTGAGTCTTCACTTGGGCATTCGACGTTTAATAAAAAATTATTTAAAAAAATTATTTTATATGTATGAATATTTTTCATTTGTATAATTAAATATACATTGACATATATTGTCATTAATTAAAAAAATAGTTAATATCAAGACTTATAATTAATTTTTTGTTTAATATAGGGACCTTGAGTGTAATATTTCATAATATAAAGACATATAGTGCATTTAAGTCCAAAAACCGTTTTGGGGCCAATGTCCCAACCCACTTTTCCATATTTCAGTAGAGTATTGGATTACCGACCAAAAAATAGAACATGAAATATGATAAAACTTAAAATTTTACTTTCTTGATTTATAAAATATAAAAAAATTATGTTAACTTGTCCCATAATCTTTTTGAAAATTAGATCCTATAATACCTTTATATAATGTAACAAAGTATTGTGTTTTCCTTTTTAATCATTAATCTCATTTGACTAAATCAATTTTTCGTAATTATAATGTGTATTATGGTGTTTAATAAAATATAATTGAAGTGAACGATTAAGAAGAAAAATAATCAGGGTAGCTATAGATTATTTTATATTTATACTTGTAAAACTATAATAACTTTATTATATATTATGCAAAATCGGCATAATTCTTAACTAATGGTGTACAATTTGTTAGTGAAAAATATAGTTATGACATCAAAAAAATTTCCCATATGCAAAGAGATTGTAAGGGCGGATCCCTTCAAGTCCCAAGGGGCTTAAGCCCCCTTCCCCCCTTGAACCCGTAAATTTAAGAATACGTCAATACAATTTTGTCCCGAAAAATAATTTAAACCCCTCTGAGAACGCATAAGTTATTATGTCTTAATAGTATAGAAACTTTGCATTTTAGCATTAAAATTGAGGTTAGGTGTTCAAATCTTAGCATTTGCTTTATCTTTTTTACAAATAAAGATTTATGTTATAAATTTGTCAATTTTTATAAAACCTATTTTGATTTTGATGATAGTATTACTTAGCAATTTATTATTTATATTACTCAAATAAAATTAGTGTTTAATTTTTACAAATGATTAATTTTTCATCTTTATAAATTAAAATATAACAAATGGTATATTAATAATTTAATATAATGCTACTAATACCATATACATCAAGTGTATATAATGGTGCTGGTTTACATATTTTTGGGGTAACTAGGAACGAATAAACTCATCAATTAAAGAAAAGATAAACGTCAAGACGTTGGATTCTCATAGTTGCATTGCTATTTATATGTTTATGTGTCTTATTTTTACCTTAAAAAATCTCTAGAAGCATTGACTCCTGTATTTTAAGCCCCCTCTCAATGTAGTTTATGGATCCGCCTCTATCCCCAGATACAACTCTTAACATGCATACGGATAAATGTCATCTTAGTAAATTTGCTGGGACAACACAAATAGTGGCACGTAATCTACAGACTAAGCAACCAAACCCGGCCTTGTACATTAGAGGAGCTGGATACAGTGTGGGGAACAACTTTTCCATCAAGCTCGGGAACAACTTTTCCATCACGCTCAGGTATACCTGCAAGTCAACAGATTGATCCCCAAGGTGACATCGATAGGAAAGGGAAGAGACATGTGGCGGAAGAACCCGAAAGTAGCAATTCTCGTAAAGGAAGGAAACTACCAACGGGACGTAGACACCATGTATAATATTTTTTCCTTTATTGTTTAATAGATGTCATGATCCTCGTCAAGTATTCATAACTACCAGTTGGTCCCTGGTTATTTAAGTTTATCTTCGTAATTTTTGATTTATATTATCGGTTTGTATTTTGTTGTTTATATGATATAATATAGGTTACTTTTAAAAATTTATGGACTTATAGTGAGATTAATTTCAAAAATAGGAAACATATTGTTTAATTTTTGGATAATGCAATTTTTTATTCGGTTTCAATTGGTCTATTTTTTTAGCATATCTTATTAAGCTTTTAGGTATAGTATTTGTATGAATATTTTGTTATATATTTGATAAATATAGGGTATATGTATAAAAATGGTACTAATAGTGTGATTATATAAAAAACAAATTATGGCAGTTTTTGCAAAATATAGGGACATATAGTGCAATTAAATTAAAATAAAATATACCATTACCCCAATCCCTTAGCCCCCTATAGAAGTATCTTGATCCACCCCTTATTAATATTATATGAATTATTTGAATTATTTAAACAGAAAAATAATGAAAAGAATAACAAGTCTTATTATGTGCCACAATTCTTAACACTATTATGGATTTATAAGAGATGAATTAATCATTAGTTAAGGATGAAATTTCTAGGAGAATAACACATGTTTTATCTCTTGATAAGACATAATGATTTTTATTAATGGACCTATCAAAAAAAATGTGACACTTAAATTTTTCTAATCCAGTTTGATTCTGGTAGGGTAAGTTGATATAAGGTTACTCAAACTTGGTCAGCTTTTGATATTTTATTAAAACTTAATAATTTAAAATGAAAAACCTAACAATCGTTATAAAAATAAAAAGATTAACAACTCAACATGTAAAATACAATTACAATTTTGCATTGTAAAAATTAATCGAAATATATTACAATCTTAAGTAATTTATAAAATTTACAAAACATACAATCTTCAAATGTTGATCTTTAAATATAATCGACAAGTTAAAAAATGTATTTTTTTAATCATTCTTTTAAATTTCATTTTTCTCTTTTCTAACACAATAATCATCTCATCCATTGTTCTCATTGTCTTTGTTTTTCCACATTGCTTCGTTTTTCCACATCGATTCGTCGTTATTTTCTTTCTTTTTTTGATCACTTACCTTTTTAGGTTTTTTTTTAATTTATTAATCAGATTCTTCGTTAGCACATTAATAAAGGGTTCAAAACTTGTCAACTACTAGTACCAAATCTCTCATTCATTAGTTACTTTACTCGTTCTCTCTCTCTCTCTTGAAAAGTATTGACACTTTTCATAATCCAATGTAATAAATTTTAAAAGTTCATATTAATTGCTCATTTTCTATTTTTCAATCCATATTTTTTATCTGTATTGTATATTCGTTGTCTAATTTTAAGGTTTTTCCTATTTAGTATATTTCATTTATTTTCTAATCGTGCCTTGGGTCTTTCTCGGCTTGCTTGTGAAAACTCCTATTAAAGAAAAGAAAGCGAGTATTGTAATTCAATTAGAAAAATTGGATGAGTATGTAATTAGAAGTTAAACTTCAACATCTCATGTGATTAAGAGTTTCTTTGTGGTTGACAAGGCAATTCATTTGTTGTGTGAAAGGAAAATGGGCTCCAAAACTTTTGGGTTTGTCTCAAGTGAGGAAGATATGTATCTGAGTGTAATATTCTTGTCATGTGTGATATTTTGGATAATTCAGGGAATAAGGTGAGTGAACTAAACCTCTGTGATTTGGTTTTTGAAAATTTGTAGAAGGTTAGTCTAATGATTTTTCTAGATTTTCATGTTGGTAATTCTCATGCTTCCCATGATTTATCCTAATATTACGGAAATCAAGGATAGTAACTTCACTTTTGGGACATTGGAGGCTATTTATGGCTTACCTTTACTAATTAAAAGTGTTTTCGAGATGAGGTTTAATACTTTGTCTAGACTTTTGAGATGGAGAGTTTTTCTATGAAGGGGAAGTTTAATGGAAAAAATTGTTTTCAGAAAATTATGAAGAGGGTATTAAGCTTAAATATTTTATCCTCCTCGAATAAAGACTGAAAAGATAATGGTGAATCCTCTTAAAAAAATATTGAAAAGGTATTTAATATTTGGAAAGATTGTTTGATAGGACAATTTTTAGTAAGTCTCCTGATTTCTACTTGGAAAAGAGCATGACTCGTATTTCCTAGAAATGTATTGGAACATATATTATCAAATATAATATAAATATGAAATTGTTCCACTTTTAAAGTGGATGAACTTATAACAAGATACTTGAGCAGGTGTGGAATGTTGGAAGCAAAATAATGTTGTTAAGAAAGAGGGGTCATGGTATGATGCTTGAAAAGATAGATACTAAAGGGTTCTATAATAAAGAAGATTTCACTACAATTGTAGATAAAGGATGTAGTTTTATATGTAGGTAGTGCAATTCGTGTTGTTGATCAAATGGAAGCAATTATTGTTACTAGACTAAGATTGCCCTAGTATAGATTGTGTATTAAAAATTATATCTCTAAAAACTTAATGCATAAAGTGTATGGTTATATTAATTAAGAAACGTGTCATGATGTTGAAGTGGTTTATGTGTGGTATTTCCTACTAAGTGTAGGTTTGTAAGGAAGCAATAATAACATTGCGAATTGCACTAAGAAAAAGAAAACATGGAGGTAAATGTTTAAGCACCATGATAAATGATAGTTTCTACATTAAATGTAAGGGAGGTCAATAGGGCCTTCAAGCAACATGAAGTTTCTAAATTCATTAAATAAATTAAACTAGATGTTGTGCGTCTCCTAGAAACTAAAATGGCAAAATCCAAATATGATGAATTTTATAAACATTTCATTGGTTGAGAATAATGAAATTATTAATTCTTGCATTTCAAAATTGACACTAAGAAAAAAAAACATTTGGAACACTTGTTTAAGCATTGGGTGAACTGTTATTGAACACTAAGTGGTACATCAAACACCGAGCACATTATTATACCATTGAAAAAAATATTTAGCACAAGATTTCAAAAGTTAACACTAAAAAATAACGAAACATTTAATTTTTTATTAATACACTAACCAATATACACTGAGAGCTTTGACCTTGACACACGGGTTAAATATATTATAATAAAAAAAGCTTTCTATATTATTGATAAGACTGAAATAGTTACCGGATCCCTCATTAGAGGCCAACCTAGTTCCTGTAGCAAACATTTCTTGAAATCACGAATTTTCATTACTATTCCTTCGATCAAGCTCCTCGAGCATATAATATGGATATGTTCTATAAACATTCGAGATCCATTTCATCTTCCTCTTCCATTTTATCTTCAGCTGGACATCTTTTAACAGAGGGACTTTGACAGCAATCAAGAAAAAGGAAAAGGGTAAAATGCAATTTTTGTTATGAGAGTGTGATCAAGTAGTCGAGGTAAAATATAACATAGTTCATCTTTGTTTCAAAAGCTCCAGATTTGACACAATTAACAGAATAAACTATGATCTTTTATGTAATCTTTAAGTAAATAAATGAAAATTTAAAAGGAAGAATCCTAGAACATTTTTTCTTCTGATTCAATGTACTTTGACAAGTATAGGATCAATGGTTTTAATAAAAAGAAAAGGTTATTATGTGTAATATATGGACCTATAATGTATTCAGGTTTTAACCAGTAAGGGTTAAAAGTATGAAAGTTAAATTAGCTTGACATGAATATTGAAATACAATAGCTAAATTGTATAAATAAGTAACTCAATGCATGCTAAAAATCAAAAAAAAGTTTATATTCCAAATAAGGCTTATAGATTCTACTATGAAGACCTAGAGTATTTTATTCCCTCACTATTTTTTTACAAAGACATTTTTTTCCGACAAATTCGCATTGAATAACATTCTCAGCTTTGAATTATTTTTGCCAAGTTAAAATAGAGAAAATTATCCCAGAAAAGAAAGTTTCCAATAAGAATGTGCTATTCTAAGAGTAAGCATGTAAAAAATTAGGCATAAAAAACAACACTTTAAGAATCATGAGGATAAGTGTTCGATCAATGAAAAATCCACCACAAATATCAGTGGGTCTAGCAAAAAATAAAGAAGTCTCATGTAACAAAATTGATTTTTCTACAGTTACAAAATTAACCATTAATTCGATGTTCTTTGTTTAGGTTTTCGTAAAAGTTATTTTGAAACTGTTAGGTAAATTAAAAATTAAAGGTAGAGCGTGATATATTATAAAGTTAGGTTTGGGTTTGATAATTTATGAGAATCTTGATTGTAATGTTATAGAATTTAGTGTTTGTTCCATGCATTAAGTTTAAGTGGTGCATGTTTAAGCTAAACATGCATTTATATCCTACAAGTTGTTTTGTAATGGAATTATTTTATCTTTAGATAAAAATGTCTAAATCTCTTTAAAATATTACTTCTTTTCTAATAAGATTACCTAGTTAGTTGAGAAAAATTTGTTAGAAAGCAAAAGGTGAGTGGGACATAGCCCCGAATAGGGCTGCACATTAAAACCGCAAAATCTCACTAAATCGACCCAACACATAGTTTGTAATGGGCCTAATTTTTTTTTATGTTTTGGTTTTTGGCCCAATTTTTTTTCTATAACCCTAGCTATAAAAACAGTGGGACTTATCTGCTCGTCCTTTGTAGTTTCACGCTAAACTTTCTCTATGCCCTACAAATTTATCTCCATCCTTCAATGTGTTCTCTTGAGAAACCCTAAAGAAAATTATTTAATCTAATCAAATTTGTGTCATATCTATCTCGTTATCCCTCTAAATCTAAATCTGCTACCTTGATACTTTCCTCTGCCGATTTGCACTATTCTTATGGTAGTTCTGATGATTTTTATCAACATTTCCAGCAAGGTGTTTTCTCTTTTTTATTCTTTTATGTTCTAGATTATTTATTTTAGTTTCATTTATTTGGATCTATTAATTTTTTGTTGTATAATTTTTATTAATTTAAGGTTTCAATATTTTTATTTTTGTATAAATCCATCAGTCAAACAGCGTGGTACAGTTCATTTTGGATAATATTCGTATTTCAAAACTCATAATTAATTAAGTTTTTGTTATTTGTATATTTATGTATTATAATGCTTGTCTGTTGTGATGTTTCTTTTTCTTTCTCTATGGTTTATGGATAAAGGCATGTCTTTATTGGTTGAAATAAAAAACTGCTTGTATTGAATTAGTACAAAATTAAAAAAATAATTTTGGTTAAAAGATTCATGTAGAAACATTAGATGAGGTTGTTGGTACTTACCTCTGTATCATCAAGAGTTATTTATTGTTGTTTAGGTTAATTACTTGCTTTAAATACTTAGATCCTTATAGTATCTTTTATTTAATATGTTGTTACATCTGTTTAATTATTATACAAAATAATTTTCAAGCAAAAAGTTAACAGATGAAGGATTATGGTAATTGTACTTTTACCTTTAATCGTTATTCATTTGATTATTTAGTAATAGCAAAGGCTGTCTCGAATGTATATTCTGAAGGCAGCTCCATTAATAAATGTGTATGTGGGGTAAGATCCATATATTCTATCATAGCAAATTATGAACACACTGAGTATTAGTATAATGCACACATTTGTTAAAGAAATAATAATGATTTAGAATGTACGTAAATGTACAAACTTCGAATGTACTAGATTCTTTCAATCCATCATGTTACAAACCAAAATACAGAATAAGAATTTAGACCTTTTTCATAATGTAAACTACTAAAGGACAGTAGTTTTAATGACAAAAACATTGTCAAATCTTGAGCAAGTGCCTATTACACTTCTGCTTGAATATTCTGAGATCATTTTTGTTCCAAATCTCTGTGTTATGTAAATCCTCAACAAAATGTAAATCGTTGCTTCTCCAATTCACTAGTCTTTGGGTTTTTAGAATCTGAATCTTTCATATATTCTTGTTTTACCACATCAACAAACTCATTCAATGGAATTTCATTGCGAGTTTTATTTACTTTTACTTCCACACTCTTACCATTCGGCAAAAGTACACAGAAATTGAAAATCTTTTATAATTCATAACATGATATCTTCTTGACATTAGGCACAAGTGCGGGTATTTTCCTAAATCCTTGAGAAGAAGAATACCCGCACTTGAGGATAAGAAATACCTGCACTTGTGCCTAATATCAAGAAGATATCATGTTATGACTTAGAAAAGATCTTCAATTTCTGTGTACTTTTGCCTAATGGTAAGAGTGTGGAAGTAAAACTAAATTAAACTCGCAATGAAATTCTATTGAATGAGTTTGTTGATATGGTAAAACAAGATTATACGAGAGATTCAGAGTCTAAAAAAATCCAAAGACCGGTGAACTGTAGCAGCGATGATTTACATTTTGTTTTGAATTTACATAACACAGAGATTCGAAACAAAATGGATCTCAGGATCTTTAAGAAGAAGTGTAATAAGCTTTTGCCCAACGTTTGACAATGTTTTTGTCATTAAAATTAATGTCCTTTAGTAGTTTACATTATGAAAAAATTCTAAGTTCTTGTTCTATGTTTTGGTTGGTAACAGGATGGATTGAAGGAATCTAGTACATTCGAGGTTTGTATATTTACATACATTCTAATTTTTTTTAACAAATTAGTGCATTATACTAATATTAATACTCAGTGTGTTCTTAATTTGCTATGACAGAATATGTTGGATCTTACCCCACATACAGATTTATTAATGGAGCTGCCTTCAAAATATACATTTGAGACAACCCTTGCTGACTTGATAGTAAGTTTATATAATTCATTTAACAAATCCAATTTAGTGATTTGGAAGAGGCCAAAGGCTCCAACACCATTTGTGGAGCTGGTGTTTTCACTTCAAATCTTTGTAATATGATAAGACAATTCCCAAAATTGTAAATATGTTTTCCACCATGGTAAAGAAAGATAATAAATTAATACAAGAAAAATCAATATAGAGCTAAAACATTTTTTTAAAACTTTTTGTATGCGTTACCTTGTGGAGTTTCAAGGCTTGGATTTTTCATTGTTAGCTCAAAACTAGATATGAGTTCAACCTGCAATATATAAGAAGTAATTTAAGATTAATTATGTTGATTATATAATCATGACAGACTCTTTAAATAGGCTTAAATGCATAAGATGGTCATTTTCATACTTGTATGGAGATTTATGCTCTCATACCACATAATTTTATATAAAAAATTAATTGAATTATACCACAGAACAAAACTAAACATTTATAATTGAGAATACTTATGTCTAAAAAAATTGCTTAATATCTTTAGATAGAAATATTTATTATGATGAATATATTTTAGAAAAATGATAAAAATTATATAATATAATTTTATTATAGTAAATATTTATTAAACATATATTTTCATATGAAATCAACTCATTTAGGAAAAAAATCAATGAACTTAAAGGTTAGTAATATAATTCTGCAAACAAAATGAACTTGGAAATAAAAGGAAAATAATGGGACACCTAAATCTCACTTTACAAATAAAAGGAACCTAACTATAACTATTTTTCTGGTATAAAAATGTGGATACTCAGGCTTTATTCATCATTAATTCACTCGAAATCAAAACTAGTCTATAGTAGATCAATAACATGTTATGCACAACCCATATAAAAATTCGGTTATATAAATGATCTAAGTAAATTGTAGAAGGATTGAAGATTAAAACATGCTTATTGTTAAAAGACGGAGAGCTAGAAGACTCAAGATTATACATACCCGTTGATCTTTAAAAATTTTGTAGAATGCTTTAAGTGAAAATTGGTTTCCAAAAAATATAGGATGTAGGGTGAATAAGGTTAGGGTGGAAGAGGGAGAGGGGAGAGTGGAGTATATAAGAAGAGGAGTAAATAGTGTTGTATGTGTTATTTTAGAGCCAAAATTGTCATAACATGGTTTTTTTGATATCTTTATCTTGTTAGCATACTATATTTTAAATATTTATCAATATAGCAACCAAAAGGTTGAATTTATTTTATAAGACCTCATTTTTCTTGAATTGTTTTTTAAATTTTAATATAGAATGAGACAAATTGAATACGTATAGATCCGACGTTTAATATAATTAAATAAGTATATATATTATACATAAAAGAAACTTATGCCTTTTCCGATTCAATAGTATTTATGAGTTTGTCCAAAAAAGAATATTTAAAATTTGAATTCATTTGAAATAGTAAATTATTTAAAAAACATTTAGTATTCTTAGAAATTGAGGTTATACCTTATTAAATGACATTATGTGCCCGTTTAGAAGTGTTTTTCTAGAAAAACACTTAAAAGTATATGAAACACTAAATATGTGCTTCTTAAAAAAACATTTAAAGTGATTTTAGATGTCAAACTTATATTTAATAATTTTTTTAAATTTAATTTTTATTCAAAAAGCACTTTTTTCTTTTATAATAAGCACTTCCAAGCAGGTCTTATATCGTATTAAATGTTTTAAAAATAATAATATATTATTTATAAACTAAATCTTCCCATTTCCAAAAGGGTGGGCGCCGTAAGAGTATTAAAGAAAAGTCCCAAACAATAGTTTAATTACATAAAATTGAGAATTTTATCTTTGATATATGTTTAGAGTAAAAAGTAGTCTACAAAAATTTACAGCCCAATATATTTATTTTTGAAAATATTATACTTGTTAGATTTGTATTAACCATAATTTTTATCTTAATTTCGAGTCATTAGAAAGATGGATTATTTTGAGTCATTCTTATGGACCTTCCCCGAGTGTTTCTGAGTCTTCACTTGGGCATTCGACGTTTAATAAAAAATTATTTAAAAAAATTATTTTATATGTATGAATATTTTTCATTTGTATAATTAAATATACATTGACATATATTGTCATTAATTAAAAAAATAGTTAATATCAAGACTTATAATTAATTTTTTGTTTAATATAGGGACCTTGAGTGTAATATTTCATAATATAAAGACATATAGTGCATTTAAGTCCAAAAACCGTTTTGGGGCCAATGTCCCAACCCACTTTTCCATATTTCAGTAGAGTATTGGATTACCGACCAAAAAATAGAACATGAAATATGATAAAACTTAAAATTTTACTTTCTTGATTTATAAAATATAAAAAAATTATGTTAACTTGTCCCATAATCTTTTTGAAAATTAGATCCTATAATACCTTTATATAATGTAACAAAGTATTGTGTTTTCCTTTTTAATCATTAATCTCATTTGACTAAATCAATTTTTCGTAATTATAATGTGTATTATGGTGTTTAATAAAATATAATTGAAGTGAACGATTAAGAAGAAAAATAATCAGGGTAGCTATAGATTATTTTATATTTATACTTGTAAAACTATAATAACTTTATTATATATTATGCAAAATCGGCATAATTCTTAACTAATGGTGTACAATTTGTTAGTGAAAAATATAGTTATGACATCAAAAAAATTTCCCATATGCAAAGAGATTGTAAGGGCGGATCCCTTCAAGTCCCAAGGGGCTTAAGCCCCCTTCCCCCCTTGAACCCGTAAATTTAAGAATATGTCAATGCAATTTTGTCCCGAAAAATAATTTAAACCCCTCTGAGAACGCATAAGTTATTATGTCTTAATAGTATAGAAACTTTGCATTTTAGCATTAAAATTGAGGTTAGGTGTTCAAATCTTAGCATTTGCTTTATCTTTTTTACAAATAAAGATTTATGTTATAAATTTGTCAATTTTTATAAAACCTATTTTGATTTTGATGATAGTATTACTTAGCAATTTATTATTTATATTACTCAAATAAAATTAGTGTTTAATTTTTACAAATGATTAATTTTTCATCTTTATAAATTAAAATATAACAAATGGTATATTAATAATTTAATATAATGTTACTAATACCATATACATCAAGTGTATATAATGGTGCTGGTTTACATATTTTTGGGGTAACTAGGAACGGATAAACTCATCAATTAAAGAAAAGATAAACGTCAAGACGTTGGATTCTCATAGTTGCATTGCTATTTATATGTTTATGTGTCTTATTTTTACCTTAAAAAATCTCTAGAAGCATTGACTCCTGTATTTTAAGCCCCCTCTCAATGTAGTTTATGGATCCGCCTCTATCCCCAGATACAACTCTTAACATGCATACGGATAAATGTCATCTTAGTAAATTTGCTGGGACAACACAAATAGTGGCACGTAATCTACAGACTAAGCAACCAAACCCGGCCTTGTACATTAGAGGAGCTGGATACAGTGTGGGGAACAACTTTTCCATCAAGCTCGGGAACAACTTTTCCATCACGCTCAGGTATACCTGCAAGTCAACAGATTGATCCCCAAGGTGACATCGATAGGAAAGGGAAGAGACATGTGGCGGAAGAACCCGAAAGTAGCAATTCTCGTAAAGGAAGGAAACTACCAACGGGACGTAGACACCATGTATAATATTTTTTCCTTTATTGTTTAATAGATGTCATGATCCTCGTCAAGTATTCATAACTACCAGTTGGTCCCTGGTTATTTAAGTTTATCTTCGTAATTTTTGATTTATATTATCGGTTTGTATTTTGTTGTTTATATGATATAATATAGGTTACTTTTAAAAATTTATGGACTTATAGTGAGATTAATTTCAAAAATAGGAAACATATTGTTTAATTTTTGGATAATGCAATTTTTTATTCGGTTTCAATTGGTCTATTTTTTTAGCATATCTTATTAAGCTTTTAGGTATAGTATTTGTATGAATATTTTGTTATATATTTGATAAATATAGGGTATATGTATAAAAATGGTACTAATAGTGTGATTATATAAAAAACAAATTATGGCAGTTTTTGCAAAATATAGGGACATATAGTGCAATTAAATTAAAATAAAATATACCATTACCCCAATCCCTTAGCCCCCTATAGAAGTATCTTGATCCACCCCTTATTAATATTATATGAATTATTTGAATTATTTAAACAGAAAAATAATGAAAAGAATAACAAGTCTTATTATGTGCCACAATTCTTAACACTATTATGGATTTATAAGAGATGAATTAATCATTAGTTAAGGATGAAATTTCTAGGAGAATAACACATGTTTTATCTCTTGATAAGACATAATGATTTTTATTAATGGACCTATCAAAAAAAATGTGACACTTAAATTTTTCTAATCCAGTTTGATTCTGGTAGGGTAAGTTGATATAAGGTTACTCAAACTTGGTCAGCTTTTGATATTTTATTAAAACTTAATAATTTAAAATGAAAAACCTAACAATCGTTATAAAAATAAAAAGATTAACAACTCAACATGTAAAATACAATTACAATTTTGCATTGTAAAAATTAATCGAAATATATTACAATCTTAAGTAATTTATAAAATTTACAAAACATACAATCTTCAAATGTTGATCTTTAAATATAATCGACAAGTTAAAAAATGTATTTTTTTAATCATTCTTTTTAATTTCATTTTTCTCTTTTCTAACACAATAATCATCTCATCCATTGTTCTCATTGTCTTTGTTTTTCCACATTGCTTCGTTTTTCCACATCGATTCGTCGTTATTTTCTTTCTTTTTTTGATCACTTACCTTTTTAGGTTTTTTTTTAATTTATTAATCAGATTCTTCGTTAGCACATTAATAAAGGGTTCAAAACTTGTCAACTACTAGTACCAAATCTCTCATTCATTAGTTACTTTACTCGTTCTCTCTCTCTCTTGAAAAGTATTGACACTTTTCATAATCCAATGTAATAAATTTTAAAAGTTCATATTAATTGCTCATTTTCTATTTTTAAATCCATATTTTTTATCTGTATTGTATATTCGTTGTCTAATTTTAAGGTTTTTTCTATTTAGTATATTTCATTTATTTTCTAATCGTGCCTTGGGTCTTTCTCGGCTTGCTTGTGAAAACTCCTATTAAAGAAAAGAAAGCGAGTATTGTAATTCAATTAGAAAAATTGGATGAGTATGTAATTAGAAGTTAAACTTCAACATCTCATGTGATTAAGAGTTTCTTTGTGGTTGACAAGGCAATTCATATGTTGTGTGAAAGGAAAATGGGCTCCAAAACTTTTGGGTTTGTCTCAAGTGAGGAAGATATGTATCTGAGTGTAATATTCTTGTCATGTGTGATATTTTGGATAATTCAGGGAATAAGGTGAGTGAACTAAACCTCTGTGATTTGGTTTTTGAAAATTTGTAGAAGGTTAGTCTAATGATTTTTCTAGATTTTCATGTTGGTAATTCTCATGCTTCCCATGATTTATCCTAATATTACGGAAATCAAGGATAGTAACTTCACTTTTGGGACATTGGAGGCTATTTATGGCTTACCTTTACTAATTAAAAGTGTTTTCGAGATGAGGTTTAATACTTTGTCTAGACTTTTGAGATGGAGAGTTTTTCTATGAAGGGGAAGTTTAATGGAAAAAATTGTTTTCAGAAAATTATGAAGAGGGTATTAAGCTTAAATATTTTATCCTCCTCGAATAAAGACTGAAAAGATAATGGTGAATCCTCTTAAAAAAATATTGAAAAGGTATTTAATATTTGGAAAGATTGTTTGATAGGACAATTTTTAGTAAGTCTCCTGATTTCTACTTGGAAAAGAGCATGACTCGTATTTCCTAGAAATGTATTGGAACATATATTATCAAATATAATATAAATATGAAATTGTTCCACTTTTAAAGTGGATGAACTTATAACAAGATACTTGAGCAGGTGTGGAATGTTGGAAGCAAAATAATGTTGTTAAGAAAGAGGGGTCATGGTATGATGCTTGAAAAGATAGATACTAAAGGGTTCTATAATAAAGAAGATTTCACTACAATTGTAGATAAAGGATGTAGTTTTATATGTAGGTAGTGCAATTCGTGTTGTTGATCAAATGGAAGCAATTATTGTTACTAGACTAAGATTGCCCTAGTATAGATTGTGTATTAAAAATTAGATTTTTAAAAACTTAATGCATAAAGTGTATGGTTATATTAATGAAGAAACGTGTCATGATGTTGAAGTGGTTTATACGTGGTATTGCCTACTAAGTGTAGGTTTGTAAGGAAGCAATAATAACATTGCGGATTGCAATAAGAAAAAGAAAAACATGGAGGTAAATGTTTAAGCACCATGATAATCGATAGTTTCTACATTAAATGTAAGGGAGGTCAATAGGGCCTTCAAGCAACATGAAGTTTCTAAATTCATTAAATAAATTAAAATAGATGTTGTGCGTCTCCTAGAAACTAAAATGGCAAAATCTAAATATGATGAATTTTATAAACATTTCATTGGTTGAGAATAATGTAATTATTAATTCTTGCATTTCAAAATTGACACTAAGAAAAAAAAACATTTGGAACACTTGTTTAAGCATTGGGTGAACTGTTATTGAACACTAAGTGGTACATCAAACACCGAGCACATTATTATACCATTGACAAAAATATTTAGCACAAGATTTCAAAAGTTAACACTGAAAAATAACGAAACATTTCATTTTTTATTAATACACTAACCAATATACACTGAGAGCTTTGACCTTGACAAACCGGTTAAAAATATTATAATAAAAAAAACTTACTATATTATTGATAAGACTGAAATAGTTACCGGGTCCCTCATTAGAGGCCAACCTAGTTCCTGTACCAAACATTTCTTGAAATCACGAATGTTCAGTACTATTCCTTCGATCAAGCTTCTCGAGCGTAAAATATGGATCTGTTCTATAAATATTCGAGATCCATTTCATCTTCCTCTTCCATTTTATCTTTATCTGGACATCGTTTAACAGAGGGACTTTGACAACAATCAAGAAAAAGGAAAAGGGTAAAATGCAATTTTTGTTATGAGAGTGTGATCAAGTAGTCAAGGTAAACTATAACATAGTTCATCTTTGTTTAAAAAGCTTCAGATTTGACACAATTAACAGAATAAACTATGATCTTTGATGTAATCTTTAAGTAAATAAATCAAAACTTAAAAGGAAGAATCCTAGAACATTTTTTCTTCTGATTCAATGTACTTTGTCAAGTATCGGATCAGTGGTTTTAATAAAAAGAAAAGGTTATTATGTGTTATATATGGACGTATAATGTATTCAGGTTTTAACCAGTAAGGGTCAAAAGTCTGAAAGTTAAATTAGGTTGACATAAATATTGAAATACAATAGCTAAATTGTATAAATAAGTAACTCAATGCATGCTAAAAATCAACAATAAATTTATATTCCAAATAAGGCTTATAGATTTCTACTATGAAGACCGAGAGTATTTTATTCCCTCACTGTTTTTTTCCAAATACATTTTTTTCCGACAAATTCGCATTGAATAACATTCTCAGCTTTGACTTATTTTTGCCAAGTTAAAATAGAGAAAATTATCCCAGAAAAGAAAGTTTCCAATAAGAATGTGCTATTCTAAGAGTAAGCATGTAAAAAATTAGGCATAAAAAACAACACTTTAAGAATCATGAGGATAAGTGTTCGATCAATGAAAAATCCACCACAAATATCAGTGGGTCTAGCAACAAATAAAGAAGTCTCATGTAACAAAATTGATTTTTCTATAGTTACAAAATTAACCATTAATTCGATGTTCTTTGTTTAGGTTTTCGTAAAAGTTATTTTGAAACTGCTAGGTAAATTAAAAATTAAAGGTAGAGCGTGATATATTATAAAGTTAGGTTTGGGTTTGATAATTTATGAGAATCTTGATTGTAATGTTATAGAATTTAGTGTTTGTTCCATGGATTAAGTTTAAGTGGTGCATGTTTAAGCTAAACATGCATTTATATCCTTACAAGTTGTTTTGTAATGAAATTATTTTATCTTTAGATAAAAAATGTCTAAATCTCTTTAAAATATTACTTATTTTCTAATAAGATTACCTAGTTAGTTGAGAAAATTTTGTTAGAAAGCAAAAGGTGAGTGGGACATAGCCCCGAATAGGGCTGCACATTAAAACCACAAAACCTCACTAAATCGACCCAACACATAGTTTGTAGTGGGCCTAATTTTTTTTATGGTTTTGGTTTTTGGCCCATTTTTTTTATATAACCCTAGCTATAAAACAGTGGGACTTATCTCCTCGTCCTTTGTAGTTTCAAGCTAAACTTTCTCTCTGCCCTACAAATTTATCTCCATCATTCAATGTGTTCTCTTGAGAAACCCTAAAGAAAATTATTTAATCTAATCAAATTTGTGTCATATCTATCTCGTTATCCCTCTAAATCTAAATCTGCTACCTTGATACTTTCCTCTTCCGATTTGCACTGTTCTTATGGTAGTTCTGATGATTTTTATCAACATTTCCCGTAAGGTGTTTTCTCTTTTTTATTCTATTATGTTCTAGATTATTTATTTTAGTTTCATTTATTTGGATCTATTAATTTTTTGTTGTATAATTTTTATTAATTTAGGGTTTCAATATTTTTATTTTTGTATAAATCCATCAGTCAAACAGTGTGGTACAGTTCATTTTGGGTAATATTCTTGTTTCTAAACTCATAATTAATTGAGTTTTTGTTATTTGTATATTTATGTATTATAATGCTTGTCTGTTGTGATGTTTCTTTTTCTTTCTTTATTGTTTATGGATAAATGCATGTCTTTATTGGTTGAAATAAAAAACTGCTTGTATTGAATTAGTACAAAATTTAAAAAATAATTTTGGTTAAAATATTCATGTAGAAACATTAGATGAGGTTGTTGGTACTTACCTCTGTATCATAAAGAGTTATTTATTGTTGTTTAGGTTAATTACTTTACTTAGATCCTTATAGTATCTTTTATTTAATATGTTGTTACATATGTTTAATTATTATACAAAATAATTTTTAAGCAAAAAGTTAACAGATGAAGGATTATGGTAATTGTACTTTTACCTTTAATTATTATTCATTTGATTATTTAGTAATAGCGTTAATTTTTAGATTATAAAGAAGTCTAAAGATGTAAGAAATGACAAAGATATGTATGAGCCATAAAATTATGAAATTTTAGTTCCTTCATAACTCAGTGGTTTAGAAGAATGAATGCGTAGACTAGAATTGAATATTTGGAATATTATTAGATTTAAAATTAAATTTTTTATAGAAATTTGCACCATTGGTCTATGTGTTATGCAAATAAATAAAATATACCCGTCGTTTAAAATGTATGTGTTATGTAAATTTATCAAATATATCGTCTTTCAAAATGTAGCAATTATATAGGGGTATTTTCTCAACGATAATACAAGGGTATATTTGTTACTCTTTGAAATACACGGTTTTTTCTTCTTGGATAATAACATATTTTTATCAAAAATTAGCTAAGGTAACCTTGTACTACTTTAAAGCTTCCAATTTTTAATACTTAGTTGATTTTTCATTACAATTTGCGAGTCTATATTATTATCTAACTTGAAGTTTATCTTGACTTATAATGTCATTAATTAAAAAAATAGTTAATATCACAATCTATAATTCAATTTTCGTTTAATATAGGTACCTTGTGTGTAATATTTACTTATATAAACTTCAAGTCAGCAAAGGCTGTCTCGAATGTATATTCTGAAGGCAGCACCATTAATAAATCTGTATGTGGGGTAAGATCTATATATTCTGTCATAGCAAATTATGAACACACTGAGTATTAGTATAATGCACACATTTGTTAAATAAATAATAATGATTTAGAATGTATGTAAATGTACAAACTTCGAATGTACTAGATTCTTTCAATCCATCCTGTTACAAACCAAAATACAGAATAAGAATTTAGACCTTTTTCATAATGTAAACTACTAAAGGACAATAGTTTTAATGACAAAAACATTGTCAAACCTTGAGCAAGTGCCTATTACACTTCTCCTTGAATATTCTGAGATCATTTTTGTTCCAAATCTCTGTGTTATGTAAATCCTCAACAAAATGTAAATCATTGCTGCTCCAATTTAACAGTCTTTGGGTTTTTAGAATCTGAACCTTTCATATATTCTTGTTTTACTACATCAACAAACTCATTCAATGAAATTTCATTGCGAGTTTTATTTATTTTTACTTCCACACTCTTACCATTCAGCAAAAGTACACAGAAATTGAAAATCTTTTCTAATTCATAACATGATATCTTCTTGACATTAGGCACAAGTGCGGGTATTTTCCTAAATCCTTGAGAAGAAGAATACCTGCACTTGAGGATAAGAAATACCTGCACTTGTTCCTAATATCAAGAAGATATCATGTTATGACTTAGAAAAGATCTTCAATTTCCGTGTACTTTTGCCTAATGGTAAGAGTGTGGAGGTAAAAATAAATGAAACTCGCAATGAAATTCTATTGAATGAGTTTGTTGATGTGGTGAAACAAGATTATACGAGAGATTCAGAGTCTAAAAAAATCCAAAGACCGGTGAACTGGAGCAGCGATGATTTACATTTTGTTGAGGATTTACATAACACAGAGATTCGAAACAAAATGGATCTCAGGATCTTTAAGCAGAAGCGTAATAAGCTTTTGCCCAACGTTTGACAATGTTTTTGTCAATTAAATTAATGTCCTTTAGTAGTTTACATAATGAAAAAATTCTAAGTTCTTGTTCTATGTTTTGGTTGGTAACAGGATGGATTGAAGGAATCTAGTACATTCGAGGTTTGTATATTTACATACATTCTAATTTTTTTAACAAATTAGTGCATTATACTAATATTAATACTCAGTGTGTTCTTAATTAGCTATGACAGAATATGTTAGATCTTACCCCACATACAGATTTATTAATGGAGTTGCCTTCAAAATATACATTTGGGACAACCCTTGCTGACTTGATAGTAAGTTTATATAATTCATTTAACAAATCCAATTTAGTGATTTGGTAGAGGCCAAAGGCTCCAACCCCATTTGTGGAGTTGGTGTTTTCACTTCAAATCTTTGTAATATGATAAGACAATTCCCAAAATTGTAAATATGTTTTCCACCATGGTAAAGAAAGATAATTAATTAATACAAGAAAATCCATATAGAGCTAAAACATTTTTTTTAAACTTTTTGTATGCATTACCTTGTGGAGATTTCAAGGCTTGGATTTTTCATTGTTAGCTCAAAACTAGATATGAGTTCAACCTGCAATATATAAGAAGTAATCTAAGATTAATTATGTTGATTATATAATCATGACAGACTCTTTAAATAGGCTTAAATGCATAACATGGTCATTTTCATAGTTGTATGGAGATTTATGCTCTCATACCACATAATTTTATATAAAAAATTAATTAAATTATACCACAGAAAAAACTAAACATTTATAATTGAGAATACTTATTTCTAAAAAAATTGCTTAATGTCTTTATGATAGAAATATTTATTATGATGAATATATTTTAGAAAAATGATAAAAATTATATAATATAATTTTATTATAGTAAATATTTATTAAACATATATTTTTATATGAAATCAACTCATTTAGGAAAAAAATCAATGAACGTAAAGGTTAGTAATATAATTCTGCAAACAAAATGAACTTGGAAATAAAAGGAAATAATGGGACACCTAAATCTCACTTTACAAATAAAAGGAACCTAACTATTTTTCTGGTATAAAAATGTGGATATTCAGGCTTTATTCATCATTAATTCACTCAAAACGGTAAATATAAGTATTTCAGCAATAATAAATCAAAACTAGTCTATAGTTGATCAATAACATGTTACGCACAACCCATATAAAAATTCGGTTATATAAATGATCTAAGTAAATTGTAGAAGGATTGAAGATTAAATCATGCTTATTGTTAAAAGACGGAGAGCTAGAAGGCTCAAGATTATACATACCCGTTGATCTTTAAAAATTTTGTAGAATGCTTTAAGAGAAAATTGGTTTCCAAAAAATATAGGATGTAGGGTGAATAAGGTTAGGGTGGAAGAGGGAGAGGGGAGGGAGGAGTATATAAGAAGAAGAGTAAATAGTGTTGTATGTATTATTTTAGAGCAACATTGTCATTACATGGTTTTTTTTTTTGCTATCTTTATCTTTTTAGCATACTAAATTTTAAATATTTATCAATATAGCCACCAAAAGATTGAATTTATTTTCTAAGACCTCATTTTTCTTGAATTTTTTTTAAAATTTTAATGTCGAATGAGACAAATTGAATACGTATAGATCCGACAGTTTAATATAATTAAATAAGTATATATATTATATATAAAAGAAACTTATGCCTCTTCCGATTCAATAGTATTTATGAGTTTGTCCAAAAAAGAATATTTAAAATTTGAATTCATTTGAAATAGTAAATTATTAAATAATTATCTTCCGATCACTTACCTTTTTAGTATTTTTTTAATTTAATAATCAGATTCTTCTTTAGCACATTAATAAAGGGTTCAAATCTTGTCAACTACTAGTACCCAATCTCTCATTCATTAGTTACTTTACTTGTTCTCTCTCTCTCTCTTTTGATAAGTGTTGAGACTTTTCATAATCCAATGTCATAAATTTTATAAGTTCATATTAATTGCTCATTTTTTATTTTTCAATCCAAATTTTTTATCTGTATTGTATATTCGTTGTCTAATTTTTAAGGTTTTTTCTATTTAGTATATTTCATTTATTTTCTAATCGTGTCTTGGGTCTTTCTCGGCTTGCTTGTGAAAACTCCTCTTAAAGGAAAGAAATGGAGTATTGTAATTCAATTAGAAAAATTGGATGAGTATGTAATTAGAAGTTAAACTTCAACATCTCATGTGATTAAGAGTTTCTTTGTGGTTGACAAGGCATTTCATATGTTGTGTGAAAGGAAAATGGGCTCCAAAACTATTGGGTTTGTCTCAAGTGAGGAAGATATGTATCTGGGTGTAATATTCTTGTCAGGTGTGATACTTTGGATAATTCAGGGAATAAGGTGAGTGAACTAAATCTCTGTGTGATGTGGTTTTTGAAAATTTGTAGAAGGTTAGTCTAATGATTTTTCCTGATTTTCATGTTGGTAACTCTCATGCTTCCCATCTGAAAGCAATAGAAGGAGGAAACCAAGAGTTATGTGAGTCTAAAATCTTCCATGATTTATCCTAATATTACGGAAATCAAGGATAGTAACTTCAGTTTTGGGACATTGGAGGCTAGTTATGGCTTACCTTGACTAATTAAAAGTGTTTTCGAGATGGGGTTTAATACTTTGTCTAGACTTTTGAGATGGAGAGTTTTTCTATGAAGGGGAAGTTTAATGGAAAAATTTGTTTTCGGAAAATTATGAAGAAGGTATTAAGCTTGAATATTTTATCCTCCTCAGATAAAGACTGAAAAGATATTAGTGAATCCTCTTAAAAATTATTGAAAATGTATTTAATATTTGGAAAGATTGTTTGATAGGACAATTTTTAGTAAGTCTCCTGATTTCTACATGGTAAAGAGCATGACTCGTATTCCCTAGAAATTTATTGGAACACATATTATCAAATATAATATAAATATGAAATTGTTCCACTTTTAAAGTGGAGGAACTTATAACAAGATACTTGAGCAGGTGTGGAATGTTTGAAGCAAAATAATGTTGTTAAGAAAGAGGGGTCATGTAATGATGCTTGAAAAGATAGATACTAAGAGGTTCCATACTAATGAAGATTTCACTACAATTGTAGATAAAGGATGTAGTTTTATATGTGGGTAGTGCAATTCGTGTTGTTGATCAAATGGACGCAATTATTGTTACTAGACTAAGATTGACCTAGTATAGTTGTGTATTAAAAATTATATCTCTAAAAACTTAATGCATAAAGTGTATGGTTATATTAATTAAGAAACGTGTCATGATGTTGAAGTGGTTTATGTGTGGTATTTCCTACTAAGTGTAGGTTTGTAAGGAAGCAATAATAACATTGCGAATTGCACTAAGAAAAAGAAAACATGGAGGTAAATGTTTAAGCACCATGATAAACGATAGTTTCTACATTAAATGTAAGGGAGGTCAATAGGGCCTTCAAGCAACATGAAGTTTCTAAATTCATTAAATAAATTAAACTAGATGTTGTGCGTCTCCTAGAAACTAAAATGGCAAAATCCAAATATGATGAATTTTATAAACATTTCATTGGTTGAGAATAATGAAATTATTAATTCTTGCATTTCAAAATTGACACTAAGAAAAAAAAAACATTTGGAACACTTGTTTAAGCATTGGGTGAACTGTTATTGAACACTAAGTGGTACATCAAACACCGAGCACATTATTATACCATTGAAAAAAATATTTAGCACAAGATTTCAAAAGTTAACACTAAAAAATAACGAAACATTTAATTTTTTATTAATACACTAACCAATATACACTGAGAGCTTTGACCTTGACACACGGGTTAAATATATTATAATAAAAAAAGCTTTCTATATTATTGATAAGACTGAAATAGTTACCGGATCCCTCATTAGAGGCCAACCTAGTTCCTGTAGCAAACATTTCTTGAAATCACGAATGTTCATTACTATTCCTTCGATCAAGCTCCTCGAGCATATAATATGGATATGTTCTATAAACATTCGAGATCCATTTCATCTTCCTCTTCCATTTTATCTTCAGCTGGACATCTTTTAACAGAGGGACTTTGACAGCAATCAAGAAAAAGGAAAAGGGTAAAATGCAATTTTTGTTATGAGAGTGTGATCAAGTAGTCGAGGTAAAATATAACATAGTTCATCTTTGTTTCAAAAGCTCCAGATTTGACACAATTAACAGAATAAACTATGATCTTTTATGTAATCTTTAAGTAAATAAATGAAAATTTAAAAGGAAGAATCCTAGAACATTTTTTCTTCTGATTCAATGTACTTTGACAAGTATAGGATCAATGGTTTTAATAAAAAGAAAAGGTTATTATGTGTAATATATGGACCTATAATGTATTCAGGTTTTAACCAATAAGGGTTAAAAGTATGAAAGTTAAATTAGCTTGACATGAATATTGAAATACAATAGCTAAATTGTATAAATAAGTAACTCAATGCATGCTAAAAATCAAAAAAAAGTTTATATTCCAAATAAGGCTTATATATTCTACTATGAAGACCTAGAGTATTTTATTCCCTCACTATTTTTTTCCAAAGACATTTTTTTCCGACAAATTCGCATTGAATAACATTCTCAGCTTTGAATTATTTTTGCCAAGTTAAAATAGAGAAAATTATCCCAGAAAAGAAAGTTTCCAATAAGAATGTGCTATTCTAAGAGTAAGCTTGTAAAATATTAGGCATAAAAAACAACACTTTAAGAATCATGAGGATAAGTGTTCGATCAATGAAAAATCCACCACAAATATCAGTGGGTTTAGCAAAAAATAAAGAAGTCTCATGTAACAAAATTGATTTTTCTACAGTTACAAAATTAACCATTAATTCGATGTTCTTTGTTTAGGTTTTCGTAAAAGTTATTTTGAAACTGTTAGGTAAATTAAAAATTAAAGGTAGAGCGTGATATATTATAAAGTTAGGTTTGGGTTTGATAATTTATGAGAATCTTGATTGTAATGTTATAGAATTTAGTGTTTGTTCCATGGATTAAGTTTAAGTGGTGCATGTTTAAGCTAAACATGCATTTATATCCTACAAGTTGTTTTGTAATGGAATTATTTTATCTTTAGATAAAAATGTCTAAATCTCTTTAAAATATTACTTCTTTTCTAATAAGATTACCTAGTTAGTTGAGAAAAATTTGTTAGAAAGCAAAAGGTGAGTGGGACATAGCCCCGAATAGGGCTGCACATTAAAACCGCAAAATCTCACTAAATCGACCCAACACATAGTTTGTAATGGGCCTAATTTTTTTTTATGTTTTGGTTTTTGGCCCAATTTTTTTTCTATAACCCTAGCTATAAAAACAGTGGGACTTATCTGCTCGTCCTTTGTAGTTTCACGCTAAACTTTCTCTATGCCCTACAAATTTATCTCCATCCTTCAATGTGTTCTCTTGAGAAACCCTAAAGAAAATTATTTAATCTAATCAAATTTGTGTCATATCTATCTCGTTATCCCTCTAAATCTAAATCTGCTACCTTGATACTTTCCTCTGCCGATTTGCACTATTCTTATGGTAGTTCTGATGATTTTTATCAACATTTCCAGCAAGGTGTTTTCTCTTTTTTATTCTTTTATGTTCTAGATTATTTATTTTAGTTTCATTTATTTGGATCTATTAATTTTTGTTGTATAATTTTTATTAATTTAAGGTTTCAATATTTTTATTTTTGTATAAATCCATCAATCAAACAGCGTGGTACAGTTCATTTTGGATAATATTCTTATTTCAAAACTCATAATTAATTAAGTTTTTGTTATTTGTATATTTATGTATTATAATGCTTGTCTGTTGTGATGTTTCTTTTTCTTTCTCTATGGTTTATGGATAAAGTCATGTCTTTATTGGTTGAAATAAAAAACTGCTTGTATTGAATTAGTACAAAATTAAAAAAATAATTTTGGTTAAAAGATTCATGTAGAAACATTAGATGAGGTTGTTGGTACTTACCTCTGTATCATCAAGAGTTATTTATTGTTGTTTAGGTTAATTACTTGCTTTAAATACTTAGATCCTTATAGTATCTTTTATTTAATATGTTGTTACATCTGTTTAATTATTATACAAAATAATTTTCAAGCAAAAAGTTAACAGATGAAGGATTATGGTAATTGTACTTTTACCTTTAATCGTTATTCATTTGATTATTTAGTAATAGCAAAGGCTGTCTCGAATGTATATTCTGAAGGCAGCTCCATTAATAAATGTGTATGTGGGGTAAGATCCATATATTCTATCATAGCAAATTATGAACACACTGAGTATTAGTATAATGCACACATTTGTTAAAGAAATAATAATGATTTAGAATGTACGTAAATGTACAAACTTCGAATGTACTAGATTCTTTCAATCCATCATGTTACAAACCAAAATACAAAATAAGAATTTAGACCTTTTTCATAATGTAAACTACTAAAGGACAGTAGTTTTAATGACAAAAACATTGTCAAATCTTGAGCAAGTGCCTATTACACTTCTGCTTGAATATTCTGAGATCATTTTTGTTCCAAATCTCTGTGTTATGTAAATCCTCAACAAAATGTAAATCGTTGCTTCTCCAATTCACTAGTCTTTGGGTTTTTAGAATCTGAATCTTTCATATATTCTTGTTTTACCACATCAACAAACTCATTCAATGGAATTTCATTGCGAGTTTTATTTACTTTTACTTCCACACTCTTACCATTCGGCAAAAGTACACAGAAATTGAAAATCTTTTATAATTCATAACATGATATCTTCTTGACATTAGGCACAAGTGCGGGTATTTTCCTAAATCCTTGAGAAGAAGAATACCCGCACTTGAGGATAAGAAATACCTGCACTTGTGCCTAATATCAAGAAGATATCATGTTATGACTTAGAAAAGATCTTCAATTTCTGTGTACTTTTGCCTAATGGTAAGAGTGTGGAAGTAAAACTAAATTAAACTCGCAATGAAATTCTATTGAATGAGTTTGTTGATGTGGTAAAACAAGATTATACGAGAGATTCAGAGTCTAAAAAAATCCAAAGACCGGTGAACTGGAGCAGCGATGATTTACATTTTGTTTTGAATTTACATAACACAGAGATTCGAAACAAAATGGATCTCAGGATCTTTAAGAAGAAGTGTAATAAGCTTTTGCCCAACGTTTGACAATGTTTTTGTCATTAAAATTAATGTCCTTTAGTAGTTTACATTATGAAAAAATTCTAAGTTCTTGTTCTATGTTTTGGTTGGTAACAGGATGGATTGAAGGAATCTAGTACATTCGAGGTTTGTATATTTACATACATCCTAATTTTTTTTAACAAATTAGTGCATTATACTAATATTAATACTCAGTGTGTTCTTAATTTTCTATGACAGAATATGTTGGATCTTACCCCACATACAGATTTATTAATGGAGCTGCCTTCAAAATATACATTTGAGACAACCCTTGCTGACTTGATAGTAAGTTTATATAATTCATTTAACAAATCCAATTTAGTGATTTGGAAGAGGCCAAAGGCTCCAACACCATTTGTGGTGCTGGTGTTTTCACTTCAAATCTTTGTAATATGATAAGACAATTCCCAAAATTGTAAATATGTTTTCCACCATGGTAAAGAAAGATAATAAATTAATACAAGAAAAATCAATATAGAGCTAAAACATTTTTTTTAAACTTTTTGTATGCGTTACCTTGTGGAGTTTCAAGGCTTGGATTTTTCATTGTTAGCTCAAAACTAGATATGAGTTCAACCTGCAATATATAAGAAGTAATTTAAGATTAATTATGTTGATTATATAATCATGACAGACTCTTTAAATAGGCTTAAATGCATAATATGGTCATTTTCATACTTGTATGGAGATTTATGCTCTCATACCACATAATTTTATATAAAAAATTAATTGAATTATACCACAGAACAAAACTAAACATTTATAATTGAGAATACTTATGTCTAAAAAAATTGCTTAATATCTTTAGATAGAAATATTTATTATGATGAATATATTTTAGAAAAATGATAAAAATTATATAATATAATTTTATTATAGTAAATATTTATTAAACATATATTTTCATATGAAATCAACTCATTTAGGAAAAAAATCAATGAACTTAAAGGTTAGTAATATAATTCTGCAAACAAAATGAACTTGGAAATAAAAGGAAAATAATGGGACACCTAAATCTCACTTTACAAATAAAAGGAACCTAACTATAACTATTTTTCTGGTATAAAAATGTGGATACTCAGGCTTTATTCATCATTAATTCACTCGAAATCAAAACTAGTCTATAGTAGATCAATAACATGTTATGCACAACCCATATAAAAATTCGGTTATATAAATGATCTAAGTAAATTGTAGAAGGATTGAAGATTAAAACATGCTTATTGTTAAAAGACGGAGAGCTAGAAGACTCAAGATTATACATACCCGTTGATCTTTAAAAATTTTGTAGAATGCTTTAAGTGAAAATTGGTTTCCAAAAAATATAGGATGTAGGGTGAATAAGGTTAGGGTGGAAGAGGGAGAGGGGAGAGTGGAGTATATAAGAAGAGGAGTAAATAGTGTTGTATGTGTTATTTTAGAGCCAAAATTGTCATAACATGGTTTTTTTGCTATCTTTATCTTGTTAGCATACTATATTTTAAATATTTATCAATATAGCCACCAAAAGGTTGAATTTATTTTATAAGACCTTATTTTTCTTGAATTGTTTTTTAAATTTTAATATAGAATGAGACAAATTGAATACGTATAGATCCGACGTTTAATATAATTAAATAAGTATATATATTATACATAAAAGAAACTTATGCCTTTTCCGATTCAATAGTATTTATGAGTTTGTCCAAAAAAGAATATTTAAAATTTGAATTCATTTGAAATAGTAAATTATTTAAAAAACATTTAGTATTCTTAGAAATTGAGGTTATACCTTATTAAATGACATTATGTGCCCGTTTAGAAGTGTTTTTCTAGAAAAACACTTAAAAGTATATGAAACACTAAATATGTGCTTCTTAAAAAAACATTTAAAGTGATTTTAGATGTCAAACTTATATTTAATAATTTTTTTAAATTTAATTTTTATTCAAAAAGCACTTTTTTCTTTTATAATAAGCACTTCCAAGCAGGTCTTATATCGTATTAAATGTTTTAAAAATAATAATATATTATTTATAAACTAAATCTTCCCAGTTCCAAAAGGGTGGGCGCCGTAAGAGTATTAAAGAAAAGTCCCAAACAATAGTTTAATTACACAAAATTGAGAATTTTATCTTTGATATATGTTTAGAGTAAAAAGTAGTCTACAAAAATTTACAGCCCAATATATTTATTTTTGAAAATATTATACTTGTTAGATTTGTATTAACCATAATTTTTATCTTAATTTCGAGTCATTCGAAAGATGGATTATTTTGAGTCATTCTTATGGACCTTCCCCAAGTGTTTCTGAGTCTTCACTTGGGCATTCGACGTTTAATAAAAAATTATTTAAAAAAATTATTTTATATGTATGAATATTTTTCATTTGTATAATTAAATATATATTGACATATATTGTCATTAATTAAAAAAATAGTTAATATCAAGACTTATAATTAATTTTTTGTTTAATATAGGGACCTTGAGTGTAATATTTCATAATATAAAGACATATAGTGCATTTAAGTCCAAAAACCGTTTTGGGGCCAATGTCCCAACCCACTTTTCCATATTTCAGTAGAGTATTGGATTACCGACCAAAAAATAGAACATGAAATATGATAAAACTTAAAATTTTACTTTCTTGATTTATAAAATATAAAAAAATTATGTTAACTTGTCCCATAATCTTTTTGAAAATTAGATCCTATAATACCTTTATATAATGTAACAAAGTATTGTGTTTTCCTTTTTAATCATTAATCTCATTTGACTAAATCAATTTTTCGTAATTATAATGTGTATTATGGTGTTTAATAAAATATAATTGAAGTGAACGATTAAGAAGAAAAATAATCAGGGTAGCTATAGATTATTTTATATTTATACTTGTAAAACTATAATAACTTTATTATATATTATGCAAAATCGGCATAATTCTTAACTAATGGTGTACAATTTGTTAGTGAAAAATATAGTTATGACATCAAAAAAATTTCCCATATGCAAAGAGATTGTAAGGGCGGATCCCTTCAAGTCCCAAGGGGCTTAAGCCCCCTTCCCCCCTTGAACACGTAAATTTAAGAATACGTCAATGCAATTTTGTCCCGAAAAATAATTTAAACCCCTCTGAGAACGCATAAGTTATTATGTCTTAATAGTATAGAAACTTTGCATTTTAGCATTAAAATTGAGGTTAGGTGTTCAAATCTTAGCATTTACTTTATCTTTTTTACAAATAAAGATTTATGTTATAAATTTGTCAATTTTTATAAAACCTATTTTGATTTTGATGATAGTATTACTTAGCAATTTATTATTTATATTACTCAAATAAAATTAGTGTTTAATTTTTACAAATGATTAATTTTTCATCTTTATAAATTAAAATATAACAAATGGTATATTAATAATTTAATATAATGCTACTAATACCATATACATCAAGTGTATATAATGGTGTTGGTTTACATATTTTTGGGGTAACTAGGAACGGATAAACTCATCAATTAAAGAAAAGAGAAACGTCAAGACGTTGGATTCTCATAGTTGCATTGCTATTTATATGTTTATGTGTCTTATTTTTACCTTAAAAAATCTCTAGAAGCATTGACTCCTGTATTTTAAGCCCCCTCTCAATTTAGTTTATGGATCCGCCTCTATCCCCAGATACAACTCTTAACATGCATACGGATAAATGTCATCTTAGTAAATTTGCTGGGACAACACAAATAGTGGCACGTAATCTACAGACTAAGCAACCAAACCCGGCCTTGTACATTAGAGGAGCTGGATACAGTGTGGGGAACAACTTTTCCATCAAGCTCGGGAACAACTTTTCCATCACGCTCAGGTATACCTGCAAGTCAACAGATTGATCCCCAAGGTGACATCGATAGGAAAGGGAAGAGACATGTGGCGGAAGAACCCGAAAGTAGCAATTCTCGTAAAGGAAGGAAACTACCAACGGGACGTAGACACCATGTATAATATTTTTTCCTTTATTGATTAATAGATGTCATGATCCTCGTCAAGTATTCATAACTACCAGTTGGTCCCTGGTTATTTAAGTTTATCTTCGTAATTTTTGATTTATATTATCGGTTTGTATTTTGTTGTTTATATGATATAATATAGGTTACTTTTAAAAATTTATGGACTTATAGTGAGATTAATTTCAAAAATAGGAAACATATTGTTTAATTTTTGGATAATGCAATTTTTTATTCGGTTTCAATTGGTCTATTTTTTTAGCATATCTTATTAAGCTTTTAGGTATAGTATTTGTATGAATATTTTGTTATATATTTGATAAATATAGGGTATATGTATAAAAATGGTACTAATAGTGTGATTATATAAAAAACAAATTATGGCAGTTTTTGCAAAATATAGGGACATATAGTGCAATTAAATTAAAATAAAATATACCATTACCCCAATCCCTTAGCCCCCTATAGAAGTATCTTGATCCACCCCTTATTAATATTATATGAATTATTTGAATTATTTAAGCAGAAAAATAATGAAAAGAATAACAAGTCTTATTATGTGCCACAATTCTTAACACTGTTATGGATTTATAAGAGATGAATTAATCATTAGTTAAGGATGAAATTTCTAGGAGAATAACACATGTTTTATCTCTTGATAAGACATAATGATTTTTATTAATGGACCTATCAAAAAAAAATGTGACACTTAAATTTTTCTAATCCAGTTTGATTCTGGTAGGGTAAGTTGATATAAGGTTACTCAAACTTGGTCAGCTTTTGATATTTTATTAAAACTTAATAATTTAAAATGAAAAACCTAACAATCGTTATAAAAATAAAAAGATTAACAACTCAACATGTAAAATACAATTACAATTTTGCATTGTAAAAATTAATCGAAATATATTACAATCTTAAGTAATTTATAAAATTTACAAAACATACAATCTTCAAATGTTGATCTTTAAATATAATCGACAAGTTAAAAAATGTATTTTTTTAATCATTCTTTTTAATTTCATTTTTCTCTTTTCTAACACAATAATCATCTCATCCATTGTTCTCATTGTCTTTGTTTTTCCACATTGCTTCGTTTTTCCACATCGATTCGTCGTTATTTTCTTTCTTTTTTTGATCACTTACCTTTTTAGATTTTTTTTTAATTTATTAATCAGATTCTTCGTTAGCACATTAATAAAGGGTTCAAAACTTGTCAACTACTAGTACCAAATCTCTCATTCATTAGTTACTTTACTCGTTCTCTCTCTCTTGAAAAGTATTGACACTTTTCATAATCCAATGTAATAAATTTTAAAAGTTCATATTAATTGCTCATTTTCTATTTTTCAATCCATATTTTTTATCTGTATTGTATATTCGTTGTCTAATTTTAAGGTTTTTTCTATTTAGTATATTTCATTTATTTTCTAATCGTGCCTTGGGTCTTTCTCGGCTTGCTTGTGAAAACTCCTATTAAAGAAAAGAAAGGGAGTATTGTAATTCAATTAGAAAAATTGGATGAGTATGTAATTAGAAGTTAAACTTCAACATCTCATGTGATTAAGAGTTTCTTTGTGGTTGACAAGGCAATTCATATGTTGTGTGAAAGGAAAATGGGCTCCAAAACTTTTGGGTTTGTCTCAAGTGAGGAAGATATGTATCTGAGTGTAATATTCTTGTCATGTGTGATATTTTGGATAATTCAGGGAATAAGGTGAGTGAACTAAACCTCTGTGATTTGGTTTTTTAAAATTTGTAGAAGGTTAGTCTAATGATTTTTCTAGATTTTCATGTTGGTAATTCTCATGCTTCCCATGATTTATCCTAATATTACGGAAATCAAGGATAGTAACTTCACTTTTGGGACATTGGAGGCTATTTATGGCTTACCTTTACTAATTAAAAGTGTTTTCGAGATGAGGTTTAATACTTTGTCTAGACTTTTGAGATGGAGAGTTTTTCTATGAAGGGGAAGTTTAATGGAAAAAATTGTTTTCAAAAAATTATGAAGAGGGTATTAAGCTTAAATATTTTATCCTCCTCGAATAAAGACTGAAAAGATAATGGTGAATCCTCTTAAAAAAATATTGAAAAGGTATTTAATATTTGGAAAGATTGTTTGATAGGACAATTTTTAGTAAGTCTCCTGATTTCTACTTGGAAAAGAGCATGACTCGTATTTCCTAGAAATGTATTGGAACATATATTATCAAATATAATATAAATATGAAATTGTTCCACTTTTAAAGTGGATGAACTTATAACAAGATACTTGAGCAGGTGTGGAATGTTGGAAGCAAAATAATGTTGTTAAGAAAGAGGGGTCATGGTATGATGCTTGAAAAGATAGATACTAAAGGGTTCTATACTAAAGAAGATTTCACTACAATTGTAGATAAAGGATGTAGTTTTATATGTAGGTAGTGCAATTCGTGTTGTTGATCAAATGGAAGCAATTATTGTTACTAGACTAAGATTGCCCTAGTATAGATTGTGTATTAAAAATTAGATCTCTAAAAACTTAATGCATAAAGTGTATGGTTATATTAATGAAGAAACGTGTCATGATGTTGAAGTGGTTTATACGTGGTATTGCCTACTAAGTGTAGGTTTGTAAGGAAGCAATAATAACATTGCGGATTGCAATAAGAAAAAGAAAAACATGGAGGTAAATGTTTAAGCACCATGATAATCGATAGTTTCTACATTAAATGTAAGGGAGGTCAATAGGGCCTTCAAGCAACATGAAGTTTCTAAATTCATTAAATAAATTAAAATAGATGTTGTGCGTCTCCTAGAAACTAAAATGGCAAAATCTAAATATGATGAATTTTATAAACATTTAATTGGTTGAGAATAATGTAATTATTAATTCTTGCATTTCAAAATTGACACTAAGAAAAAAAAACATTTGGAACACTTGTTTAAGCATTGGGTGAACTGTTATTGAACACTAAGTGGTACATCAAACACCGAGCACATTATTATACCATTGACAAAAATATTTAGCACAAGATTTCGAAAGTTAACACTGAAAAATAACGAAACATTTCATTTTTTATTAATACACTAACCAATATACACTGAGAGCTTTGACCTTGACAAACCGGTTAAAAATATTATAATAAAAAAAACTTACTATATTATTGATAAGACTGAAATAGTTACCGGGTCCCTCATTAGAGGCCAACCTAGTTCCTGTACCAAACATTTCTTGAAATCACGAATGTTCAGTACTATTCCTTCGATCAAGCTCCTCGAGCGTAAAATATGGATCTGTTCTATAAATATTCGAGATCCATTTCATCTTCCTCTTCCATTTTATCTTCATCTGGACATCGTTTAACAGAGGGACTTTGACAACAATCAAGAAAAAGGAAAAGGGTAAAATGCAATTTTTGTTATGAGAGTGTGATCAAGTAGTCAAGGTAAACTATAACATAGTTCATCTTTGTTTAAAAAGCTTCAGATTTGACACAATTATCAGAATAAACTATGATCTTTGATGTAATCTTTAAGTAAATAAATCAAAACTTAAAAGGAAGAATCCTAGAACATTTTTTCTTCTGATTCAATGTACTTTGTCAAGTATCGGATCAGTGGTTTTAATAAAAAGAAAAGGTTATTATGTGTTATATATGGACGTATAATGTATTCAGGTTTTAACCAGTAAGGGTCAAAAGTCTGAAAGTTAAATTAGGTTGACATAAATATTGAAATACAATAGCTAAATTGTATAAATAAGTAACTCAATGCATGCTAAAAATCAACAATAAATTTATATTCCAAATAAGGCTTATAGATTTCTACTATGAAGACCGAGAGTATTTTATTCCCTCACTGTTTTTTTCCAAATACATTTTTTTTCCGACAAATTCGCATTGAATAACATTCTCAGCTTTGACTTATTTTTGCCAAGTTAAAATAGAGAAAATTATCCCAGAAAAGAAAGTTTCCAATAAGAGGGTGCTATTCTAAGAGTAAGCTTGTAAAAAATTAGGCATAAAAAACAGAACTTTAAGAATCATGAGGATAAGTGTTCAATCAATGAAAAATCAACCACAAATATCAGTGGGTCTAGCAACAAATAAAGAAGTCTCATGTAACAAGATTGATTTTTCTACAGTTACAAAATTAACCATTAATTCGATGATCTTTGTTTAGGTTTTAGTAAAAGTTATTTGGAAACTGTTAGGTAAATTAAAAATTAAAGGTAGAGCATGATATATTATAAAGTTAGGTTTGGGTTTGATAATTTCTGAAAATCTTGATTGTAATGTTATAAAATTTAGTGTTTGTTCCATGGATTAAGTTTAAGTGGTGCATGTTTAAGCTAAACATGCATTTATATCCTTACAAGTTGTTTTGTAATGAAATTATTTTATCTTTAGATAAAAAATGTCTAAATCTCTTTAAAATATTACTTATTTTCTAATAAGATTACCTAGTTAGTTGAGAAAATTTTGTTAGAAAGCAAAAGGTGAGTGGGACATAGCCCCGAATAGGGCTGCACATTAAAACCACAAAACCTCACTAAATCGACCCAACACATAGTTTGTAGTGGGCCTAATTTTTTTTTATGGTTTTGGTTTTTGGCCCATTTTTTTTATATAACCCTAGCTATAAAACAGTGGGACTTATCTCCTCGTCCTTTGTAGTTTCAAGCTAAACTTTCTCTCTGCCCTACAAATTTATCTCCATCCTTCAATGTGTTCTCTTGAGAAACCCTAAAGAAAATTATTTAATCTAATCAAATTTGTGTCATATCTATCTCGTTAACCCTCTAAATCTAAATCTGCTACCTTGATACTTTCCTCTTCCGATTTGCACTGTTCTTATGGTAGTTCTGATGATTTTTATCAACATTTCCCTTAAGGTGTTTTCTCTTTTTTATTCTATTATGTTCTAGATTATTTATTTTAGTTTCATTTATTTGGATCTATTAATTTTTTGTTGTATAATTTTTATTAATTTAGGGTTTCAATATTTTTATTTTTGTATAAATCCATCAGTCAAACAGTGTGGTACAGTTCATTTTGGGTAATATTCTTGTTTCTAAACTCATAATTAATTGAGTTTTTGTTATTTGTATATTTATGTATTATAATGCTTGTCTGTTGTGATGTTTCTTTTTCTTTCTTTATTGTTTATGGATAAATGCATGTCTTTATTGGTTGAAATAAAAAACTGCTTGTATTGAATTAGTACAAAATTTAAAAAATAATTTTGGTTAAAATATTCACGTAGAAACATTAGATTAGGTTGTTGGTACTTACCTCTGTATCATCAAGAGTTATTTATTGTTGTTTAGGTTAATTACTTTACTTAGATCCTTATAGTATCTTTTATTTAATATGTTGTTACATATGTTTAATTATTATACAAAATAATTTTTAAGCAAAAAGTTAACAGATGAAGGATTATGGTAATTGTACTTTTACCTTTAATTATTATTCATTTGATTATTTAGTAATAGCGTTAAGTTTTAGATTATAAAGAAGTCTAAAGATGTAAGAAATGACAAAGATATGTATGAGCCATAAAATTATGAAATTTTAGTTCCTTCATAACTCAGTGGTTTAGAAGAATGAATGCAAAGACTAGAATTGAATATTTGGAATATTATTAGATTTAAAATTAAATTTTTTATAGAAATTTGCACCATTGGTCTATGTGTTATTCAAATAAATAAAATATACCCGTCGTTTAAAATGTATGTGTTATGTAAATTTATCAAATATATCGTCTTTCAAAATGTAGCAATTATATAGGGGTATTTTCTCAACGATAATACAAGGGTATATTTGTTACTCTTTGAAATACACGGTTTTTTCTTCTTGGATAATAACATATTTTTATCAAAAATTAGCTAAGGTAACCTTGTACTACTTTAAAGCTTCCAATTTTTAATACTTAGTTGATTTTTCATTACAATTTGCGAGTCTATATTATTATCTAACTTGAAGTTTATCTTGACTTATAATGTCATTAATTAAAAAAATAGTTAATATCACAATCTATAATTCAATTTTCGTTTAATATAGGTACCTTGTGTGTAATATTTACTTATATAAACTTCAAGTCAGCAAAGGCTGTCTCGAATGTATATTCTGAAGGCAGCACCATTAATAAATCTGTATGTGGGGTAAGATCTATATATTCTGTCATAGCAAATTATGAACACACTGAGTATTAGTATAATGCACACATTTGTTAAATAAATAATAATGATTTAGAATGTATGTAAATGTACAAACTTCGAATGTACTAGATTCTTTCAATCCATCCTGTTACAAACCAAAATACAGAATAAGAATTTAGACCTTTTTCATAATGTAAACTACTAAAGGACAATAGTTTTAATGACAAAAACATTGTCAAACCTTGAGCAAGTGCCTATTACACTTCTGCTTGAATATTCTGAGATCATTTTTGTTCCAAATCTCTGTGTTATGTAAATCCTCACCAAAATGTAAATCATTGCTGCTCCAATTTAACAGTCTTTGGGTTTTTAGAATCTGAACCTTTCATATATTCTTGTTTTACTACATCAACAAACTCATTCAATGAAATTTCATTGCGAGTTTTATTTATTTTTACTTCCACACTCTTACCATTCAGCAAAAGTACACAGAAATTGAAAATATTTTCTAATTCATAACATGATATCTTCTTGACATTAGGCACAAGTGCGGGTATTTTCCTAAATCCTTGAGAAGAAGAATACCCGCACTTGAGGATAAGAAAGACCTGCACTTGTTCCTAATATCAAGAAGATATCATGTTATGACTTAGAAAAGATCTTCAATTTCTGTGTACTTTTGCCTAATGGTAAGAGTGTGGAAGTAAAAATAAATGAAACTCGCAATGAAATTCTATTGAATAAGTTTGTTGATGTGGTAAAACAAGAATATATGAGAGATTTAGAGTCTAAGAAAATCCAAAGACCAATAAACTGGAGCAGCGATGATTTACATTTTGTTGAGGATTTATATAACACAGAGATTCGGAACAAATTGGATCTCAGGATTTTAAGCAGAAGCGTAATAGGCTCTTGCCCAAGGTTTGACAATGTTTTTGTCATGAACATTAATGTCCTTTAGTAATTTACATTATGAAAAAAATATTGAGTTCTTGTTCTGTGTTTTGGTTTGTAAGAGGACGAATTGAAGGAATCTAGTACATTCACGTTCGTATATTTACATACATTCAAAATTATTATTATTTCTTTAACAAATATGTGCATTAATAGTAATACTCAGTGTGTTCTTAATTTGCTATGACAGAATATGTGGGATCTTAAACCACATACAGATTTATTAATTGAGCTGGCTTCAAAATATACATTTGAGACAACCCTTGCTGAGTTGATAGTAAGTTTATATAATTCAATTAAGAAATCCAATTTAGTGATTTGGAAGAGGCCAGAGGCTCCAAACCCATTTGTGGAACTGTGTTGTCACTTCAAATCTTTGTATTATGATAAGACAATTCCCAAAATTGTAAATATGTTTTCCACCATGGTAAATAAAGATAATAAATTAATACAAGAAAAATCGATATAGAGCTAAAACATTTTGAAAATTTGTAGAAGGTGAGTGAACTAAACCTTGGTGATGTGGTTTTGAAAATTTGTAGAAGGTTAGTCTAATGATTTTTCCTGATTTTCATGTTGGTAACTCTCATGCTTCCCATCTGAAAGCAATAGAAGGAGGAAACCAAGAGTTCTGTGAGTCTAAAATCTTCCATGATTTATCCTAATATTACGGAAATCAAGGATAGTAACTTCAGTTTTGGGACATTGGAGGGTAGTTATGGCTTACCTTTACTAATTAAAAGTGTTTTCGAGATGGGGTTTAATACTTTGTCTAGACTTTTGAGATGGAGAGTTTTTCAATGAAGGGGAAGTTTAATGGAAAAATTTGTTGACTTGAAGTTTAATGGAAAAATTATGAAGAAGGTATTAAGCTTGAATATTTTATCCTCCTCGGATAAAGACTGAAAAGATATTGGTGAATCCTCTTAAAAAATTATTGTAAAGGTATTTAATATTTGGAATGATTGTTTGATAGGACAATTTTTAGTAAGTCTCCTGATTTCTACATGGTAAAGAGCATGACTCTTATTCCCTAGAAATGTATTGGAACACATATTATCAAATATAATATAAATATGAAATTGTTCCACTTTTAAAGTGGATGAACTTATAACAAGATACTTGACCAGGTGTGGAATGTTGGAAGCAAAATAATGTTGTTAAGAAAGAGGGGTCATGGTATGATGCTTGAAATGATAGATGCTAAGAGGTTCCATACTAAAGAAGATTTCACTACAATTGTAGATAAATGATGTAGTTTTATACGTGGGTAGTGCAATTCGTGTTGTTGATCAAATAGACGCAATTATTGTTACTAGACTAAGATTGACCTAGTATAGATTGTGTATTAAAAATTATATCTCTAAAAACTTAATGCATAAAGTGTATGGTTATATTAATGAAGAAACGTGTCATGATGTTGAAGTGGTTTATGTGTGGTATTGCCTACTAAGTGTAGGTTTGTAAGGAAGCAATAATAACATTGCGGATTGCACTAACAAAAAGAAAAACATGGAGGTAAATGTTTAAGCACCATGATAATCGATAGTTTCTACATTAAATGTAAGGGAGGTCAATAGGGCCTTCAAGAAACATGAAGTTTCTAAATTCATTAAATAAATTAAAATAGATGTTGTGCGTCTCCTAGAAACTAAAATGGCAAAATCTAAATATGATGAATTTTATAAACATTTCATTGGTTGAGAATAATGTAATTATTAATTCTTGCATTTCAAAATTGACACTAAGAAAAAAAACGTTTGGAACACTTGTTTAAGCATTGGGTGAACTGTTATTGAACACTAGTGGTACATCAAACACCGAGCACATTATTATACCATTGAAAAAATATTTAGTACAAGATTTCAAAAGTTAACACTGAAAAATAACGAAACATTTCATTTTTTATTAATATACTAACCAATATACACGGGTTAAAAATATTATAATAAAAAAAGCTTACTATATTATTTATAAGACTAAAATAGTTACCGGGTCCCTCATTAGAGGCCAACCTAGTTCCTGTACCAAATATTATTTCTTGAAATCACGAATGTTCAGTACTATTCCTTCGATCAAGCTCCTCGAGCGTACAATATGGATCTGTTCTATAAATATTCGAGATCCATTTCATCTTGCTCTTCCATTTTATCTTCAGCTGGACATCTTTTAACAGAGGGACTTTGACAGCAATCAAGAAAAAGGAAAAGGGTAAAATGCAATTTTTGTTATGAGGGTGTGATCAAGTAGTCGAGGTAAAATATAACATAGTTCATCTTTGTTTCAAAAGCTTCAGATTTGACACAATTAACAGAATAAACTATGATCTTTGATGTAATCTTTAAGTAAATAAATGAAAATTTAAAAGGAAGAATCCTAGAACATTTTTTCTTCTGATTCAATGTACTTTGACAAGTATAGGATTAATGGTTTTAATAAAAAGAAAAGGTTATTATGTGTAATATATGGACCTATAATGTATTCAGGTTTTAACCAGTATGGGTTAAAAGTCTGAAAGTTAAATTAGGTTGACATAAATATTGAAATACAATAGCTAAATTGTATAAATAAGTAACTCAATGCATGCTAAAAATCAACAAAAAATTTATATTCCAAATAAGGCTTATAGATTTCTACTATGAAGACCTAGAGTATTTTATTCCCTCACTATGTTTTTCCAAATACATTTTTTTCAGACAAATTCGCATTGAATAACATTCTCAGCTTTGAATTATTTTTGCCAAGTTAAAATAGAGAAAATTATCCCAGAAAAGAAAGTTTCCAATAAGAGGGTGCTATTCTAAGAGTAATATTGTAAAAAATTAAGCATAAAAACAGCACTTTATGAATCATGAGGATAAGTGTTCGATCAATGAAAAATCAACCACAAACATCAGTGGGTCTAGAAACAAATAAAGAAGTCTCATGTAACAAGATTGATTTTTCTACAGTTACAAAATTAACCATAAATTCAATGTTCTTTGTTTAGGTTTTCGTAAAAGTTATTTGGAAACTGTTAGGTAAATTTAAAATTAAAGGTAGATCATGATATATTACAAAGTTAGGTTTGGGTTTGATAATTTCTGAGAATCTCTTTAAAATATTACTTCTTTTTAATAAGATTACCTAGTTAGTTGAGAAAATTTTGTTAGAAAGCAAAAGGTGAGTGGGACATAGCCCCGAATAGGGCTGCACATTAAAACCACAAACCTCACTAAATCGACCCAACACATAGTTTGTAGTGGCCCTAATTTTTTTATGGACCCTAGCTATAAAAACAGTGGGACTTATCTGCTCGTCCTTTGTAGTTTCACGCTAAACTTTCTCTATGCCCTAGAAATTTATCTCCATCCTTCAATGTGTTCACTTGAGAAACCCTAAAGAAAATTATTTAATCTAATCAAATTTGTGTCATATCTATCTCGTTATCCCTCTAAATCTAAATCTGCTACCTTGATACTTTCCTCTGCCCGATTTGCACTGTTCTTATGGTAGTTCTGATGATTTTTATCAACATTTCCAGCACGGTGTTTTCTCTTTTTTATTTTATGTTCTAGATTATTTATTTTAGTTTCATTTATTTGGATCTATTAATTTTTTGTTGTATAATTTTTATTAATTTAGGGTTTCATTATTTTTATTTTTGTATAAATCCATCAGTCAAACAGCGTGGTACTGTTCATTTTGGGTAATATTCTTGTTTCTAAACTCATAATTAATTAAGTTTTTGTTATTTGTATATTTATGTATTATAATGCTTGTCTGTTCTGATATTTCTTTTTCTTTCTCTATGGTTTATGGATAAAGGCATGTCTTTATTGGTTGAAATAAAAAACAATTTGTATTGAATTAGTACAAAATTTAAAAACAATTTTGGTTAAAATATTCATGTAGAAACATTAGATGAGGTTGTTGGTACTTACCTCTGTATCATCAAGAGTTATTTATTTTGTTTAGGTTAATTACTTGCTTTAAATACTTAGATCCTTATAGTATCTTTTATTTAATATGTTGTTACATCTGTTTAATTATTATACAAAATAATTTTTAAGCAAAAAGTTAACAGATGAAGGATTATTGTAATTGTACTTTTACCTTTAATTGTTATTTATTTGATTGTTTAGTAATAGCTTTAAGTTTTAGATTATAAGAAGTCTAAAGATGTGGGAATATGGCAAAGATATGTATGAGCCATAACATTAAGAAATTTTAGTTCCTTCATAACTCAGTGGTTTAGAAGAATGAAAGCGTAGACTAGAATTGAGAATTTGGAATAATATTAGATTTAAAATTAAATTATTTTACAGAAATTTGCACCATTGGTCTATGTCTTATGCAAATTAATAAAATATACCCGTCGTTTAAAATGTATGTGTTGTGTAAATTAATCAAATATACCGTCTTTCAAAATGTAGCAATTATATAGGGGTATTTTCGCAACGATAATACAAGGGTATATTTGTTACTCTTTGAAATACATGGTTTTTTATTCTTGGATAATAACATATTTTTATTAAAAATTAGCTAAGGTAACCTTGTACTACTTTAAAGCTTCCGATTTTTAATACTTAGTTGATTTTTCATTACAATTTGCGAGTCTATATTATTATCTAACTTGAAGTTTATCATGACTTATAATGTCATTAATTAAAAAAATAGTTAATATCACAATCTATAATTCAATTTTCGTTTAATATAGGTACCTTGAGTGTAATATTTACTAATATAAACTTCAAGTCAGCAAAGGCTGTCTCGAATGTATATTCTGAAGGCAGCTCCATTAATAAATGTGTATGCGGGGTAAGATCCATATATTCTATCATAGCAAATTATGAACACACTGAGTATTAGTATAATGCACACATTTGTTAAAGAAATAATAATGATTTAGAATGTACGTAAATGTACAAACTTCGAATGTACTAGATTCTTTCAATCCATCCTGTTACAAACCAAAATACAGAATAAGAATTTAGACCTTTTTCATAATGTAAACTACTAAAAGACAATAGTTTTAATGACAAAAACATTGTCAAACCTTGAGCAAGTGCCTATTACACTTCTGCTTGAATATTCTGAGATCATTTTTGTTCCAAATCTCAGTGTTATGTAAATCCTCAACAAAATGTAAATCATTGCTGCTCCAATTCAACAGTCTTTGGGTTTTTAGAATCTGAACCTTTCATATATTCTTGTTTGACCACATCAACAAACTCATTCAATGGAATTTCATTGCGAGTTTTATTTACTTTTACTTCCACACTCTTACCATTCGGAAAAAGTACACAGAATTTGAAAATGTTTTCGAATTCATAACATGATATCTTCTTTACATTAGGCACAAGTGCGGGTATTTTCCTAAATCCTTGAGAAGAAGAATGCCCGCACTTGAGGATAAGAAAGACCTGCACTTGTGCCTAATATCAAGAAGATATCATGTTATGACTTAGAAAATATCTTCAATTTCCGTGTACTTTTGCCTAATGGTAAGAGCGTGGAAGTAAAAATAAATGAAACTCGCAATGAAATTCTATTGAATGAGTTTGTTGATATGGTAAAACAAGATTATACGAGAGATTCAGAGTCTAAAAAAATCCAAAGACAAGTGAACTGGAGCATCGATGATTTACATTTTGTTGAGGATTTACATAACACAGAGATTCGAAACAAAATTGATCTCAGGATCTTTAAGCAGAAGTGTAATAAGCTTTTGCCCAACGTTTGACAATGTTTTTGTCATTAAAATTAATGTCCTTTAGTAGTTTACATTATGAATAAATTCTAAGTTCTTGTTCTATGTTTTGGTTTGTAACAGGATGGATTGAAGGAATCTAGTACATTCGAGGTTTGTATATTTACATACATTCTAATTTTATTTTAATAAATTAGTGCATTATACTAATATTAATACTCAGTGTGTTCTTAATTTGCTATGACAGAATATGTTGGTTCTTACCCCACATACATATTTATTAATGGAGCTGCCTTCAAAATATACTTTTGAGACAACCCTTGCTGACTTGATAGTAAGTTTATATAATTCATTTAACAAATCCAATTTAGTGATTTGGAAGAGGCCAAAGGCTCCAACCCCATTTGTGGAGTTGGTGTTTTCACTTCAAATCTTTGTAATATGATAAGACAATTCCCAAAATTGTAAATATCTTTTCCACCATGATAAAGAAAGATAATAAATTAATACAAGAAAAATCGATATAGAGCTAAAACATTTTGTTTAAACTTTTTGTATGCATTACCTTGTGGAGATTTCAAGGCTTGGATTTATCATTGTTAGCTCAAAACTAGATATGAGTTCAACCTGCAATATATAAGAAGTAATTTAAGATTAATTATGTTGATTATATAATCATGACAGACTCTTTAAATAGGCTTAAATGCATAACAGGGTCATTTTCATAATTGTATGGAGATTTATGCTCTCATACCACATAATTTTATATAAAAAATTAATTAAATTATACCACAGAACAAAACTAAGAATTTATAATTGAGAATACTTATGTCTAAAAAAATTGCTTAATGTCTTTATGGTAGAAATATTTATTATGATGAATATATTTTAGAAAAATGATAAAAATTATAACATAATTTTATTATAGTAAATATTTATTAAACATATATTTTTATATGAAATCAATTCATTTAGGAAAAAAATCAATGAACGTAAAGGTTAGTGATATAATTCTGCAAACAAAATGAACTTGGAAATAAAAGGAAAATAATGGGACACCTAAATCTCACTTTACAAATAAAAGGAACCTAACTATTTTTCAGGTATAAAAATGTGGATATTCAGGCTTTATTCATCATTAATTCACTCGAAACGGTAAAAATAAGTATTTCAGCAATAATGAATCAAAACTAGTCTATAGTAGATCAACAACATGTTTTGCACAACCCATATAAAAATTCGGTTATATAAATGATCTAAGTAAATTGTAGAAGGATTGAAGATTAAAACATGCTTATTGTTAAAAGACGGAGAGCTAGAAGACTCAAGATTATACATAACCATTGATCTTTAAAAATTTTGTAGAATGCTTTAAGAGAAAATTACTTTCAAAAAAATATAGGATGTAGGGTGAATAAGGTTAGGGTGGAAGAGGGAGAGGGGAGAAAGGAGTACATAAGAAGAGGAGTAAATAGTGTTGTATGTGTTATTTTAGAGCCAACATTGTCATAACATAGTTTTTTTGTTATCTTTATCTTTTTAGCATACTATATTTTAAATATTTATCAATATAGCCACCAAAAGATTGAATTTATTTTCTAAGACCTCATTTTTCTTGAATTGTTTTTTAAATTTTAATGTCGAATGAGACAAATTGAATACGTATAGATCTGAAGTTTAATATAATTAAATAAGTATATATGTTATATATAAAAGAAACTTATGCCTTTTCCGGTTCAATAGTATTTATGAGTTTGTCCAAAAAAGAATATTTAAAATTTGAATTCATTTGAAATAGTAAATTATTAAAAAATCATTTAGTATTCTTAGAAATTGAGGTTATACCTTATTAAATGACATTATGTGCCCGTTTAGAAGTGTTTTTCTAGGAAAACACTTAAAAGTATATTTAAAACTTTTAAAGTGTTTTAAACTCGGAAAACACTTTTATGCGGAACACTAAATATGTGCTTCTTAAAAAAACATTTAAAGTGATTTTAGATGTCAAACTTATATTTAATATGTTTTTTAAATTTTAATTTTTATTTAAAAAGCGCTTTTTTCTTTTAGAATAAGCACTTCCAAATAGGTCTTATATCGTATTAAATATTTTTAAAATAATAATATATCATTTATAAACTAAATCTTCCCATTTCCAAAAGCGTGGGCGCGGTAAGAGTATTAAAGAAAAGTCCCAAACAATAGTTTAATTACATAAAATTGAGAATTTTATCTCTGATATATGTTAAGAGTAAAAAGTAGTCTACAAAAATTTACAGCCCAATATATCTATTTTTGAAAATATTATACTTGTTAGATTTGAATTAACCATAAATTTTATCTTAATTTCGAGTCATTCGAAAAATGGATTATTTTGTGTAATTCTTATGGACCTTCCCCAAGTGTTTCTGAATCTTCACTTGGGCATTCGACGTTTAAAAAGAAAATTATTTAAAAAAATTATTTTATATGTATGAATAATTTTCATTGTATAATTAAATATATATTGACTTATATTGTCATTTATTAAAAAAATAGTTAATATCAAGACTTATAATTAATTTTTTGTTTAATATAGAGATCTTGAGTGTAATATTTCATAATATAAAGACATATAGTGCATTTAAGTCCAAAAACCAGTTTGGGGCCAATGTCCCAACCCACTTATCCATATTTCAGTAGAGTATTGGATTACCGACAAAAAAATAGAACATGAAATATGATAAAACATAAAATTTTACTTCCTTGATTTAGAAAATATTAAAAAATTATTTTAATTTGTCCCATAATCTTTGTGAAAATTAGATCGTATAATACGTTTATATAATGTAACAGAGTATTGTGTTTTCCTTTTTAATCATTAATCTCATTTGACTAAATCAATTTTTCGTAATTATAATGTGTATTATGGTGTTTAATAAAATATAATTGAAGTGGACGATATAGAAGAAAAATAATCTAGGTAACTATAGATTATTTTATATTTATACTTGTAAAACTATAATAACTTTATTATATATTATGCAAAATCGGCATAATTCTTAACTAATGGTGTACAATTTGTTAATGAAAAATATAGTTATCACATCAAAAAAGTTTCCCATATGCAAAGAGATTGTAAGGGCGGATCCCTTCAAGTCCGAAGGGACTTAAGCTCCCGCCCCCCTTGAACCCATAAATTTAAGAATACGTCAATGCAATTTTTTCCTGAAAAATAATTTAAACCCCTATGAGAACGCATAAGTTATTATGTCTTTATAGTATAGAAACTTTGCATTTTAGCATTAAAATTGAGGTTAGGTGTTCAAATCTTAGCATTTGCTTTATCTTTTTTTACAAATAAAGATTTATGTTATAAATTTGTCAATTTTTATAAAACCTATTTTGATTTTGATTATAGTATTACTTAGTAATTTATTATTTATATTACTCAAATAAAATTAGTGTTTAATTTTTACAAATGATTAATTTCTCATCTTTATAAATTAATATATAAAAAATGGTATATTAATAATTTAATATAATGCTACTAATACCATATACATCAAGTGTCTATAATGGTGCTGGTTTACATATTTTTGGGCTAACTAGGAACGGATAAACTCATCAATTAAAGAAAAGAAAAATGTCAAGACGTTGGATTCTCATAGTTTCATTTTGACATTGCTAGTTATATGTTTATGTGTCATATTTTTACCTTAAAAAATTTATGGAAGCATTGACTCCTAAGCTCCCATATATTTTAATCGCCCTCTTAATTTAGTTTCTAGATCCGCCTCTAATCCCCAGATACAACTCTTAACATGCATATGGATAAATGTCATCTTAGTAAATTTGCTCGGACAACACAAATAGTGGCACGTAAGCTACAGACTAAGCGACAAACTTTGCCATCAAGCTCAGGTATACCTGCAAGTCAACAGATTGATCCCCAAGGTGACATCGATAGGAAAGGGAAGAGACACGTGGCTGAAGAACCTGAAATTAGCAATTCTCGTAAAGGAAGGAAACTACTTGGACGTAGACACTAGGTATAATATTTTTCTTCTTTATTGATTAATAGACGTCATGATCCTCGTTAACTTTCAGTTGGTCCCTGGTTATTTAAGATTATCATCGTAATATTTGATTTATATTATATGTTTGTATATTTTGTTCCTTATATGATATAATACAGGTTACTTTTTACAATATATGGACTTATAGTAAGAGTAATTTTAAAAAAACATGTAGTTTCATTTTTGCATATGACCCTATAATGCAATTTTTTATTAAGTTCAATTGGTCTTGTATTTTTTTAGCATATTTTTTTAAGATTTTACTTTTAGTATTTGCATGAACATTTTGTTATATATGGGATAAATATAAGGTATTGTATAATATAGGGAATTATAGTATGATTATATAAAAAACTGTTTTTTTCAATTTTTGCATATTATAGGGACCTATAGTGCAATTAATATAAAATAAAATATACCATTAGCCCAAACCCCGTAGACCTTTATAGAAATATCTTGATCCACTATTAATATTATCAAAATGATTTGAATTATTCAAACAGAAAAATAATTAAAAGAACAATGAGTCTTATTATGGGAACACTTTTTTTAACAAGAGATTAGATTTGCTGCTAAAGAGATCTAAATTTGGTAGTGAATGTGTAGATAATCAGTTGTCAAGATGATTTCGCCCCAAACTCTTGGAGAAGGTTTGGTTTTTGGAACCGATTATCCGAGATTTCACATTGAACCGGAGGTTGAGCTGAACCTTGAGATACCTCGTCCACTAGGGTCATATCTACCCCCATACTGAATGTGCATAAATTTATGGTCAACAAAAAACTGTTTTGAGTAATTGGAAGTTTTAGGATATTATAAATGATACTCTTAACACGAAATAGATGCTAAAATTCTTAAAAAATGTATGTGATTAATTGTAATGAATTTTTTCCATCTTTATTTTGTGATGATTATGAAATTCGAAATTAATAGGTTTTATTAGGGTGTGTTTTAGGTTCGATTGATTTTGATCCTTGATAATGAAACAAATAATGGTAGAATTGTAGGGTTTTATAGAGTTGACTTGCTTAATTTTTTAACTAGTGTATCACTTTTTGATAAACATATTTTATCATATAATTTTATTATAGTAAATATTATTAAACTTCTATTTTTATATGAAATCAACTCATTTTGGAAAAAATATCAATGAACATAAAGGTTAGTAAAATAATTCATCAAAGAAAATGAACTTTGAAATAAAAAGGAAAATAATGGGACACCTAGATCTCACTTTACAAATTAAAAGAACCTAACTATTTTTATGGTATAAAAATGTTAGATATTCAGCCTTTATTCATCATTAATACACTCAAAACAATAAAATAAGTATTTCAGCAATAATAAATCAAAACTAGTCTATATTAGATCAATAACATGTTACGCACAACCTATATAGAAATCCAGTTATATAAATGATCTAAGTAAATTGTAGAAGGATTGAAGATTAAAACATGCTTATTGTTAAAAGATGGAGAGCTAGAAGACTCAATATTATACATACCCGTTGATCTTTAAAAATTTTGTAGAATGCTTTAAGAGAAAAATGGTTTCCAAAAAATATAGGATGTAGGGTGAATAAGGTTAGGGTGGAAGAGGTAGAGGGAGGAGAGGGGTATATAAGAAGAGGAGAAAATAGTTTTGTATGTGTTTTTTTAGAGCACACATTGTCATAACATAGTTTTTTTGATATCTTTATCGTTTTAACATACTATATTGTAAAATTATTATCAATATAGCCCCTAAAAGATTGAATTTATTTTCTAAGACCTCATTTTTCTTGAGATTCTTTTTAATTTTAATGTCGAATAAGACAAATTGAATACGTATAGATCCGACGTTTAATGTAATTAAATTAGTATATATCTATTATATATAAAAGAAACTTATGCCTTTTCTCGTTCAATATTATTAATGAGTTTGTCCAAAAAAGAATTTTTAAAATTTGAATTCATTTGAAATAGTAAATTATTAAAAGATCATTTAGTATTCTTAGAAATTGAGGTTATACCTTATTAAATGACATTATGTGCCCGTTTAGAAGTGTTTTTCTAGAAAAACACTTAAAAGTATTTTTAAAACTTTTAAAGTGTTTTAAACCCCGAATATTTTTTTGTGAGAAACACTAAATATGTTAAAGTGATTAATGATGTCAAAATTATTTTTAATAATTTTTTTAATTTTAATTTTTATTCAAAAAGAACTTTTTTCTTTTAGAATAAGCACTTCCAAACAGGTCTTATATTGTATTAAATATTTTAAAAATAATCATATATTATTTATAAACTAAATCTTCCCATTTCGAAAAGGGTAGGCGCGGTAAGAGTATTAAATAAAAGTCCTAAATAATAGTTTAAATAGATAAAATTGAGAATATCTTTGATATATGTTTCAAGTAAAAAGTAGTCTACAAAAGTTTACAGCCCAATATATTTATTTTTGAAAATATTATACTTCTTGTTAGATTTGTATTAACCATAATTTAAACTATACCTGAATCATGAATATATAAAGCACTTCACTAATTTATCAAATATTATATGATTGAATAGTCTTGGATTAATCTTCATTATATGTTTGTGCTATTATCTATAAGTATATTATATTTGATAGTCTATAATTTAATATTTCTGGTTCCAAAAATGAAGTGGCTATTCCATTGCTAAATGTGTAGAGAAGTTCTCGTCCACCTAGGCATGTCTTTCTCGAACACATGTTTAATCTTAGATAAGAAAAGCAATCTCACATATATGAATTGGATGATGGTTTTCACTTAAACTCATTTATTGTATTTCCAATATAAAATCTTTGAATAGTCTTCTCAATCTTTTTTTTACTATGTAAGTATGATAAATTCATATTCTGTTACCCTTATATAATGTTTTATGTTTTTAATTCGTACAAAATTTTGAGTTTTTTATCATTATATTATTTTACTATCTTCTGAACTATTTTTACATTATATAGAATATGTTATTAATACTATATACACCCTTCGTTACAAAATATTTGTCCACTTTAATTTTCACACATATTAATAAATGTAATAATTATAGAGTTGAATTGCTTAATTTTTTAACTAGTGTATCACTTTTTGTTTTATATGAAATCTACTCATTTTGGAAAAAATATCAATGAACATAAAGGTTAGTAAAATAATTCTACAAAGAAAATGGACTTTGAAATAAAAAGGAAAATAATGGGACACCTAGATCTCACTTTACAAATTAAAAGAACCTAACTATTTTTATGGTATAAAAATGTTATATATTCAGCCTTTATTCATCATTAATACACTCAAAACAATAAAAATAAGTATTTCAGCAATAATGAATCAAAACTAGTCTATATTAGATCAATAACATGTTACGCACAACCTATATAAAAATCCGGTTATATAAATGATCTAAGTAGAGTGTAGAAGGATTGAAGATTAAAACATGGTTATTGTTAAAAGATGGAGAGCTAGAAGACTCAAGATTATACATACCCGTTGATCTTTAAAAATTTTGTAGAATGCTTTAAGAGAAAAATGGTTTCCAAAAAATATAGGATGTAGGGTGGAAGAGGTAGAGGGGGGAGAGGGGTATATAAGAAGAGGATAAAATAGTTTTGTATGTGTTTTTTAAGAGCCCACATTGTCATAACATAGTTTTTTTGATATCTTTATCGTTTTAACATACTATATTTTAAAATTATTATCAATATAGTCCCTAAAAGATTGAATTTATTTTCTAAGACCTCCTTTTTCTTGAGATTTTTTATAATTTTAATGTCGAATATGACAAATTGAATACGTATAGATCCGACGTTTAATGTAATTAAATTAGTATATATCTATTATATATAAAAGAAACTTATGCCTTTTCTCATTCAATATTATTAATGAGTTTGTCCAAAAAAGAAATTTTTAAATTTGAATTCATTTGAAATAGTAAATTATTAAAAGATCATTTAGTATTCTTAGAAATTGAGGTTATACCTTATTAAATGAAATTATGTGCCCGTTTAGAAGTGTTTTTCTAGAAAAACACTTAAAAATATTTTTAAAAGTACTTTTAAAATGTTTTAAACCCCGAAATTTTTTTGTGAGAAACACTAAATATGTTCTTCTTAAAAAACAATTAAAGTGATTAATGATGTCAAAATTATTTTTAATATTTTTTTTAATTTTAATTTTTATTCAAAAAGAACTTTTTTCTTTTAGAATAAGCACTTCCAAACAGGTCTTATATTGTATTAAATATTATTTATAAACTAAATCTTCCCATTTCCAAAAGGGTGGGCGCGGTAAGAGTATTAAAGAAAGGTCCCAAACAATAGTTTAATTACATAAAATTGAGAATTTTTTCTTTGATATATGTTTAGAGTAAAAAGTAGTATACAAAAATTTACAGCCCAACATATTTATTTTTGAAAATATTATACTTGTTAGATTTGTATTAACCATAATTTTTATCTTAATTTCGAGTCATTCGAAAGATGGATTATTTTGAGTCATTCTTATGGACCTTCCCCAAGTGTTTCTGAATCTTCACTTGGGCATTCGACGTTTAAAAAGAAAATTATTTAAATAAATTATTTTATATGTATGAATATTTTTCATTTGTATAATTAAATATATATTGACTTATATTATCATTAATTAAAAAAATAGTTAATATCAAGACTTATAATTAATTTTTTGTTTAATATAGGGACCTTGAGTGTAATATTTCATAATATAAAGACATATAGTGCATTTAAGTCCAAAAACCGTTTTGGGGCCAATGTCCCAACCCACTTTTCCATATTTCAGTAGAGTATTGGATTACCGACCAAAAAATAGAACATGAAATATGATAAAACTTAAAATATTACTTTCTTGATTTAGAAAATATAAAAAAATTATGTTAATTTGTCCCATAATCTGTGTGAAAATTAGATCCTATAATACCTTTATATAATGTAACAGAGTATTGTGTTTTCCTTTTTAATCATTAATCTCATTTGACTAAATCAATTTTTCGTAATTATAATGTGTATTATGGTGTTTAATAAAAAATAATTGAAGTGGACGATTAAGACGAAAAATAATCAGGGTAACTATAGATTATTTTATATTTATACGTGTAAAACTATAATAACTTTATTATATATATGCAAAATCGGCATAATTCTTAACTAATGGTGTACAATTTGTTAGTGAAAAATATAGTTATGACATAAAAAAAAAATTTCCCATATGCAAAGAGATTGTAAGGGCGGAACCCTTCAAGTCCCAAGGGGCTTAAGCCCCCTTCCCCCCTTGAACCCGTAAATTTAAGAATACGTCAATGCAATTTTGTCCCGAAAAATAATTTAAACCCCTCTGAGAACGCATAACTTATTATGTCTTAATAGTATAGAAACTTTGCATTTTAGCATTAAAATTGAGGTTAGGTGTTCAAATCTTAGCATTTGCTTTCTCTTTTTTACAAATAAAGATTTATGTTATAAATTTGTCAATTTTTATAAAACCTATTTTGATTTTGATGATAGTATTACTTAATAATTTATTATTTATATTACTCAAATAAAATTAGTGTTTAATTTTTACAAATGATTAATTTCTCATCTTTATAAATTAAAATATAACAAATGGTATATTAATAATTTAGTATAATGCTACTAATACCATATACATCAAGTATATATATATAATGGTGCTGGTTTACATATTTTTGGGGTAACTAGGAACGGATAAACTCATCAATTAAAGAAAAGAAAAACGTCAAGACGTTGGATTCTCATAGTTGCATTGCTAGTTATATGTTTATGTGTCATATTATTACCTTAAAAAATCTCTAGAAGCATTGACTCCTGACTCCCGTATATTTTAAGCCCCCTCTCAATTTAGTTTATGGATCCACCTCTGATCCCGAGATACAACTCTTAACATGCATATGGATAAATGTCATCCTAGTAAATTTTCTAGAACAACACAAATAGTGGCACGTAAGCTACAGACTAAGCAACCAAACCCGGCCTTGTACATTAGAGGAGCTGGATACAGTGAGGGGAACAACTTTTCCATCACGCTCAGGTATACCTGCAAGTCAACAGATTGATCCCCAAGGTGACATCGATAGGAAAGGGAAGAGACATGTGGCGGAAGAACCCGAAAGTAGCAATTCTCGTAAAGGAAGGAAACTACCAACAGGACTTAGACACCAGGTATAATATATTTCTCCTTTATTGATTAATAGATGTCATGATCCTCGTCAAGTATTCATAACTTCCAGTTGGTCCATGGTTATTTAAGTTTATCTTCGTAATTTTTTATTTATATTATCGGTTTGTATTTTGTTGTTTATATGATATAATATAGGTTACTTATAAAAATTTATGGACTTATAGTGAGATTAATTTAAAAAATAGGAAACATATTGTTTAATTTTTGCATAATGCAATTTTTTATTCCGTTTCAATTGGTCTATTTTTTTAGTATATCTTATTAAGCTTTTAGTTATAGTATTTGTATGAATATTTTGTTATATATTTGATAAATACAGGGTATATGTATAACATAGGTACTAATAGTGTGATTATATAAAACACAAATTATGGCAATTTTTGCAAAATATAGGGACCTATAGTGCAATTAAATTAAAATAAAATATACCATTACCCCAATCCCTTAGCCCCCTATAGAAGTATCTTGATCCATCCCTTATTAATATTATATGAATTATTTGAATTATTTAAACAGAAAAATAATGAAAAGAATAACAAGTCTTATTATGCGTCACAATTCTTAACACTATTATGGATTTATAAGAGATGAATTAATCATTAGTTAAGGATGAAATTTCTAGGAGAATAACACATGTTTTATCTCTTGATATGACATAATGATTTTTATTAATGGTCCTATCAAAAAAAATGTGACACTTAAATTTTTCTAATCCAGTTTGATTCTGGTTGGGTAAGTTGATATAAGGTTACTCAAACTTGGTCAGCTTTTGATACTTTATTAAAACTTAATAATTTAAAATGAAAAACTCAACAATCGTTATAAAAATAAAAAGATTAACAACTCAAAATGTAAAATACAATTACAATTTTGCATTGTAAAAATTAATCGAAATATATTACAATCTTAAGTAATTTATAAAATTTTCAAAACGTAAAATCTTCAAATGTTGATCTTTAAATATAATCGACAATTTAAAAAAAGTATTTTTTATCAATCTTTTTAATTTCATTTTTCTCCTTTCTAACAAAATAATCATCTCATCCATTGTTCTCATTGTCTTTGTTTTTCGACATTGCTCAGTTTTTCCACATCGATTCGTCGTTATTTTCTTTTTTCTTCGTTAGCACATTAATAAAGGGTTCAAATCTTGTCAACTACTAGTACCCAATCTCTCATTCATTAGTTACTTTACTCGTTCTCTCTCTCTCTCTTGAAAAGTGTTGAGACTTTTCATAATCCAAAGTAATAAATTTTAAAAGTTCATATTAATTGCTCATTTTCTATTTTTTTATCTGTATTGTATATTCGTTGTATAATTTTAAGGTTCTTGTTCTATGTTTTGGTTGGTAACATGATGGATTGAAGGAATCTAGTACATTCGAGGTTTGTATATTTACATACATTCTAATTTTTTTTAACAAATTAGTGCATTATACTAATATTAATACTCAGTGTGTTCTTAATTTGCTATGACAGAATATGCTTGATCTTACCCCACATACAGATTTATTAATGGAGCTGCCTTCAAAATATACATTTGAGACAACCCTTGTTGACATGATAGTAAGTTTATATAATTCATTTAACAAATCCAATTTAGTGATTTCGAAGAGGCCAAAGGCTCCAACCCCATTTGTGGAGTTGGTGTTTTTACTTCAAATCTTTGTAATATGATAAGACAATTCCCAAAATTGTAAATATGTTTTCCACCATGGTAAAGAAAGATAATAAATTAATACAAGAAAAATCAATATAGAGCTAAAACTTTTTTTTAAAACTTTTTGCATGCATTACCTTGTGGAAATTTCAAGGCTTGGATTTTTCATTGTTAGCTCAAAACTAGATATGAGTTCAACCTGCAATATATAAGAAGTAATTTAAGATTAATTATGTTGATTATATAATCATGACAGACTCTTTAAATTGGCTTAAATGCATAACATGGTCATTTTCATACTTGTATGGAGATTTATGCTCTCATACCACATAATTTTATATAAAAAATTAATTGAATTATACCACAAAACAAAACTAAACCTTTATAATTGAGAATACTTATGTCTAAAAAAATTGCTTAATGTCTTTATGATAGAAATATTTATTATGATGACTATATTTTAGAAAAATGATAAAAATTATATAATATAATTTTATTATAGTAAATATTTATTAAACATATATTTTTATATGAAATCAACTCATTTAGGAAAAAAATCAATGAACGTAAAGGTTAGTAATATAATTCTGCAAACAAAATGAACTTGGAAATAAAAAGGAAAATATTGGGACACCTAAATCTCACTTTACAAATAAATGTAACCTAACTATTTTTCTGGTATAAAAATATGGATATTCAAGCTTTATTCATCATTAATTCACTCGAAACGGTAAAAATAAGTATTTCAGCAATAATGAATCAAAACTAGTCTATAGTAGATCAATAACATGTTATGCACAACCCATATAAAAATTCGGTTATATAAATGATCTAAGTAAATTGTAGAAGGATTGAAGATTAAAACATGCTTATTGTTAAAAGACGGAGAGCTAGAAGACTCAAGATTATACGTACCCGTTGATTTTTAAAAAAAATTTAGAATGCTTTAAGTGAAAATTGGTTTCCAAAAAATATAGGATGTAGGGTGAATAAGGTTAGGGTGTAAGAGGGAGAGGGGAGAGAGGAGTATATAAGAAGAGGAGTAAATAGTGTAGTATGTGTTATATTAGAGCCAAAATTGTCATAACATGGTTTTGTTTGCTATCTTTATCTTTGTAGCATTCTATATTTTAAATATTTATCAATATAGCCACCAAAAGATTGAATTTATTTTCTAAGACCTCATTTTTCTTGAAATATTTTTTAAATTTTAATGTCGAATGAGACAAATTGAATACGTATAGATCCGACGTCTAATATAATTAAATAAGTACATATATTATATATAAAAGAAACTTATGCCTTTTCCGATTCAATAGTATTTTATGAGTTTGTCCAAAAAGGAATATTGAATAGTAAATAATTAAAAAATCATTTAGTATTCTTAGAAATTGAGGTCATACCTTATTAAATGACATTATGTGCCCGTTTAGAAGTGTTTTTCTAGAAAAACACTTAAAAGTATATTTAAAACTTTTATAGTGTTTTAAACCCGGAAAAACACTTTTATGAGAAACAATAAATATGTGCTTCTTAAAAAAACATTTAAAATGATTTTAGATGTCAAACTTATATTTATTAATTTTTTTAAATTTTAATTTTTATTCAAAAAGCGCTTTTTTCTTTTAGAATAAACACTTCCAAACAGGTCTTATATCGTATTAAATATTTTAAAAATAATAATGTATTATTTATAAACTAAATCTTCCCATTTCCAAAAGGGTGGGCGCGGTAAGAGTATTAAAGAAAAGTCCCAAACAATAGTTTAATTACATAAAATTGAGAATTTTATCTTTGATATATATTTAGAGTAAAAAGTAGTCTACAAAAATTTATAGCCCAACATATTTATTTTTAAAAATATTATACTTGTTAGATTTTTATTAACCATAATTTTTATCTTAATTTCGAGTCATTCAAAAGATGGATTATTTTGAGTCATTCTTATGGACCTTCCCCATGTTTTTCTGAATCTTCACTTGGGCATTCGACGTTTAATAAGAAAATTATTTAAAAAAATTATTTTATATGTATGAATATTTTTCATTTGTATAATTAAATATATATTGACTTATATTGTCATTAATTAAAAAAATAGTTAATATCAAGACTTATAGTTAATTTTTTGTTTAATATAGGGACCTTGAGTGTAATATTTCATAATATAAAGACATATAGTGCATTTAAGTCCAAAAACCGTTTTGGGGCCAATGTCCCAACCCACTTTTCCATATTTCAGTAGAGTATTGGATTACCGTCCAAAAAATAGAACATGAAATATGATAAAACTTAAAATTTTACTTTCTTGATTTAGAAAATATAAAAAAATTATGTTAATTTGTCCCATAATCTTTGTGAAAATTAGATCCTATAATACCTTTATATAATGTAACAGAGTATTGTGTTTTCCTTTTTAATCATTAATCTCATTTGACTAAATCAATTTTTCGTAATTATAATGTGTATTATGGTGTTTAATAAAATATAATTGAAGTGGACGATTAAGAAGAAAAATAATCAGGGTAACTATAGATTATTTTATATTTATACTTGTAAAACTATAAAAACTTTATTATATATATTCAAAATTGGCATAATTCCTAACTAATGGTGTACAATTTGTTAGTGAAAAATATTGTTATGACATCAAACAAAAATTCCCATATGCAAAGAGTTTGTAAGGGCGGATCCCTTCAAGTCCCAAGGGGCTTAAGCCCCCTGTCCCCCTTGAACCCGTAAATTTAAGAATACGTCAATGCAATTTTGTCCCGAAAAATAATTTAAACCCCTCTGAGAACGCATAAGTTATTATGTCTTAATAGTATAGAAACTTTGCATTTTAGCATTAAAATTGAGGTTAGGTGTTCAAATCTTTGCATTGCTTTATATTTTTTATAAATAAAGATTTATGTTATAAATTTGTCAATTTTTATAAAACCTATCTTGATTTTGATGATAGTATTACTTAGTAATTTATTATTTATATTACTCAAATAAAATTAGTGTTTAATTTTTACAAATGATAAATTTCTCATCTTTATAAATTAAAATATAACAAATGTATATTAATAATTTAATATAATGCTACTAATACAATATACATCAAGTGTATATAATGGTGCTGGTTTACATATTTTTGGGGTAACTAGGAACGGATAAACTCATCAATTAAAGAAAAGAAAAACGTCAAGACGTTGATTCTCATAGTTGCATTGCTAGTTGTATGTTTATGTGTCATATTTTTACCTTAAAAAATCTCTAGAGGCATTGACTCCTGACTCCCGTATATTTTAAGCACCCTCTCAATTTAGTTTATGGATCCGCCTCTGATCCCCAGATACAACTCTTGACATGCATATGGATAAATGACATCCTAGTAAATTTTCTGGGACAACACAAATAGTGGCACGTAAGCTACAGACTAAGCAACCAAACCCGGCCTTGTACATTAGAGGAGCTAGATACAGTGAGGGGAACAACTTTTCCATCAAGCGCGGGAACAACTTTTCTATCACGCTCAGGTATACCTGCAAGTCAACAGATTGATCCCCAAGGTGACATCGAAGAGACATGTGGCGGATGAACCCGAAAGTAGCAATTCTCGTAAAGGAAGGAAACTACCAACTGGACGTAGACACCACGTATAATATTTTTCTCCTTTATTGATTAATAGATGTCATGATTCTCGTCAAGTATTCATAACTTCTAGTTGGTCCATGATTATTTAAGTTTATCTTCGTAATTTTTTATTTATATTATCGGTTTGTATTTTGTTGTTTATATGATATAATATAGGTTACTTTTAAAAATTTATGGACTTATAGTGAGATTAATTTAAAAAATAGGAAACATATTGTTTAATTTTTGCATAATGCAATTTTTTATTCGGTTTCAATTGGTCTATTTTTTAGCATATCTTATTAAGCTTTTAGTTATAGTATTTGTATGAATATTTTGTTATATATTTGATAAAAATAGGGTATATGTATAACATAGGTACTAATAGTGTGATTATATAAAAAATAAATTATGGAAATTTTTGCAAAATATAGGGACCTATAGTGCCATTAAATTAAAATAAAAATTACCATTACCCCAATCCCTTAGACCCCTATAGAAGTATCTTGATCCAGCCCTTATTAATATTATATAAATTATTTCAATTATTTAAACAGAAAAATAATGAAAAGAATAACAAGTCTTATTATGCGCCACAATTCTTAACACTATTATGGATTTATAAGAGATGAATTAATCATTAGTTAAGGATAAAATTTCTAGGAGAATAACACATGTTTTATCTCTTGATAAGATATAATGATTTTTATTAATGGACCTATCAAAAAAAATGTGACACTTAAATTTTTCTAATCCAGTTTGATTCTGGTTGGGTAAGTTGATATAAGGTTACTCAAACTTGGTCAGCTTTTGATACTTTATTAAAACTTAATAATTTAAAATGAAAAACTCAACAATCGTTATAAAAATAAAAAGATTAACAACTCAAAATGTAAAATACAATTACAATTTTGCATTGTAAAAATTAATCGAAATATATTACAATCTTAAGTAATTTATAAAATTTTCAAAACGTAAAATCTTCAAATGTTGATCTTTAAATATAATCGACAATTTAAAAAAAGTATTTTTTATCAATCTTTTTAATTTCATTTTTCTCCTTTCTAACAAAATAATCATCTCATCCATTGTTCTCATTGTCTTTGTTTTTCGACATTGCTCAGTTTTTCCACATCGATTCGTCGTTATTTTCTTTTTTCTTCGTTAGCACATTAATAAAGGGTTCAAATCTTGTCAACTACTAGTACCCAATCTCTCATTCATTAGTTACTTTACTCGTTCTCTCTCTCTCTCTTGAAAAGTGTTGAGACTTTTCATAATCCAAAGTAATAAATTTTAAAAGTTCATATTAATTGCTCATTTTCTATTTTTTTATCTGTATTGTATATTCGTTGTATAATTTTAAGGTTCTTGTTCTATGTTTTGGTTGGTAACATGATGGATTGAAGGAATCTAGTACATTCGAGGTTTGTATATTTACATACATTCTAATTTTTTTTAACAAATTAGTGCATTATACTAATATTAATACTCAGTGTGTTCTTAATTTGCTATGACAGAATATGCTTGATCTTACCCCACATACAGATTTATTAATGGAGCTGCCTTCAAAATATACATTTGAGACAACCCTTGTTGACATGATAGTAAGTTTATATAATTCATTTAACAAATCCAATTTAGTGATTTCGAAGAGGCCAAAGGCTCCAACCCCATTTGTGGAGTTGGTGTTTTTACTTCAAATCTTTGTAATATGATAAGACAATTCCCAAAATTGTAAATATGTTTTCCACCATGGTAAAGAAAGATAATAAATTAATACAAGAAAAATCAATATAGAGCTAAAACTTTTTTTTAAAACTTTTTGCATGCATTACCTTGTGGAAATTTCAAGGCTTGGATTTTTCATTGTTAGCTCAAAACTAGATATGAGTTCAACCTGCAATATATAAGAAGTAATTTAAGATTAATTATGTTGATTATATAATCATGACAGACTCTTTAAATTGGCTTAAATGCATAACATGGTCATTTTCATACTTGTATGGAGATTTATGCTCTCATACCACATAATTTTATATAAAAAATTAATTGAATTATACCACAAAACAAAACTAAACCTTTATAATTGAGAATACTTATGTCTAAAAAAATTGCTTAATGTCTTTATGATAGAAATATTTATTATGATGACTATATTTTAGAAAAATGATAAAAATTATATAATATAATTTTATTATAGTAAATATTTATTAAACATATATTTTTATATGAAATCAACTCATTTAGGAAAAAAATCAATGAACGTAAAGGTTAGTAATATAATTCTGCAAACAAAATGAACTTGGAAATAAAAAGGAAAATATTGGGACACCTAAATCTCACTTTACAAATAAATGTAACCTAACTATTTTTCTGGTATAAAAATATGGATATTCAAGCTTTATTCATCATTAATTCACTCGAAACGGTAAAAATAAGTATTTCAGCAATAATGAATCAAAACTAGTCTATAGTAGATCAATAACATGTTATGCACAACCCATATAAAAATTCGGTTATATAAATGATCTAAGTAAATTGTAGAAGGATTGAAGATTAAAACATGCTTATTGTTAAAAGACGGAGAGCTAGAAGACTCAAGATTATACGTACCCGTTGATTTTTAAAAAAAATTTAGAATGCTTTAAGTGAAAATTGGTTTCCAAAAAATATAGGATGTAGGGTGAATAAGGTTAGGGTGTAAGAGGGAGAGGGGAGAGAGGAGTATATAAGAAGAGGAGTAAATAGTGTAGTATGTGTTATATTAGAGCCAAAATTGTCATAACATGGTTTTGTTTGCTATCTTTATCTTTGTAGCATTCTATATTTTAAATATTTATCAATATAGCCACCAAAAGATTGAATTTATTTTCTAAGACCTCATTTTTCTTGAAATATTTTTTAAATTTTAATGTCGAATGAGACAAATTGAATACGTATAGATCCGACGTCTAATATAATTAAATAAGTACATATATTATATATAAAAGAAACTTATGCCTTTTCCGATTCAATAGTATTTTATGAGTTTGTCCAAAAAGGAATATTGAATAGTAAATAATTAAAAAATCATTTAGTATTCTTAGAAATTGAGGTCATACCTTATTAAATGACATTATGTGCCCGTTTAGAAGTGTTTTTCTAGAAAAACACTTAAAAGTATATTTAAAACTTTTATAGTGTTTTAAACCCGGAAAAACACTTTTATGAGAAACAATAAATATGTGCTTCTTAAAAAAACATTTAAAATGATTTTAGATGTCAAACTTATATTTATTAATTTTTTTAAATTTTAATTTTTATTCAAAAAGCGCTTTTTTCTTTTAGAATAAACACTTCCAAACAGGTCTTATATCGTATTAAATATTTTAAAAATAATAATGTATTATTTATAAACTAAATCTTCCCATTTCCAAAAGGGTGGGCGCGGTAAGAGTATTAAAGAAAAGTCCCAAACAATAGTTTAATTACATAAAATTGAGAATTTTATCTTTGATATATATTTAGAGTAAAAAGTAGTCTACAAAAATTTATAGCCCAACATATTTATTTTTAAAAATATTATACTTGTTAGATTTTTATTAACCATAATTTTTATCTTAATTTCGAGTCATTCAAAAGATGGATTATTTTGAGTCATTCTTATGGACCTTCCCCATGTTTTTCTGAATCTTCACTTGGGCATTCGACGTTTAATAAGAAAATTATTTAAAAAAATTATTTTATATGTATGAATATTTTTCATTTGTATAATTAAATATATATTGACTTATATTGTCATTAATTAAAAAAATAGTTAATATCAAGACTTATAGTTAATTTTTTGTTTAATATAGGGACCTTGAGTGTAATATTTCATAATATAAAGACATATAGTGCATTTAAGTCCAAAAACCGTTTTGGGGCCAATGTCCCAACCCACTTTTCCATATTTCAGTAGAGTATTGGATTACCGTCCAAAAAATAGAACATGAAATATGATAAAACTTAAAATTTTACTTTCTTGATTTAGAAAATATAAAAAAATTATGTTAATTTGTCCCATAATCTTTGTGAAAATTAGATCCTATAATACCTTTATATAATGTAACAGAGTATTGTGTTTTCCTTTTTAATCATTAATCTCATTTGACTAAATCAATTTTTCGTAATTATAATGTGTATTATGGTGTTTAATAAAATATAATTGAAGTGGACGATTAAGAAGAAAAATAATCAGGGTAACTATAGATTATTTTATATTTATACTTGTAAAACTATAAAAACTTTATTATATATATTCAAAATTGGCATAATTCCTAACTAATGGTGTACAATTTGTTAGTGAAAAATATTGTTATGACATCAAACAAAAATTCCCATATGCAAAGAGTTTGTAAGGGCGGATCCCTTCAAGTCCCAAGGGGCTTAAGCCCCCTGTCCCCCTTGAACCCGTAAATTTAAGAATACGTCAATGCAATTTTGTCCCGAAAAATAATTTAAACCCCTCTGAGAACGCATAAGTTATTATGTCTTAATAGTATAGAAACTTTGCATTTTAGCATTAAAATTGAGGTTAGGTGTTCAAATCTTTGCATTGCTTTATATTTTTTATAAATAAAGATTTATGTTATAAATTTGTCAATTTTTATAAAACCTATCTTGATTTTGATGATAGTATTACTTAGTAATTTATTATTTATATTACTCAAATAAAATTAGTGTTTAATTTTTACAAATGATAAATTTCTCATCTTTATAAATTAAAATATAACAAATGTATATTAATAATTTAATATAATGCTACTAATACAATATACATCAAGTGTATATAATGGTGCTGGTTTACATATTTTTGGGGTAACTAGGAACGGATAAACTCATCAATTAAAGAAAAGAAAAACGTCAAGACGTTGATTCTCATAGTTGCATTGCTAGTTGTATGTTTATGTGTCATATTTTTACCTTAAAAAATCTCTAGAGGCATTGACTCCTGACTCCCGTATATTTTAAGCACCCTCTCAATTTAGTTTATGGATCCGCCTCTGATCCCCAGATACAACTCTTGACATGCATATGGATAAATGACATCCTAGTAAATTTTCTGGGACAACACAAATAGTGGCACGTAAGCTACAGACTAAGCAACCAAACCCGGCCTTGTACATTAGAGGAGCTAGATACAGTGAGGGGAACAACTTTTCCATCAAGCGCGGGAACAACTTTTCTATCACGCTCAGGTATACCTGCAAGTCAACAGATTGATCCCCAAGGTGACATCGAAGAGACATGTGGCGGATGAACCCGAAAGTAGCAATTCTCGTAAAGGAAGGAAACTACCAACTGGACGTAGACACCACGTATAATATTTTTCTCCTTTATTGATTAATAGATGTCATGATTCTCGTCAAGTATTCATAACTTCTAGTTGGTCCATGATTATTTAAGTTTATCTTCGTAATTTTTTATTTATATTATCGGTTTGTATTTTGTTGTTTATATGATATAATATAGGTTACTTTTAAAAATTTATGGACTTATAGTGAGATTAATTTAAAAAATAGGAAACATATTGTTTAATTTTTGCATAATGCAATTTTTTATTCGGTTTCAATTGGTCTATTTTTTAGCATATCTTATTAAGCTTTTAGTTATAGTATTTGTATGAATATTTTGTTATATATTTGATAAATATAGGGTATATGTATAACATAGGTACTAATAGTGTGATTATATAAAAAATAAATTATGGAAATTTTTGCAAAATATAGGGACCTATAGTGCCATTAAATTAAAATAAAAATTACCATTACCCCAATCCCTTAGACCCCTATAGAAGTATCTTGATCCAGCCCTTATTAATATTATATAAATTATTTCAATTATTTAAACAGAAAAATAATGAAAAGAATAACAAGTCTTATTATGCGCCACAATTCTTAACACTATTATGGATTTATAAGAGATGAATTAATCATTAGTTAAGGATAAAATTTCTAGGAGAATAACACATGTTTTATCTCTTGATAAGATATAATGATTTTTATTAATGGACCTATCAAAAAAAATGTGACACTTTAATATTTCTAATCTAGTTTGATTCTGGTTAGGTAAGTTAATATAAGGTTACTCAAACTTGGCCAGCTTTTATTACTTTATTAAAACTTAATAATTTAAAATGAAAAACTCAAGAATCGTTATAATAATAAAAAGATTAACAACTCAAAATGTAAAATACAATTACAATTTTGCATTGTAAAAATTAATCTAAATATATTACAATCCTAAGTAATTTATAAAATTTACAAAACATACAATTTTCAAATGTTGATCTTTAAATATAATCGACAAGTTAAAAAAAGTATTTTTTTATCATTCTTTTTAATTTCATTTTTCTCTTTTCTAACAAAATAATCATCTAATCCATTGTTCTCATTGTCTTTGTTTTTCCACATTGCTCCGTTTTTCCACATCGATTCGTCGTTATTTTCTTTCTTTTTTTGATCACTTACCTTTTTAGGTTTTTTTTTAATTTAATAATCAGATTCTTCTTTAGCACATTAATAAAGGGTTCAAATCTTGTCAACTACTAGTACCCAATCTCTCATTCATTAGTTACTTTACTTGTTCTCTCTCTCTCTTGAGAAGTGTTGAGACTTTTCATAATCCAATGTCATAAATTTTATAAGTTCATATTAATTGCTCATTTTCTATTTTTCAATCCAAATTTTTTATTATATTCGTTGTCTAATTTTTAAGGTTTTTTCTATTTAGTATAATTCATTTATTTTCTAATCGTGCCTTGGGTTTCTCGGCTTGCTTGTGAAAACTCCTCTTAAAGGAAAGAAATGGAGTATTGTAATTCAATTAGAAAAATTGGATGAGTATGTAATTAGAAGTTAAACTTCAACATCTCATGTGATTAAGAGTTTCTTTGTGGTTGACAAGGCATTTCATATGTTGTGTGAAAGGAAAATGGGCTCCAAAACTATTGGGTTTGTCTCAAGTGAGGAAGATATGTATTTGATGTAATATTCTTGTCAAGTGTGATATTTTGGATAATTCAGGAAATAAGGTGAGTGAACTAAACCTCTGTGATGTGGTTTTTGAAAATTTGTAGAAGGTTAGTTTAATGATTTTTCCTGATTTTCATGTTGGTAACTCTCATGCTTCCCATCTGAAAGCAATAGAAGGAGGAAACCAAGAGTTATGTGAGTATAAAATCTTCCATGATTTATCCTAATATTACGGAAATCAAGGATAGTAACTTCAGTTTTTTGACATTGGAGGCTAGTTATTGCTTACCTTGACTAATTAAAAGTGTTTTCGAGATGGGGTTAAATACTTTGTCTAGACTTTTGAGATGGAGAGTTTTTCTATGAAGGGGAAGTTTAATGGAAATTTTTTTTTTCAGAAAATTATGAAGAAGGTATTAAGCTTGAATATTTTATCCTCCTCGGATAAAGACTGAAAAGATATTGGTGAATCCTCTTAAAAAATTATTGAAAAGTTATTTAATATTTGGAAAGATTGTTTAATAGGACAATTTTTAGTAAGTCTCCTGATTTCTACATGGTAAAGAGCATGACTCGTATTTCCTAGAAATGTATTGGAATACATATTTTCAAATATAATATAAATATGAAATTGTTCCATCTTTAAAGTGGAGGAACTTATAACAAGATACTTGAGTAGGTGTGGAATGTTGGAAGCAAAATAATGTTGTTAAGAAGGAGGGGTCATCGTATGATGCTTGAAAAGATAGATACTAAGAGGTTCCATACTAAAGAAGATTTCACTACAATTGTAGATAAAGGATGTAGTTTTATATGTGGGTAGTGCAATTCGCGTTGTTGATCAAATGGACGCAGTTATTGTTACTAGACCAACAACAGGTATGTAATTTAAATCTTGAGTCTTGTAGCTCTTTGTCCTTCGAAAGATGGATTATTTTGAGTCATTCTTATGAACCTTCCCCAAGTGTTTCTATTTTTCACCTGGGCATTCGACATTTAAAAAGAAAAGTATTTACAAAAATTGTTTTATATGTATGAATATTTGTCATTTGTATAATTAAATATATATTGACTTATATTGTCATTAATTAAAAAAATAGTTAATATCGAGACTTATAATTAATTTTTTGTTTAATATATGGACCTTGAGTGTAATATTTCATATTATAAAGACATATATTGCATTTAATTCCAAAAACTGTTTTGGGGCCAATATCCCAACCACCTTTTCCCTATTTCAGTAGAGTATTGGATTACCGACCAAAAAAATAGAACATGAAATATGATAAAACTTAAAATTTCACTTTCTTGATTTAGAAAATCTAAAAAAATTATTTTAATTTGTCCCATAATATTTTTGAAAATTAGATCCTATATTACCTTTATATAATGTAACAGAGTATTGTGTCTTCCTTTTTAATCATTGATCTCATTGGACTAAATTAATTTTTTGTAATAATAATGTGTATTATGGTGTTTCATAAAATATAATTGGAGCGGATGACTAATAAGAAAAATAATCAAGGAACCTATAGATTATTTTATATTTATACTTGTAAAAACTATAATAACCTTTGGTATATATTATGCAAAATCGGCATAATTCTTAACTAATGGTATACAATTTATCAGTGAAAAATATAGGTATGACATCAAAATTTTGTCCCATATGCAAAGAGATTGTAAAGGCGGATCCCTTCAAGTCCCAGGGGGCTCAAGTCCTCCCCCCTTGAACCCGTAAATTTTAGAATACGTCATTGCAATTTTGTCCCGAAAAATAATATAAACCCCTCTGAATATTTGTGTAAACAATGTATACTATAAAGAACACATAAAATGGCTTAATAGTATAGAACTTTGCATTTTAGCATTAAAATGGAGGTTATGTGTTCAAATCTTAGCAAGTGCTTTATCTTTTTTTATTAATAAAGATTTATGTTATAAATTTGTCAACTTTTATAAAACCTTTTTTGAGTTTGATAATAGTATTACTTAGTAATTTATTATTTATATTACTCAAATAAAATTAGTGTTTAATTTTTACAAATGATTAATTTCTCATCTTTATAAATTAAAATATAACATATGTTATATTAATAATTTAATATAATACTACTAATACCATATAAATTAAGTGTATATAATGGTGTGGGTTTACATATTTTTGGGGTACCTAGTAACAAATAAATCCATCAATTAAAGAAAAGAAAAGCGTCAAGACGTTGGATTCTCTTAGTTGCATTGCTAGTTATATGTTTATGTGTCATATTTTTACCTTAAAAAATCTCTAGAAGCGTTGACTCCTGACTCCCGTATATTTTAAGCCCCCTCTGAATTTAGTTTATAGATCCGCCTCTGATCCCCATATACAACTCTTAACATGCATATGGATAATTGTCATCTTAGTAAATTTGCTGGGACAAGGCAAATAGTGGCACGTAAGCTACAGACTAAGCAAACAAATATGCGGTCCATTGTGGACATTTATGCATCAACCCGGCCTTGTACATTAGAGGAGTTGGATACAGTGAGGGGAACAACTTTTCCATCAAGCTCGGGAACAACTTTTCCATCACGCTCATTGATCCCCAAGGTGACATCGATAGGAAAGGGAAGAGACATGTGGCGGAAGAACCTGAAAGTAGCAATTCTCGTAAAGGAAGGAAACTACCAACTGGACGTAGACACTAGGTATAATATTTTTCTCCTTTATTGATTAATAGATGTCATGATCCTCGTCAAGTATTCATAACTTCCAGTTGGTCCCTGGTTATTTAAGTTTATCTTCGTAATTTTTGATTTATACTATCGGTTTGTATTTTGTTGTTTATATGATATAATATAGGTTACTTTTAAAAATTTATGGACTTATATTGAGATTAATTTAAAAAATAGGAAACATATTGTTTAATTTTTGCATAATGCAATATTTATTCGGTTTCAATTGGTCTATTTTCTTAGCATATCTTTTTAAGCTTTTAGTTATAGTATTTGTATGAATATTTTGTTATATATTTGATAAATAAAGGGTATATGTATAAAATAGGTACTAATAGTGTGATTATATAAAAAAACAAATTATGGCAATTTTTGCAAAATATAGGGACCTATAGTGTAATTTAATTAAAATAAAATATACCATTACCCCAATCCCTTAGCCCCCTATTGAAGTATCTTGATCCACCCCTTATTAATCTTATATGAATTATTTGAATTATTTAAACAGAAAAAAAATGAAAAGAATAACAAGTCTTATTATGCGCCACAATTCTTAACACTATTATGGATTTATAAGAGATGAATTAATCATTACTTAAGGATGATATTTCTAGTAGAATAACACATGTGTTATCTCTTGATAAGACATAATGATTTTTATTAATGGACCTATCAAAAAAAATGTGACACTGAAACTTTTCTAGTCCAGTTTGATTCTGGTTGGGTAAGTTGATATAAGGTTACTCAAACTTGGTCAGCTTTTGATTTTTTTATTAAAACATAATAATTTAAAATGAAAAACTCAACAATCGTTATAAAAATAAAAAGATTAACAACTCAAAATGTAAAATACAATTACAATTTTGCATTGTAAAAATTAATCGAAAAATATTACAATCTTAAGTAATTTATAAAATTTACAAAACATACAATCTTCAAATGTTGATTTTTAAATATAATAGACAAGTTAAATTTTTTTTTTATCATTCTCTTTAATTTTATTCTTCTCTTTTCTAACAAAATAATCATCTCATCCATTGTTCTCATTGTCTTTGTTTTTCCACATTGCTTCGTTTTTCCAAATTGATTCGTCGTTATTTTCTTTCTTTTTTTTGATCACTTACCTTTTTAGGTTTTTTTTAAATTTAATAATCAGATTCTTCTTTAGTACATTAATAAAGGGTTCAAATCTTGCCAACTACTAGTACCCAATCTCTTATTCATTAGTTACTTTACTCGTTCTCTCTCTCTTGAGAAGTGTTGAGACTTTTCATAATCCAATGTCATAAATTTTATATCTTCATATTAAATGCTCATTTTCTATTTTTCAATCCATATTTTTTATGTGTATTGTATATTAGTTGTCTAATTTTTAAAGTTTTTTCTATTTATTATATTTCATTTATTTTCTAATCGTGCCTTGGGTCTTTCTCGGCTTGCTTGTGAAAACTCCTCTTAAAGGAAAGAATGGGAGTATTGTAATTCAATTAGATAAATTTGAGGAGTATGTAATTAGAAGTTAAACTTCAACATCTCATGTGATTAAGAGTTTCTTTGTGGTTGAGAAGGCATTTCATCTATTTTGTGAAAGGAAAATGAGCTCCAAAACTATTGGGTTTGTCTCAAGTGAGGAAGATATGTATCTGGGTGTAATATTCTTGTCAAGTGTGATATTTTAGATAATTCAGGAAATAAGGTGAGTGAACTAAACCTATGTGATGTGGTTTTTGAAAATTTGTAGAAGGTTAGTCTAATGATTTTCCCTGATTTTCATGTTGGTAACTCTCATGATTCCCATCTGAAAGCAATAGAAGGAGGAAACCAAGAATTATGTGAGTCTAAAATCTTCCATGATTTATCCTAATATTACGGAAATTAAGGATAGTAACTTCAGTTTTGGGACATTTGAGGCTAGTTATGGCTTACATTTACTAATTAAAAGTGTTTTCGAGATGGGGTTTACTACTTAGTCTAGACTTTTGAGATGGAGAGTTTTTCTATAAAGGGGAAGTTTAATGGAAAAATTTGTTTTCAGAAAATTATGAAGAAGGTATTAAGCTTGAATATTTTATCCTCCTGGGATTAAGACTAAAAATATATTGGTGAATCCCTTTAAAAAATATTGAAAAGGTATTTAATGTTTGGAAAGATTGTTTGATAGAACAATTTTTAGTAAGTCTCCTGATTTCTACATGGTAAAGAGCATGACTCGTATTTCCTAGAAATGTATTGGAACACATATTATCAAATATAATATAAATATGAAATTGTTCAACTTTTAAAGTGAAGGAACTTATAACAAGATACTTGAGCAGGTGTGGAATGTTGGAAGCAAAATCATGTTGGTAAGAAAGAGGGGTCATGGTATGATGCTTGAAAAGATATATACTAAGAGGTTCCATACTAAAGAAGATTTCACTACAATTTTAGATAAAGGATGTAGTTTTATATGTGGGTAGTGCAATTCGTGTTGCTGATCAAATGGACGCAATTATTGTTACTAGACTAAGATTGACCTAGTATAGACTGTGCATTGAAAATTATATCTCTAGAAACTTAATTCATAAAGTTTATGGTTATTTTAATGAAGAAACGTGTCATGATGTTGAAGTGGTTTATGTGTGGTATTGCCTACTAAGTGTAGGTTTGTAAGGAAGCAATTATAACATTGCAGATTGCACTAAGAAAAAGAAAAGCATGGAGGTAAATGTTTAAGCACCATGATAAACGATAGTTTCTACATTAAATGTAAGGGAGGTCAATTGGGCCTTTAAGCAACATGAAGTTTCTAAATTCTTTAAATACATTAAAATAGATGTTGTGCGTCTCCTAGAAATTAAAATGTTAAAATCTAAATATGAGGAATAATATAATCATTTCATTGGTTGAGAATAATGTAATTATTAATTCTTGCATTTCAAAATTGACACTAAAAAACATTTGGAACACTTGTTTAAGCATTGGGTGAATTGTTATTGAACACTAAGTGGTACATCAAACACCGAGCACATTATTATACGATTGAAAAAAATATTTAGCACAAGATTTCAAAAGTTAACACTGGAAAATAACGAAACATTTCATTTTTTATTAATACACTAAC